>ML681963.1:98835496-98925873 GCA_007922195.1 Podocnemis expansa | reverse complement strand
CAGGAGTTTTCAAAACTCCCAGCCCCAGAGGAGTTCTGTGGAGGCTGCTGGCAGTGCGCTGCCGGCAGCTTTCGCTGCGCTGGCGGCTGTGGCGGGCTGCGCCACAGCGCGCCAGCACACCTTAGAGGGAACATTGGCAGGTATGCCCCATGCTACAGAGGAAGGCGAAAACCCCAAGAGCCATGGCCAATCAGCCGGGGGAGAAAATTCCTTCCTGATCCCAGATGTGGCAATCAGTTAAACCCTGAGCATGTGGGCAAGTCTCACCAGCCAGTCACTCACAAAAGAATAACTCAGAACCCACCCCATCTATCTTCCCTTCTTGGGCCACTTGCATATCCACCCCCAGTAGCTAAAGATCAGAGATCAGTCAATTTTCAAAGTAGGTCATCCCATCATACCATCCCCTCCATAAACTTATCAAGCTCAGTTTTGAAGGCAGTTATGTTTTTTGCCCCCACAGTTCCCCTTGGAAGGCTGTTCTAGAACTTTACTTCTCTGATGGTTAGAAACCTTATCTAATTTCAAGCCTCAATTTCCTGATGGACAGTTTGTATCCATTTGTTCTTACGTCCACATTGGTGCTGTACTCAAATAATTCCTCTCCCTTGCTAATATTCAGGCCTCTGATGTATTTATAAAGAGCAATCATATCACCCCTCAACCTTCTTTTGGTTAGGCTAAGCAAGCCAAGCTGTTGCGTCTCCCTCTCATAAGGCGGGATATTGAGGATAACAGTAACTGGGATAAAATACAACATGGCTTTACAAAAGGTAGTTTGTGCCAGACCTAACTGATCTCCTTTTTTGAGAGCATAACAGATTTTTTAGATAAAGGGAATGTGGTGGACTTAATTTACTTAGATTTCAGCAAGGCATTTGATACAGTTCCACATAAGAAATTATTAACTAAGTTACAAAAGATGGGAATTAATATGACTATAGTAAAGTGGATAAGGAACTGGTTAAAGGGGAGGCTATAGTTGGTCATGCTGAAGCATGAACAGTCAAGGGAGGTTACTAGTGGAGTCCCTCAGGGATTGGTCTTGGCACCAATCTTATATATATAGAGAGAGAGAGAGAGTGGCAAAGTTCCCCTTCAGCTTTGCCAGGTAAGTCTTCTCCCTCTGGAGGAACAGGCCTGGGGTAAATTCACCCCACTTTGAGCAAATCTTTTTCTACTCCCACTCTCTGTCTCTTGGCAACAATGCTTCAGACAGCCATGGTCTGGCTGGTGTAGCACCCCTCCATCCCACAGAGAGGATGTCACTAGACCTGTGAAACCCCAGCTGCAGGCAGTATCAGGTTCTGGTTTCTTTGCTTGGACTGCAGCCAGGGTGGTGTGATGCTGGGGGTCAGGGTAGTCTCAGGCTGGTGTCTGAATTGGCTTCACTTATCTTCTCTCGGGAAGGAACACTGTCCTCTGGCTTTAGGAGACTCTTTTTCCCTCCTGCAAGCCTCTAGTAACTCATGTTTCTCTCCTTCTCTCCCCTCCTCAGCACAGGTGGGGCTTTTAAATAGGGCAGAAGTAGCCTTTGACTAGCCTCAGCTGGCTCTGATCAGGCTACAGTCAGTCCCCCCAGCCAGCAGGGAAAAGGGCTTTCACCGTTATAGGGCTGACATATCTGCCCTCAATTACCCTTTTGCAGCCCTCTGGCCTGACTCTATCACTATATATCTATATCTATCTACACTCTTTGCTTGTATGTTTTATTACTTTCTTCAATTTTGTGTCTCATTATTTGTAAGATCTTTGGAAAAGGAGCGATATTTATATTTGTACAGCACCTAACACAATGAGCTCTAATTAAGACTAGGATCTCGGAATGCTCCTATAAGACCAATAAATAATAATATACAAAGAAATCATGTCATGGATTAGAGAAGTCATAAGCTCTTTCTGCAGAGGTATGTGAGCTATATAGTGCACACGGATATTTTGTTATGAGCAATAGGGGTGGGATCCACAAAGGTACCTTTGCATTGCAATGCTGTGTGTCACAGCACCTAATTTTTAGGTGCCCAGAAAAATCACAGGAACAGCACTGTGATCCACAAAGCTGGGTTAGGTGCTTAGGCTCCCTATACAATCAATAGGGAGCGACAGATGCCTAGAATGCAATCCACAAAAGCCAGCATAGGAGCTGCTCCAATGGGAGGTGCTGACCAGAGGTGCATATACAAAACTCTACTCTTCTCTAAGAGATACGCACCTAAATCCAAGCTGAAGGGAGATGTCTGGCTCTGCTTAGCGAACCATCCTTTTTAAACATGGGGGACCAGAACTGCATGCAATATTCCAGATGAGGTTTCACCAGTGCCTTGTACAGCAGTACTAATACCTCCTTGTCTCTGCCTGAAATACCTCTTCTGATACATCCTAGAACCGCATTAGCTTTTTTCATAGTCACATTGCATTGGCAGCTCATAGTCATTCTGTGATCAACCAGTACTCTCAGATCTTTCTCCTCCTCAGTCCCTTCCAACTAATGCATCCCCATCTTATAGGAAAAATTCTTATTTGTCCCTAAATGCATGAACATGCACATCCCATTATTAAATTTCATCATATTCCTGATACTCCAGTTTACAAGATCATCCAGGTCTTTTTGTATGGTATCCCGATCCTCCTCTGTATTAGCATTACCTGCCAACTTGGTGTCATCTGCAAACTTAATTACACATTCCCACTTTTTGTGCCAAGGTCAGTAACAAAAGGGTTAAATAAGATTGGTGCCAAGACCAATCCCTGAGGGACTCCACAAGTAACCTCCCTTGACTGTTCATGCTTCAGCATGACCAACTATAGCCTCCCCTTTAACCAGTTCCTTATCCACCTTACTATAGTCATATTAATTCCCATCAAATCTTCACCTGTGCTCTTCCAAATTATTTTTTCTTTTCTCTTTTAACTTTTACCCCAACCTATTTTCTATTTTTATTTAACATGACCTATTTTCTCTTCTATTTAATTGTTGCCCATTTGTTCACCAAGTTGCTTTATTTATATTTGATTCTCTTGAGCAAAAATGCCAAACTATTCTTTGCCAAATTTCAAGCCATAACTCCCTGCCTGCATTGAGAACACAACCCACAGTTTTAATTAAGGGGCTCTCTGTGTATCTGTCTGTCAGCAGAAATGAGCTGAGGAACATCATAAGTTTGCAAAGGAGGTTCACATGTCTGTGCAGATACAGCAACTGGAGGAGGTCCCTGATCTTTCAGGGTGTGGTGAGGACTCTTACCTCATGTGGCTGATCCCAAAAGCATGTTGATGGTGAAAGCTGGATACTGTAGCCTCCATTAAGCCTCTGAGAAGATGAGAAAAAGGCCTACAAAAAACTGGCCAACTGATAATAGACAGATTGAGGGTATGTGATATGAATATATTCTTAAAATAAGTATTCAGTATATATAAATATTGTACATATTTTGCTGATATCACTCTCTCTGACTCTCCATATGTCACTTGTCTTTGATGGGGGAAAAAGTAGAAGTAGTAAGTCATGCCTATTGTTTTTCTTTTTATTTGCAGTATTGTTGTAGTCATGTTGGCCCCAAGATACTACAAAGACAAGATGGGTGAAGTAATATCTTTTATTGGACCAACTTCTGTTGATGAAATAGAGAAGCTTTCAAGCTATACAGAACCTTTCTTCAGGTGAAAAGATAATCTCACCCAGCGTGTGTTCTAATATTATTTCCTTGACAATTTTACATACAAGTCATATCCTCTACTCCCACCCTTTGTCTGCTTTTTGTCTTACATGGTAAGCATTTCAGGGCAAGAACTGTGTCTAGTGACTAATAACCTGAAGTAATATGGGGCTCTGATTCAACTAGGGGCTTTGTGGTACTCACTGTTCCCCCTAAGCTGTGTGCATGTGCGTGCACACAGGCTGTGAAACCTGTACACGCAACAAAATAAAGTATGCACAAAAAAATTCAACAGCACTAATATTAGCGCACACAAAGAAACTTTTTGACAACACAGCCTATGAAAAATTAGAGGGAACATTGGCACAGGTCCTACTTCAATGTATAACTAAATAATATTGTACATTTAAATGAAGGATAGAGTCAGTGTTTCCAACTCAGGCTTGGTCTACACCCAAAACATCTTTCAACCTAGCTACCACACTCAGGGGTGTGAAAGCTTTGTCTAAACCTTTCTCTGTAGAGACAGCTAAGTTGATGGAAGAATTCTTCCATCAACCCAGCCACACTCTCTCAAGTTGTTGATTTACTATACTGATGGAAAAACTCCTTCTGTCACCATAGTAAGTATCTATGGCTATGTCTACTCTAGGAAAAGTTAGGTCAAATTTGTTAATTTGAACTAATAAATTTGACTTTAATTCCAACTAAACTTGACCTTATGAAGTTGAATTAACAAAGTGGACTAAGTTGACTTAAAGGTAAGTTGACTTAGTTCACTTTGTTAATTCAACCTAACTGCCCTTATTTCAAACTTAATAAAGTCAAATTAATGGTTAATCCAGGTCGACTCTGTTCTTAGTTCGAACTAAGGAGTCGAGTTAAGGCTTAGCTCGAACTACCAGGCGGTTCTCATAAATTGGACTTAACGAAAATGTAATTCAAATTAAGGAAATCCTTAATTTGACTTATGAAAGTCTAGGGTAGACAGGGACTAATTTAGTTCGAATTAAGCCTCCTTAATTTGACCTAAATTGCCAGTGTAGACATAGCCTATGATACAGCACTACAGTGGCACAGCTGTAGCATGTTTAGTATAGGTGTACCCTCATTCACTCAAATAAAAGATAGCTAGGAACATACGTATTTTTTTTAGCTTGGTATCATAGTCTGTTCTTCCCTCTCTCTTTCTTTCTTTGCTTCAATTTTTCCCTTATTTTGTTGGTTATTCTTGTGCTGTGATATTTTGCTTTCCTCAACTGAGTCAACTCATTTTCCTTACATGTTTCATCTGAGACATTTTGCACTGAATCCTCACGTCCCATTCCCAATCCTGTTCTTCCTCAATGGGAAGGAGCATGCTGCTGTAACTATACCCTCTCCAGACCTTTCTCTTGTCAACTGCTCAGCTCAACTTCTCTGTCCCCAAGAGTCAGGGGTTAAAGTATAATTTGGCAGGCCCTGGAACCCTCCTAAATTCACGGGCCCCCCTTGTGGTGCTGCAGGCCCCCTCACACACCCCAGCTACTGCCCTGACTCCTGTCTCATTGGTGGTCCCCCCCCAATCCCCTGCTGTGCTGCGCTGTCTTCCCCCACTGCCCCCGGCCAACCTCCTCCCCCGCGCCCTTTCCGTGCCAAGCCAGCTCTCCTGTCCCTGAACCAGGGATTTCCCTAACTCCCCCCAACCTCCCCTGAATTTCTCAACATCCCCCAGTTGTCAGGTAGTAACAGTGTTATACCAAATTAGTGAGCACTCCCCTACACCTCCCAGTTTCAAGTCCTGGGGAGAATACTGCCCTGAACCCCCCCCAGGGACCCCTTACCTGGCCACCATGCACTGTGGAGCAGCCGTGGCCTGGTCTGAGGCTCCAGGCTGAGCCTGCTCTGACTGAGACTACTCTGAGGCTCTGAGCTTGCTCAGTCAGAGCAGGCTCAGGCCGGAACCTCAAGCCGGGCCAGGGCAGCTCCTTGCCTCCTGGAATGCACAGGAACAGTGTTCCAGGGCCTGCTATTTTTAGAGGCTCAGCATCAGGGGACCCTAAAAATAGAAAACTGAGCTGGAATGCTTCATTCCAGGGTCCACTGTTTTTAAATAGTGGGCCCTGGAATGCAGCATTCTGGCTCCATTTTCTATTTTTAGGGGACCTGGAACACTGAACCCCTAAAAACAGTGAGCCCCATAACACCATTCCAGTGCGTTCCAGCTTACTTTATCCCCTGCCAAGAGTCATAAGTACTGTCACACCCAAATGCCACCCCTCAACTAAGACTTAACAAGTCATTCCCCACCCAGGGCTATCCTCAACTATATTTTCCTGTCAGACTTCAGCTATCTACTTCCCCATGATTGTTCTTGAATTTTATTTCCCAGCTGTCCAGTCCCCAGCTATCACGCCCACCGTTTTCAAATATCACTAATGGGGTAATTCTCAACTGCCCATTCCACTTCACTATTAACTGCCTACTCCCCAAGTGTCAGTTCCACCTGCACTCTGTCACTACCAACTCCCAAAACCCCAACACCTCCTATTATTTCCAGCTGACCAAATATCATTCACTGTCACATGCTGTCTCCCCCATATATTGCCTGTAACTGTCAATATCTGGCAGGTCCCTGTCTATCTCCCCAACTGTCATCCTGTCGCTTTCTCAACTGTCAAGCCTTGCATTACCATTTCTGCCATTCCCAGCTTTCTTCCCTTCAGCATCAATGATCACCAGCTACAACCAAATGTCATCCCCACCTGTTCCTCATTATCAGGCTGCCCACCCATCACTCCAGCAGTTATACAGTGCCACCCCTAAAATGTTGATCCTTACAGCTCCAGTTGCGTCTTTCATCTGATGCTTTCTCACCTATCAACTATCACTTCCTGTCACCCCCACTGGCATTTTGTGCTCCCCAGCTGCCACCTGCCTACTGTCATTTCGTACCATTTTCCAACAACTGTCACCTTAAACGATACTCCCTCTTTCCCCTTATAACAGGGCATCACCAAGCCTGCCTTGCTTCTGCTTATTTTATATTCACCAAGTCATTCAGGGAACCCCGAGTTCAGTAACCACTGCGTTAGTTTTATTTACACCTTGTGCTCCTACCATCTTTTCCCATAGACAGGTTGGACTTCTGGCTTCTGCACCAAATAAGAAGGAGGTTTCCTTCTGCTTCTACTCCTTGACTTCCTCCCTCTCACCCCTTCATACATCTCCAGGCTAAGCAGATGGGCAGCTGTTTCCCATTCTCTGATTAGGTACAGGTTTTCTCCAGCCAACTTCAATTTACCTCCCTACATGGGAGCTGTTGTGACAGGACTGACTTAGCAGTTCTTGCCCAGCACCTTGTCACATTCCGATCTGTTACTCCTTGTTACCCTAGCTGTACCTACCCAACTCACATTTCAAATGGTCACTCTCCTCTCTAAAAATGTCACTCACTTTCCACCCAGATCCCCAGCAGTGATCCCCCAAGCTAAGTCATGAGGAAAGTCCCTCTCCTTGGCTCAGTCTGGTAAGATCCAGGAAATTAACTGACTTCCCCATTCATCCTTCAGTCCATGTTTTGTCTTCCTCTCTGGCCACGCCTTTACTGCTAAAAAAGCTGAATTTTTTACCTCAAGGTATCTAATGCACATTACCTATCCCAAGATAAAAACATAGTGAAGACAAAACACTTTAGTTTCACCTTGTGGAAAAACTAGGCAGGGTCAATCCCAGGTATGGAGACAGTGTCTTGTAGAGAGAACAAGGAGCAAAGGAGGGGGGGGCAAACCAGGGATGGGGGAAAGGAAGCTGAGGGATAGAGAGCAGAAGAGGAAAAATGGGAGAATTGAGGAGCAGCAGAAGTGTAAAGAAGCATAGGGAAAAAAGTAAATTGAGGAGTTACATGGGAAGACAGGGACAAATTAGCAAGAGGCAGGAGCAGAGAGGGAAAACAAGGTTTTGAGAAAAGGACAGAAGAGGATGGAGCTCCAGAAGAGATTAGGACTCAGGAGAGATGAAAAGGAATGGGAGAAGAGAGGGGAAATGGCAGAGTGTTACAGGGAAGTAAAGAGGCAAGACTAGAGGGAGGGAGAAATTCAGGGGTCTGAAACACATGGGCCGCATGTGGCCCCTAGCACTATTTTCTGTGGTCCGCAACAACACTATCATCAGAGCCATAACTAGGGCGGGATAAACGGGCAAAGACCCAGGTTGGGAGTTTTAAAGGGTGGCCGCCAGACCCAACCTCACCTGGAAGAGGAATGTGCCTTAGGCACATTCCTTCTGGAGCCAGGCAGGGGCTGGGGGGAGTTTCTCCCACCCTGCCCCAAATGTTTCTGGCAGGTCTCGTCCAGTGCCAGGGGAAGCACCCCCTGCCATGTCTCCGGCACCAGGGGAGGCACCTCCTTCCTGTCGAGACGGATCAGGCCCTGGGCTGGATAGGGACCAGTGGGAGCACCCTTCCAGCTTCCTGCCCCAGGCACCAAAAGCTATAGTTATGACTCCGACTATCGCTACCGATATTTGCAATATTGTTGTATGAAAAGGTTTCAGTGGTGCAGCCCGCGGGCTACCATATTAGTCCTCATGTGGCCCTTGTGGTGATTTGAGTTTGAGACTGCTGAAGTAATTCAAGGTAGAATTCAAAAATTCAAACTGGAAGCAAAGAAGGAAAGCACATGTAAGGAGGCAGAAGAGAAAAATATAGGAAAAGGAGAAGTGAAAGGAAATAGTTCTAGAAGGGATGAGGGATGTACCTATTGAAAACCCAGGATAGTGGGTGGGCGTAAGCCCACCCACTTCTAAAGCCCCTCCACCAGCCTACAGGGAGGTGGCACAAGACTAGGTTTCAACTAATTCCTTGGGATAACTCAAAGAAATAACAGGGACAGGTGTGAGGGTCACAGGTTTAAAATGAAGGTTTCAGAAGGGGACACCAAGCAGAGAACCCCGGACAGCGCCCACTGCTCCCGAAAGGTGTCCAGGGAGCCAGCAGATGCTGCCCAGAGGAACTCTGCCCGGAGACGTGCACAAATGAGGGACCGGAAATAGGCCCCACAGTCGCAGGCCCCTCCCTCAGCCAACCTCCTTTCCCTGGTCTTATAGATGGCTACTTTAGCGTAGGCCAGGAGGAGGTTGGCGAGGAGGTCCCGCGACTTTGTGGGGCCACGGAGAGGGAGTGCGTAGATGAATAAGTGAGGGGAAAAGTGCAGCCAGAACCTCAATAAGAGGTTCTGGAGGAGCCGGAAAAGGGGCTGCAGCCTGGCGCACTTGAGGTATATGTGTGCCAGGGTCTCCCTCACACCGCAAAAGGGGCAGGTGTTGGGATGAGGGGTGAACCGCGCCAGGTACACGCCCGTGCTTACGGCTCCATGCAGGAGCCGCCAGCTGATGTCCCCGGCGGGCCGCGGGATGAGGGTGGTGTACAAACTGGCCCAACCGGGGGTCCTCGCCCTCCACAGGTGGAATAAGATCCCGCCACTTTGTATCGGGGCGGGATGCGAGGGCGAGGAAGTGGATGGTATGCAGCACGAGCGTGTACAGATATTTACGGGGCGCGGTTCGAAATGGGACCGGCTGCAGATCTAGCAGCCGGCTGGGTGTGTGGGGCGGGGACGGCCAGGGGGGCTCACGGGGCCGGGGCCCGATCAGAAGTTCCGGAGGGCCAGGACTCTGGGGGGGGGGGGAGTACCCTCTCGCAGGACCCGCTTGAGGTAGGCTCGAGCAGTGGGAGGCAAGGCCGCCTTCACCTCCTGGAGTAGGCGTCGGGAGGGTACGTGGAGTGGAGAGCCCCATGGCCGAGCTAGCTCATGGGGATCCACCCAGTCCCCTCATGCATAATCCAGGAGGTCTCCGACCCTGGTGACACCTGCCAGGACCAGCCTCCGCCTCACGGAGGGGGCCTCCGCCACCTGCACACCGAGATAGAGGTTGTGTAGCAGGGGCTCCGCAAGGAGGTCCACCCCCTCGGTGGGTACAACTGACCTGGAAGCTGCAATGAGCCTCCAGGTCCAGAGGAGGTCATGGTAAAAGGCCAGCAGCTCGGAGACGTCTCGCGGACAACCCCTCAGATCGAAATAAAAGAGCTGCCAGTTGTATCGGAGCCCTCGGTAGCGGTGGAGGAAGGTGCACACCAAGTGGATCCACACCGAACTACCTACACTATAAAGGAGTCTCTGCAGGGCCTGGAGGCGGAAGGTGTGGACCTGGCTGTAAATACAGCACAGGCCCTGCCCTCCTTCCTCCAGGGGGAGGCTCAGAACCACTGCAGAGACCCAGTGCAGTCCTGGCCAGAAGAACTCCAGAATCATCCTCTGGAGCTTGGCCAGGAAACCCAGGGGTGGGGCCAGGGTGTTGAGCCGGTGCCAGAGCATGGACAGGACAAGCTGATTGATGACCAGCGCCCATCCCCGAAGGGAGAGGCACTGCAGCAGTCCTGTCCATCTCCGGAGCCCGTCACCCACCCTGCCCTCTTAACTCCTGCCAGTTCTCATCCGGGGAGGGATGGGTGGCAGAAAGATAAACGCCCAGATAGAGCAGCGGACCCACGCTCCACCAGATGGCCTGAAGCGCGGGTGGGAGGGAGCTCACCGGCCACCCGGCCCCTACCATCAGGCCAGAGCTCTTGACCCAGTTGACCCGGGCGGAGGAGGCTGCCAAGTAGATGGCCTGGCAAGCCTCCAGCCATATCAGGTCACCCGGGTCCTGGACCATGAGGAGTACGTCGTCGGCGTACGCTGACAAGACCAGCCTCAGCTCCGGCTCACGGAGCACCAACCCCGTCAACCTCCAGCGGAGGAGACAGAGGAAGGGCTCGATGGCCAGAGCGTACAGCTGGACCAACAGCGGACAGCCTTGATACACTCCTCGCCTGAAGCTGACCAGTTCAGTCAAGGTCCAGTTGAACTTGACCAGACACTCTGCATTGGCGTACAGTGCCCGGAGAAACCCCACAAAACGGGGCCCAAAGCCGAACGCCTGCAGGGTGCCCAGGAGATACCCGTGATCCATCCTGTCGAACGCCTTCTCCTGGTCCAGGGCCAGAAGGGCGAACAACAGACCGTCCCTAGACCCGAGCTCCAAGAGATCCCGGACCAGATAGAGATTAAAACTGGAGCGGCCCAGGACGGTGTAGGTCTGGTCTGGATGGATCACGTCCTGCAGCACAGACGCCAGGCACAGCGAGATGGCTTTAGCTACTATTTTATAGTCCGTGCTGAGGAGCGAGATGGGACACCAATTCCGGAGGTCACGGAGATCCCCTTCTTAGGCAGCAGGGCCAACACCACCCGCCGGCAAGAAAGGGGGAGCACTCCGCTCTCCTCGGACTCGGCCCAGACGATGGTGAGGTCCGGGCCGAGGACATCCCAGAACGTGCGGTAGAACTCCACGGTCAGCCCGTCCGTGCCCGGGGATTTGTTGGTGAGCACGAGACACAGGGCTTCCGAGAACTCGGCCAGAGTGAGAGGTAGCTCCAGCCGTTTCCGGTTGCCCTCGCTGATCATGGGAACTTCGTTCCAGAGCACCCTGCAAGCATCAGCTTTGGTCGGATCCAGGGAGAAAAGACTAGCATAGAAGGCCCTGGCCCTTCCACGCATCTCCTCCGGATCCGTGAGGGGGGTGCCGTCTTCCGCCAAAAGGCAGGTGATGTGCTTTTTGGCCCCCCTCCATTTCTCCAAGGCATAGAAGAAGCGGGAGCCACAATCCATCTCCTGAAGGAGACGGATTGGAGATCGAACAAAGGCTCCCCGGGGCCGAAGATCCTCGAGGGCCCGAAGTTCCTCCCGCTTCTCCTGGTGCGCCCTGCAGAGGGATGGATCCTCAGGGCTGGCGGCCAAGCGCCTCTCAAGCTCTAAGACCTCCCGTTCCAGCTGCTCTATCGCCCCATCCCTCCTCCGGCTGGCCCCCCGAGTGTAGTCACGGCAGAAGAGCTGGGCACGCACCTTCCCCATGTCCCACCAACGCCGCGCCGAGGGAAAGGCGGCCCTCTGCCCCCGCCAGGCCAGCCAGAACTCCCGGAAGGACGCCACGAAGCCCACATCCTCCAGCAGGCTATTATTGAAATGCCAATAGGCCGGCCCCGGCCTTTCCGCCAAGAGAGAGGCCGTCACAGTCACCAAATGGTGATCCAAAAAAAGGGGCCGGCCGGCCGGACGCCGGAGGAGTGGGCTCATGCGAGGAGACTTCGGGACAGATATATACAGTCCAACCGGGAGTGGCATGACCAATCGTTCCCCACCTGGACATAGGTGAAAGTCACCTCATCATCCGGGTGGTGGTCGCACCAAACGTCCACCAGGGAGTGATGGTTTAATATCTCCCTGAGGACGTCTGCGGCGGCCAGGCACTGCTCGTTCCCCATGCGGTCCCACTCCTCGAGGGTGGTGTTAAAATCCCCACCCAGGACCAGGCACTCCCGAGGATCCAAAGTGCCGAGGAACGTGGCCGCCTGTCGGAAAAATTGCACTCACTCCGGGCCCGATGTCGGGGCATAGACGTTGACCAGGTTCAACATCAGCCCCTCCATGCAGACCCAGAGGTGCAGCAGGTGGCCCGGCACGACCTCGGCAAGCCCCAGCACTTTCGGCTGTAGGTTGGGGGAGAACAGGGTGGCCACACCACTAGAGCTGATGGACAGATGACTCAGGAACACCCCGTTCCCCCACTCCAGCCGCCAGCTGGCCTCGGCGGCCGGATCCGTGTGGGTCTCCTGCAGGAAAACCACAGAGTACCCCCCCTCCCGAAGGAAGGAGAGCACCTGGGTCCTGTGGAGATCCACCCTACAGCTTCTGGCATTTAAAGTGGCAAAGATGACTAGAGCCATGAGGAGGGCTGGGGGGTATCCTCAGAAGTGGCGGGAGTACCAGCAGCCTCCGTCAGGCCACGCAACAATCCACGACTGACCCCGAAGGTCATGAGGGAGTCACAGAAAGTGCGGGCCCTCTGGTAGGCCACAGCATCCCGCTTCCCCGTCCCTTTGCCCTCCTTCAGTGTGGCCCTCACGGCCCGGAGGACAAGATGGAAATTCCCCCAGCGCTGCAGAGCGAGCTGCACCCAGCTCCTGGCCCCACGAGTGTCTGCCAGGAACACACACAGCTCCTCCCACAGCGCCATGGGGTCCAGGTCCTCCCGTCAGCCCCAGAGCTAGCCGGGGTAGAAAGACAGCTGAGCCCCCGGCACAAGGAAGGGTGGCAGTGGAGGGAAGACAGCAGCCCCGGGGACAGAGGGAGTCACAAATGCCGCACCCCGGGAATCAGTCGACGGAAAGGGGAAAGACACGATCCCAGGGGCAGCAGCAATAGGGGATAGGGCTAGGGTAGGACTTGGGCTGACATCTGAGGGAGAAGGGGGGACAGGGTCAGGAATAACACAGGTAGAGACAGGGGAAGGGGTAGGAGCTGGGACGGGGTCCCCGGTGGTTAAATCACCAGGGTGCAGCTCCCCTTGACTGAGTGCAGGATTTTCTAAGGAGGAATCAGGGGCGGGGTCCATGCCGACGCTGGGCAAAGGGATGGGAGTAGGTAGATTATCTCTGTCCTCAGCGTCAGACACAGGGGAGAAAACAAGTGGGGGAAGGGGCAGCTGTCCTGCTGGGGACAACACCCCAGGACCCGGCTGCTCAGTGCTGGCTGTCGCCTCTAAAGGCTCGGCGGCCACAGTTGGGATACCGACAGCAGCCGGGCAGGTGGAGCAACCCGGGGGTGTCCTCAGAATAGAAGCAGGAACAGCAGGCAGAGACTGGGGTTCAGGCTGGGTCTGGGGCATGGGAGGGGGTGGTGGAAGATCATCACCACCCAGATTGAGGCCCGCTGGCAGAGGATCGTCCCCCCTTGGGGCTACCAAGGTCAGACCCAGGGCCTCGATCTCTGCAAAGATGGAGCCTAAGTCCCCCCCTGCCTCAATTGATGGTGGTGGTGTGGCAGGCTCAGGGGGGACAGAAGCGGCTCCATCCGCAGCCTCTCCAGGAAGGGGATTAGCAGGGGCCTCCTGCAAAGGGGCAGTGCTGTTTCCCTCCTCCACTGCATCCATCTCCTCGGCTGGCGCCTCCCGCTGGGCCTCAACAGCGGGCGCAGCAAGCGGCTCAGCGTTGTTAACATTGTTTTTGTTGGTATCAGCCCCCCGCAGCGACTTTTGGGGGGCCTCCTCCCCTTCTGATGTGATGGGGAGGGACTGAGCCTTCTTCTGCTTGCTGCGCTTCCTCTGCAGGAGAGCCTGGCCCTCTAAGATGGTATCAGAGGGCTGACCAGTGGAGGCAGGGATAGGCGGCAAGGGCGAAGGCTCTTCAGGGGAGAGGATCAGGGGAGGGGCATCATGGGGACAGGAACCTTCCCCCTGGGGCACGCCCTCTCCCATGTCTGGGGCCACCATGGCTGCTGCTCTCTCCTCTCTGGGCCCCGTCCCAGATGGTTTGGTGAGGGTGGCGACGGCGCCAGGCCTCTCCTCCGGGCATAGTGGGGTAGTTATCCCCACGTCCCGTGAGGCAGTGGCAGCTGTTTTCTTTGACGGAGAAGGAGAGGCAGCTTTAGTGGCCTGGTGGTTGGGGTCGCCGGCGGTGGTATGGCTGGCGCCCATTTTGACCTCGGGGGCCCCAGTTGCTCCCTCTTCGTGCAGGGCCGGGGACAGTCCCTCTGGACGTGCCCTGTGGCCCTGCAGAGGAAGCACCGAGCCTCCCCCGAGGAGTAAAAGATTTTATAATGGGCCTCTTGATGGGGCACCAAAAAGGACCCCTCTAATGCCACTCCGTCACGTGCCCCTGCCAACAGCAGTTGGAGTTGGACCTGCCGGCGGAAGGACAAAACGTGACGGAGGGCGGGGTCCTTACAGCCCAGTGGGAGAGGGCTGATGACAGATATCAGCTTCCCCAGGGTGGAAAGGAGGGGAAGGAGGGCGGCATTGGGGAGGAAGGGAGGGACAGAGGTGAGGACCACCCGTATGCCCAGGTCCTCCAAGGGTTCCACCAGAACGTGGACACCCCTACCGCCAGGCCCCTAACAACCGCCTCCTGTGCGGCGGCCTCTGATGCTAGGAAGAACACTATCTTTCCATACATCTTCGAGGCCGCCACAATGGCCGAGGGCCCCGCCGCCCTTGCCATAGCCCGCATGTAGGTTTCTACGTGGCGCGAGGCAGCCACCAGGAGGCAGCGGACACCGTGCCTCCTGGTCAAGGAGGGGAAGGGGCCCCGGCCCCCCGAGATGTTATTCGAGGAGGCGGTGCGGGCAGATAGTACGGCGGTGGGTGGAGGGGTGGCAGTCACCTGGGCGTACGATCTGGGGGCTGAGGAACCCCCAGAACTGGTGGAGGGAACAGCCAGGGAAGAATGGGCCGCGGCCAATGGTGGGGCCGCGGGAGCAACAGGGCCCTTGCTCACCTTTTCCCCCTTGCTCTTTTTGCCAGCCGAGGAAGTGGTAGCAGCAGCAGTGGAGGTCCCAGCTGCGCCCCCTAGTGCAGGTGCCCCGCTGTGGTTATTAGAGGTGGTAGGGGGAGCAGCCACAGTCAAGGGAGCAGCCACAGGGATAGACGGGGGAACAGGCTCAGGGAGGGGTTCAGGGGGGACTGGGGAGGTCTCCATGGTTCTACAGGAAGGGAAACCTGGGATGGGTAGACAGGGTGAGGAACAAAAGGGGAAGGGGGGGCCAGGGAATACCACTCCTCCCCGCTAAACAGCAGGCTGGGGAGGAGGGTGTGAAAAGGGGAGAGGGAAGAGACAAACAATGGGAGAGGGGTGGGCTATTTAGGAGTGAGGGGCGGCAGACCACTCCTCCCTGCTAGGCTGCAGGCAAGGGAGGAGGGCGCCAAGGGAAGAGGGATAGGGAACTTTAAAACTTAAAGGGCTGGCTCCTCCTGCTGCACTGGGTGAAAGGGGTAACTATATTCTCAGGGGGTGCAGTGCACAGGGGAAGAACAAAAAAGTTAGGGGGTCATATAGCCTGGCCTACCCTAATTGTGAGGGGGACTACAAGGGTGGGGCTAATAGGCATCAGGGATGGGGTGGAAAGGCAGTGGAGAGAATAGGGCAGGGCAGGGCAGGGAACCAAACAAACTTTCAAAACTAGGGCAGGGTGGGGGGGAGTAAAACTAAAACAAACTCAAAGGGTTGGGGAAGGGTCTGGGGGGGGAGTGTGTAATGGAGGTGGACACTGAACCAGCTGGAGGGCAAAATAAAGGGTGGGAAGCCCTCCAGCCACTGGGGGTGAGGGAGAAGAAAGGGAGGGGGGCTGCTACTGCTGGGGGGAGTTCTGTAGTCCCTGCTGCTCAAAACAGTCCCAAGGTGTTGTAAAGGTTGGGAGCCTGCTGCTCTCTTGAAGAGAGGGGAGGCCGGGGGGGGGCAGCAGCTGGGGCGGGTGGTAATATGAAGTTTCACAGTCTCTAAAGGCTCACCCCCAGCTGCAAACAGCAAAGTTTCAGTCCTTGGGGCCTCCCCTCAGTGGTGGTGGCTTCTTGTGGAGAGCAGCAGGGACTGGCTGGCTGGAGAGATGGTCTTCTCTGTTGGTGGAGTTCTTTACCCTGTAGCACTCTCCCCACAGAGCAGGGGAGTGGGTGGGAGGAAGGCCAGCCAGCAGGAGCAGCAGCAGCAGGAACAGCAGTGGGTTGGGGGGACGGTAGGAGCAGGTCCAGGCCCAGGAGCAGCTCCTTCCAGCAGGTAGCCAGGCACAGGCACTGTGGCCTGCCTCATAGCTGGAGCTGGAGGAATGCCCTGAACGCCCCCTCTGGCCAGGCCGGGGAACTACAAGGCCTCGGCCCCGGAGGGAGAGAGGCATGGCCAGGGCAAGAAGGGGCAGTATAACAGCTCAGGCTGCGAGCTCAGTTGTGACTGAGCTCCCAAGGGGTAAGGATGTACTGATGCAGAGGGAACATGCCAGACCAGGCCAGGGCCAAACCTGCCAGCTAGCCCCTGCCTTTAGGGGCTTCTGACACTACAGCCCGCCCAGCATCCCAGGGCTGAGTGACTGGGAGGGGAACCCTGAGGCGGCTGACTGGGGCGGGCGCTCAAAAGTCTGCTGGTCCCCACCACAGCCTCCTCACTCGGAGATGGCTTGGGAACATGGGGAAGCAGAAGACCCAACCCACTACAAGCCCTGCAATCTAGAGGAGCTGCCCTTTGTAGAGGAAGAGCTGCCGGCCACCTCAGGCCCCTGCCATTTAGAGGAGCTACCCTCCACCGAGGAGGAGATGCTGGTCCCATATGGGCCCCAGAACTTAGAGGAGTTGCCCCTCACAGAGGAGCCTGCAGAGTATCCAGACCTGCCACCCATGGATATCAAGGGGATCGCCGGGGTCCCGCAGGCCTTCTACAAGGGAGACCCTGAGGACTGCTACCACATCTGGAGATAGGTACTCTGGGCAGGTGGACGGGCCGGGGTCGGAGGAAGTAGCCCAGGGAGGGCAGGACGGTGGGCCAAGTTCCCAGGGCAGCGTGTTTCAGAGGCCGCCCCGCTGACCCTGTGGTGGACCACCCTGCCCCTGTATAGGGCCCTGGGCTGAGACGCAGTGGAGCAGGTGGGCCTTCATCTCCCTCCTCAACCCCCTCCTTTTTTCCTGGCAAAGGAAATGTGAAATTGCCCCTGACCACCCGAGCAGTTGCCTTAGACTGTGGACTTGCCCGCCCCGCCTGGGGGCTGGGGCCCTAGACTTGGAACGGGCTCAATCAGCCAAGAGGCCGAGCCAGAGACATTTTTTCGGCTGCCAGAAGGGGCGCCCTACTGGCTAACTCCCCGGTACTGCCAGCAGGTGGCGCCCTCCCAACCAGCCAGCAGCGCTGAACGCCTACAAGGGACTACCGGAGAAAAATGGAGAAAGGGAGACGGGGAAGGAGAAAATTGAGAGACAAGAAAACAGGAAAGAATCAACAAAAAGAGACTTCAGTGATTCTAAATCTATATCAGAAAGAAATTATTAAAATTGTTTAAATCTTGCAGAAAAGATCAATCAAAACATAGGAGGGAAAAGGGGGGAAAGAACAGCAAAGAATGCTTTTTTATAATTATTCTATAAAAAGTTTGATGAATATTTTGTAAATATCTTTGTTTGATATAAACAAGACACACAAATCTTTCACTTTTAAAATACTAAAAAATTTCCAAAATAAGTCTGAGCGAACTCCCCTGTCCTAGCCTTCATTGTAAAAGCCTTAGTACACTGCAGATTCCTTCACCTGTAAACAAGGCACCAGCTAAAACATTACAGTTTTTGGTTGACTGGCAGTAGAGAGGAACGATGATACCTCCATGTGTATACCCTATTTTTTACCATAACTTATTTCAGGCAGCAAGTTAATTCTTCCACAGACACTCACTGCAGTGAGAGATATGGTAGCTAGGAGCTCACTTATCTTTTTTCAGGTGGATTTCACACTCTATTTTCCTCGCTCTGTTCTCACTTATTCCTGATTCTGGTTTTGTTTTTTTTCTTAATCTCTCTTTATCCTTTTCTTCAGGTATCTATCACTGTCTGCTCACTGCTCTCATATAATTTACTTAGTTCCATATTATCCATTCTTCTTTGGCTTTTACCAATCTTATTGCCATGCTTGATGAATGCCCTGTTGCTATTATTAGCCCTTTATTTAGGCCTCTTGTTCTCTCTTCAGCTGTCCAGCTCTAATTGCCATCTTCCAGCTACCACTAGCTATCTGTTTAAGCAGTTACACATATCTGAGTGCATTCCCCAAATGAATAGCAGTAAAGGGGGAAAAAATATTCCTCCACCTATAACCCCATTCCACATTTCCAATCATTTCCAGTTCTTACCCAGATTGTCTCTGATCTTCAGTCCCTTCTGCTTCTAATTCCAAAGGTTTTTGATCTCTGCTGACCTCCACCTCTGATCCAAATGATTTTGCTCCAAGCTAACTGATCTCTGATCTAAGAATGCTTGATATCTCATTTCTTCTGCCATCATTTTTATAGGCTTCTTCCCATCCTGGAATGTCCTGCCATATTTTTTTTGAACATCCTTGATTTCTGATTGAAAATGGAAGGCCAGAAAGCCAGTCAGTAATCACACAACAACGACTATGCATTGTTATGTCAGTCTTGTAAGCACCATTGGCAAGTCCACACCCAGGTGGGTAAATCGGTTTAACTTAAAGCGGTTTAACTAATGCGAAATAGAACTTGTCAAATCGCTTTAAGTTAAACTGATTTAACAGATTTACACCAAAAAAAAAACCCAAATCAAACTAGCATGTCCTTTCACAGGACTTGCTCGTTCGATTCAGGAGAGGGGCACCATGGGAGGCGTGGCAACATGGCTGCCGAGAAGGGTCACTGCTTCAGCCAATACAACACAAGCAGGAACTGAGCTCAGCGCCCTGTCCATTCTGGCTGGCAGGAGACTGTGAGACATACAGGTATGGATGGTCCCCGGCTCCCATACCATCTTCGAGCAGCAGCTAGGCCCTCTGCTAGCCTGCAGGCTGCCCTCCTGCAGTGGGACACAGAGTTCCTGGACCACAATGGCCCCGAGCCTGAGGTCATTTCCATCCTATTGCTTGGCCTCAGAGCGGCCTTAGTTGCTCTCCCCCATTTTGTGCCCTGGCATATCTGGGCACAAGAGGCCAGCACGGACTAGTGGGAATGGGCTGTGCTGGGAACCTGGGGCAATGAACAGTGGTGCAGGAACTTCAGGATGATCAGGGAGACCTCTACCCACCTGGTCATAGAGCTTGCCCTGGTCCTGCACCAGAGAGCTGCCATCCCTGTGGACAAGAGAGTGGCCATTGCTCTCTGAAAGATGGCCACTCCCAAGTCGTATAGGTCCATCACACACCTATGTGACGTCAGCAGGTCCATCTATGGGGAAGTTCTGCTCCAGTTTTCCAGCGCCATCAAGCTGGTCCTGCTGCCACTCCTCATCACCCCAGGCCAGCTGCAAGAAACCATCACTGGCATCACCACCCTTGGGTTTCAGAACTGCGCGGGAATGCTCAACTGTATCCACATCCCCATGCAATCTCTGGAGCACCATGCAGCCGAGTATAGAAATCGAAATGGGTGTCATTTTGTCGTCCTGGCCCTCACCCAATAAAAATACTAACACAAACGATATAGTGTCATGGGACTTTATTTACAAGGGGGGTGAGGTTTGGGGATTGTGAGGGGGTTTTGGGTGGAGAGGGGTTTGGGAACTTGGCAGAGAACTGGGGGCTGGGGAGGCAAGAGCATCAGGGTACTGGGGCACTGCCAGCAGCCTGTGCAGCTCTGCCAGGGCCTGTCACCCATCCACCATGGGTCCGGGGGCGCCTGCAGCGAGAAGCAAGGGGCTCCCAGTGATGGCCATCCTCAGGGACAGAGCGGGGCTCGCAACCAACGATGCAGCGCAGGCTGGTGGCCATGTCCTGAAGCGCTGTGGAAATGGCCACCAATGCCTCGATCTGCCGTTCCAGGGCTTCAACGGCGCGGTCATCTGCATTGCCAGCCTGCTGCAACTGCTGGATGGCCGCGTCCTGCTGCGTGGCCTGCTGCTGCCTCCAGGTCCGGGTGTCCTCATGGGCCTCCTGGCCCAGCTTCAGAAGCACCTGGATGACCTCGTGGCAGCTCCTGCGGGCCCTCCTCACGTGGCTCCTGGCGGCTGGTGGGCTCCCTGGAATGCATCAGTGTCTGGTTGTAGGGTGGAGTAGAGATTGGCTGGTGCCATGAAGTGGCCCCAGGCCACATGCTGATGCCTGACAGTGCCTTGTGGCTGTGCCCTGACTGTCTCCCCACATCCAGAGCCACGCCCTGTAGAATGAAGCCCCAAAATCACGGCAGGTTTTGCGGGCCTGCCTGGGGCCCCCATAGTGCCGGGATTGGCACACAGCCTGCTGTTGGGCCAGTGCCATTGCCATCACCCAGGGCCACATGCCCATGCTGCAGGCTGCTTGCTGCGTGCCCCTTGCTGTAGCCTCGGGTTCCCTGAGGCCCCCACTTGTACTTGGTTCCCCGCCTACCCAGCTGTGTGCCCCCCCACCACATGCTCCCCAGCCCATGTATTTTGTGAGAGCATCCGCTGGACCCCTCATCCCCCTGTGCCCTGTCTGCCTGCCCTGTCCCTGCTGTGGCCAGGCCAAGCCCTGCTCACTTGGAGGGAAGGGGAAATACTCACCCACAGGAACCCCGGACGTGAGTCTGGATGTCCCCTCATGGGGGTCCTCCTCTGATGGGGGCACCTCCTCTGCCTCCTGCAGGTGTGCTGCTGGTCCCTTTGCCTGCTCAGTGGTGAAGAGCTCTGGAGTGGCTTGCTCCCCTGGGGCTGGTGGGCTGCTCCCGAGGTGGCTGGCCTTGCCCACATCAATGGATGCCTCTGGGTCTGTCAGCTCCTCTGATTGGTGCTCAGCAGAGTCATGGACTGTGGTTGGGAGGCCGGAGGGCTCCTCCCCGAGAAAGGCATCCAGTTGCTCAAAATAGGGGCAGCTGGTGACACTTGCTGCCCTACGGAGCTGTCTTGTGTCCCTTGCCCTGGCATACTGCTGCCTGAGAAATTTTATCTTCGCACGCACCTGCTCAGTGGTATGGCTGTATCCTCGGGCGGACAGTGCCTGGGCAATGTCTGCATATATATCACAGTTCTGGCGTCTGGCCTGGAACCATGCGAGGATGTCCTCTGACTCCCAAATTTGTAGGAGACAGAGGACCTCCTCATTGGTCCAAACAGGAGCCCTCATTCGTGCCTGCGGTGTGGCAGCACATGCCTCAGCCATGCTGTCAGTAGCCACAAACCATGCTGCAGCACAGGGGCTGGGCACTTCCTTTTTCCTGCTCCCGGGCACCCTGGAAGAAGGAAGGTCAAGCAGCGCTGAAATTGAAATAAAGGTTATTTTGAAATAACACATCTGCATGCCGTTATTTCGAAATAACTATTTCAATTCAGGCGCCGTTTCAAATTAAAAGCAAGTTTAGCGCAATTCACTATAACTCTCCTTGTATTGAAATGACAGAGCTTGTCATTTCGAGACAGGGAAACATCATCTGGACCAAATGCTTTTTTAATCGAAATAACTAGCCTTATTTTGATTCAATGCCTGCGTCTGGACATACCCATTATGTTTACATCTTCAGGAAGATAAAACTCTGTTTAAAATAATAGATATGTGAGCACAAGAAAAACTTGACTGAAGCCTACTAAGTGATTAACCTATTCCTGGGACAACTAAATTGATGGAACCCACCCTTTTTACTCTATCCAGTGGCTAAGAATGATGGGTTAAAAGCAGTGTGCCCTCTTTGAGCCATCCCTTTCTAGGTCAATGTTGCTCATACGGTAAGAATCACATATAGATACCAAACTGCCTCCCCACATATGGCCCATCACACTAAGTGAAGGCTGTACTCTAGGAGCATAATTGACTGTTGCCCTGTTCGCTGTATAATAATTTTCAGCAGTGCAAACTGAGATGCAAAGTGAGTATAAAATTCTATTATATTCTGACTTGGTAACATTTTGCATTGGTATATGTGACCGTACAAAGTGAATTGGGCTCAACTGTTTGGTTTTACTCTCCAAACATAAAATACCACAATCTTGTTTTTAACTTCTAAATGTTTCATAGTTCTGTTGCTGTGATAATGATTTCCCAATACCCACCTACCTAGGAAATGTATACCACACTCATCACCATAACATTGGAATATGTATTTTAGAGTCACAGTTTAGTGATTCCTTCCTGATTAACATCTTATCTATAATTTGACCATGGCAAGGAGGGTGGGATTTGATACAACTTGGTATTACAACTGTAACTGCCTTTTTACAAAGGGACATCCAAAAGACAACCATAAAATCAGGTTAGAGGACTGAGCATGGTATCTACCTTTATGGTACCATGAACCCTGAGAAATGTCAATTCTGAAAGAGCAGGTGTGATTGTTGCAAAGGTAGACATACCTGTGATACCCATTCTAGCTAGATTAAAACTACCACACACCTGCATTTGCAGTATACACATGATGGAATTTATACATACATCTCAGCTCCCCAATGGTAATTAATTATTTCTCATACCCACAGGAGTTAAAGTAAGCGGGAAATGCCCCACAACATCATTCCAGGGGCCCCTATTTTCATGCAGGCAGCATTCTGGGGCCCCTAAAAATGGGAATGTGCCAGAACACTGCGTTCCCAGGGCTCCTAAAAATAGAAAGAACACATCAGAATGCAGTGTTCCAGCGTGTTCCCCTATGGCCACCTTGAGGAAGGAGCTGTGGGCTGGGGCGAGCCCATCCACCCCCTTCCCAGTGCTTGCATCAGCCCCACCCCTTCCTTCTGGGCCTGGGCAGCACACACGGCTCGGGCCCAGTCTTGGGCCTGTGGCCTTCTTGCCAGCCAGTGGGCTGGCCAGCACTGCAGCTTCCCTCCCGCCGGCTTGGCCTGGCCTGGGTCCTCAGCAGCATGGGTAAGGGAGCTCTGGGGTTTGGGGACAGACAGGCTCTGGTGGGGAAAGAGTGCAGGGGGCAGGGCTGGGGAGGTGTGGAGAGGTTGGGGGGGCTGAATGGGCTGAAGTGGGGTGATGGGGACAAAGGGACTGGAGCGGACTGAGAAGATGTGGAAGGGGTTGGAGGCTGAAGGGGATGAAGTGAAGACGGAGCTGGGGTGGGGGGTTAGGAGGGCTAGAGTGGGGACATGGAAGTAGGAAGCTTATGGAATGGGGAGTGAGGAAGACATGGGGAAAGAGGGGTCTGATGGGGAGCAGGCATTTTGGGGGCAGTTGCTGGGGCAGAGTGGGGGGACAGGTATTTGTGGGGTAGTAGTTGGGGGGGGAGGCAGGCATTTGGGAGACAGTAGCTGGGGTGGGGAGACAGGTGTTTGGGGGGCAGTAGCTGGGGTTTGTTATGGGGGGCCCACACCTGTGTGTTGGGGGCCTGGAAATTAGGAGGGTTCCAATGCCCACCAAATTATACTTTAATCCTTGCCGACCCCCACCTTCGTCCAGTTTTTCAGGCACAAGTGGGCTTAAGTTGACTTAAAGCCCCTTAAGCTGACTTAAGCAAAGCCCAGGCTATATTTACAAGTTATTAAATTGACTTAAGCAATTACTTAAGTCAACTTAACCACTGCCCTGTAAGTTTCCTTTACAGGGCAAAGCCCACCCTCCTCCCCATCCAGGGGCATGATTGGGTTCTGGGGTGCCAATCCAGCCCTGGGGGCCTGATCTAGCTCTCACCATGCAGTGAGGAGCTGGGAGCCCAATCTGGCCAGGGACACACACAGTCAGCTGCCAGGTCCCACCGCCTGCAGAGAGGGGCTAGGAGCCAGATCAGGCTCCCAGCCCCTCTCCACAGGCTGCAGGAACCTGCTCCCAGCCCCTGCTGCCCACAGAGAGGGGCTGGGAGCCTGATCTGGCCCCCAGTCCCTCTCTGCAGGTTGTGGGGGCTAGTAACCAGCTCAGAGCTCAATCTGGCTCCGATCTGCTTGTGTCACAGGCTCTGAGCCTGTGAAATTGGTAAGGCTCCAACCTGGCTCCTAACTCCTGCAGTCTACAAAGAAGGGCTAGGGGCCAGATCCAGATCCCAGGCAATGTTCCCTCTAAGTTGCGCAGCAGCGCAGGTGCGCAGCCGCAGTGCTGACCTGTGCAGGGAACCTTGCCGGCCATGCACAGCTGGCAGCCACAGTCCCTACCCGGCTGGAAGACTCCATCTTCCAACCGGCTAAGTGCTCCTCTGGAGCTGGGAGTTTTTAAAACTCCTGCTGAGAGAAGGAAACTGGAAACTGGTAAGTTCTGACTGAGCATGCTCAGAATGCCTAAGCATGCTCTGCCAGTGCTTCCTCCGGCCAGAGGAGCCATGGCTGGGCTGCGCTGCTCCAGCGGCCGGGTAAGGGTGTGGAGTTTCGGAGGTCCAGCTGGCTGGGGTTACCAGAGGAGCGGGTTAGGGTTGGAGGAGGGCAATTGGGCTGGTGGGGGGGGGACTTACCAGGAGAGTGGGGGGCAGGATCAGGCCGACTGGGGGCAGGCTGGGCCATACAGTGAGCAACATAAGTTGCTGAGCTGCCTCAGGGCCTTAGAGAGAACATTGCTCCCAGGCCCTTGCTGCTAGTGGTAGGAGCCAGCTTCCAGCCCCCACCACCTGCTGCAAAGGGCTGGGAGCTGGATCCAGCTTCCAGCTGCTTGCCAGTGATGGCTGACTCCAGGAGCCTGTTGGGCACCGGGGGCTGGGCAGCCCCAGGTATGTCTGCACTGTGTCCAAGGGCTCCCAAGTGTAGACACAGCCCAGGGTACTTCCTGCTTCAGTTTAGTGAAATATGACATAGGTTTGAGTCCTGGAAGAGATTGCATATTCTGAAATGCTGCATATCAGACATAGATTATGTCCTATGATGGTGTCATTTGTGCAGATATGGGGGCAGAGCTGGCAATGGGATTTGTTGCAAGAATGCCCTCTGCCTTATGTATTAGCCAGACTGGATTGTCTCCATTTATTCTTTTACACAGACACAAATCTGACATCAGAAATGGGAACATTTGAAAAACAATAGGAGAATACTGTGATCTCCCTGCTCTTTGAAACACATTTCCATTACAGTACTTAGAGGTTAATTTTAAATCAAAGCTTCAAAGAGAAACTACAGAGATAGAATTCATACACAAATTTGACACCATGAACTTGGGTTTGAATAGAGATATGGGGTGGTTTCCTCATTAGTCATTTTCACCTTTCTAAAGCTGCCAACCTTCTTCCATGATGTTCCACACTGTTTGAACTTGTTTGATTTGCCAAAATAATCTGACCTGATCCTGTCACTCACATTTCAGTGGATTTATTTTTCTCTCCCTTACTGTAAGTTTTCCCTTTTCAAGCATCTGATGAAGTGACATTTTCTCCCACAAAAGCTCATGCAATAAATAAATTTGTTAGTCTTTAAAAGTGCAACAGACTTCCTTGTTTGTTTTCCTGAACTAGACTAATACAGCTACCCTTCTGAAACTAAAAACAAGGATTTCCCTCCAAGTTAGGCAGAGGCTGTAACACATGGATTTGTAGGATCAAGTTGCTGAGATACTATGATGATAAAGTGCCTTGCTGTATCGATGTGACTCATAAACAGGCAGTCACCTGGCTGTTAGAATCACATCACATACTAAGGTAACAGCAAATGCCTGTCTAATGTAACATCTGATGGCTAATGACAATTTATAAGTAGTTTATGACAGTAGATACATTTTCTTGCAATGATGTTGAAACTGCACAGGAGAATTCATAATATAGAAATGGTACATAAATTTGAATCACCGAGGAATAAAGAGTATATTAGTATACACTTGTGTGCCACATCTCTATCACATGATGAAACACTGTTAATACTCAGAGATTTCAGTGCTGTGACTGGCTGCAAAAGAACTGGATATGAAACTATAATAGCTCCTTTTAGTTCAGGTTCCCAAAATGACACCCTCACCCAGCTTCTGTCATTGTATGCAGCCAAGGGCTTGCCTCTTATGGGCTCATGGTTTAGCTGCCTTAACAACCACTGCTGGACCTAGATTTCAAATGGGATATGCCCCAAAGGAAACTAACCACATTTTCATCAGATATCATTCCATAGTGAAACCTCACCAGGTATCCGGCACTGCAGAAGCACCAACAAGCACCAAGGGCCATGGAGTAGTTGTTGCTCTGCTTTCACAGCATCTTTCAACTCTCGCAAGTCAGATGTCCACCAACAATATAATGTCTGGTGTCTTTCTGAGGATCCTTCTGAGCCATGAAATACACTCAGGCTGCTGAGGATCACCTACATAACCTCAATGTCCTCTCAGATTATGTGGAAACTGGCTGGGGTATACACTTTATCACATGCCATCACTGGAACAATTGGCTTCAACCAGTTGTGCAAGAAAATGTGGCATTCTCAAGAGGTGTTTGATATTTTAGCAAAAAAGGCAGGGAAGTGTCTAAGAATGTAAACATCTGAATAGCATTTTCCAGGTCATGGCAGAACATGACATGAGATCTATATTGGCTGACAAAGCAGAGGATGGCCTAAAGAACAGAAATCTGCATCTCACCTACACAGCCATCATACACCTGGCTAGCAGCCATAAGCAACCTTCTACCATTCTCATGATAGAAATTTCGAGAGGGGTAGCAGTGTTAGTTTGTGTACAGCAAAAACAATGGGAGTCCTGTGGCACCTTATAGACTAACAGATTTCTTTGGGCACAAGCTTTTGTGGGCTCCAGCCCACTTGTCAGATGCATGAAGTAGAAACTACAGGTGAGAGGTATATAGATACATGCCAGGATGGAGAACGGCATGTGTTGGCAAAGTCAGTTCAGAGAGCAGATGGGGCCTGTTCTCACCAGTTGATGAAAGGGAGAGAATGCGTGAACAGGTCAATCATATTTTGTAATGCGCTAACCATTTCAAGTCCCTATTCAGACCCAATCTGATTGTGTCAAGCTTGCAAATCAGCTCCACTTCTGCAGTTTCACACTGAAGTCTGTCTTTGAAGTTTTTTTTTGTTGAAGTATGGCAACTTTCGAGTCTGCTACTGAGTGTCCAGGAAGACTGAAGTGTTCCCTTACTGGTTTATGTATATTGACATTTTTGATGTCCGATTTGTGTCCATTTATCCTTTTACACAAGGACATTCTGGTTTGGCCAATGTACACGGCAGAGGGGCATTGCTAGCACATGATGGCATATACTACATTAGTGGATGTGCAGGTGAATGAGCCCCTGATGGTGCGGCTGATGCGGTTGGGACCTGTGATGGTATCACTGGAGTTGATGTGTGGGCAGAGTTGGCAACTGGGTTTGTTGCAAGGATAGGTTCCTAGATTAGTGTTCCTGTTGTATGGTGTTCGGTTGCTGGTGAGTATTTGCTTCAGGTTGGGACACTCTCTGTAAGCAAGGATAGGCCTTGTTTCATGATGAAATAGATGTGCTCCTGCATAGACAGAAGACAAAATATAAAAGCATGCTGAACCATGGACCTGCTGATGTCTGTCTAGAAGAGCTATGTGATCTGGTAAATCAAATGACTGCAGACCTAGGGATGAGCACTGATCCTTTGCTTAGGGAAATACAAAAGACCTTCCAAAAGTAACAGAATGAACATGTGCTGGACCTGTTGGTATTCCATCTGAGGTGCCCAAAGATACCTTGGAACCAGCAAGTATCAGTCTGCATCAACGGTTCATAGAAGTGTGGGCATTACAGAAAGTAACATTAGAATGGAAAAAATGGCATCATAGCATCCCTGTAAAAGGGCAAAGGATTGTGCACCAAGTGTGGCAACTACACGCAATCTCACTGTTATTGGTCTCTGGAAAGGGCTCCTCCAATTCTATTGGGTAGGATACAGCTGCTCCTTACCAGTCATCACTGTCCATAGCAATCAGATTTTACTGCAGGGTAGTCATCAGTGTATGCTTGCTGTCCTTAAACTACAATTTCTGACAGAGCTGAGAATTTAATTTCTTACTTGGTGTGGCATGTATCGACTTCAAAGTGCCTTTTGATTCAGGCAAAAAGGCAGCATTTTGGCTCACTCTGAAAAGAGCTGGGGTTCCAGATATTCTGCTAAATTTGGTGCACAATCCTCACACCCGTACTGAAGCAAGATTGTATACTGGTTCATGACTTTATGTTTCTTCACCACTTCAGGTGTACATCAGGGATGCATTCTCACTCTGGCACTATTCTGTTGAGGTATCAGCTGGCTGTTAGGACTTGCTGATCCATAAGTTGGAATCAGGGTTGGTCCAACATTATTTATCAAACAAGACTATGCTGGTGATGCAGCGTGGCTTGTGGAGAAGGCAGAGAACTTCAGCCCTGTCTTTCAAAGTCTCCAAGATATTGCCTGCACTATGGGTTGAACATCTCATGCACAAGACCAGGGTCCTGGAACTCAAGAGTCATCAGAATCCACATGACAGGTGGGTCAAGTATTGATGAGTGAGTATTGGTGAGAACCGAGGCTCCAAAGAGAGTTCAAATAGTTGGTGCAAACAGGACATTCTTTGATTAACAGGTTTCACAGCTTCCTACATAAAGTCTATGCCTTGTGGATGGATGTAAAAACTTCTTTGCACCATGACAAAATTCAGGAATTGTTACATATATGTACTCCCTATATTCAGGGGTTAAAGTATAATTTAGGGGGCCCCAGAACCCTCTTAATTGGGTGGGCCCCCTTCCCGCATGGGCAGGCCTCCTTCCTGCATGGGTGGCTGCCCTCCCACACTTCCAGGCCCCCCTCCTGCACCCCAGCTCCTGCCTCCCAAACGCAAGCCCCCCATCCCAGTTACTGCCCTCAAAACACCTACCCCCATCAGATCCCTTTCTCCATGTCGTTCTTAGCCCCAACCCCCACTGCCTAAGCTCCCCGCCCCCATTCCAGCCCTCCTAGCCCCCCACCCTCTTCTCTCCACTCCCCATTCACCCTCCCTGCCCCCATGCTTTTCCCACCAGCTGTGCAACTGCTCTAACCCTCCCCCAGCCCCCTTACTTGGCCGAAGAGCAGGGCAGGGGACAGAAGGCTGCAGCACTGGCTGGCCAGTGGGCCGACAAGCAGGAGCCCGGGCTGGAAGCTGGGGCCAGGCCATGCACACAGCCAGGCCCCAGCCAGAAGGGGCGGAGCCACTACAGGCTCCGGGGAACGGAGGGAGGGGTTGCTGGGCTGGCCCAAACCCACAGCCCCTCCCTTCTGCCAGCCTGGGGGGACACACAGGAAATGCTGTGTTCCCAGCACAGCCTTCTATTTTTAGGGGACCCCAGAATGTAGCATTCCAGTGCATTGCCCTATTTTTAGGGGGCCTGGAACACTGGCTCCCTAAAAATAGGGGGCCCCAGAACAGCATTCCAGGGCATTCCCCCTTACTTTAACCCCTCCCTATAGTGCTAGATAGATTGGAAACCTGGATCCTCTTTGTTAGACAGGAATGGCTAGAGACATTCTAAATGTGCTGTCAGCCACCAGATCATGGGCATAAAATGGTTTGATCTTGTGCAAAATGTTGCATCTTGCAAAGTTCTGGCCTTCCTTTAGTTGCTCATTACACTCAAAAAGAGCATTCCATATTCCTTCAGCCATATCACCAGGATGGGCAAAGATGCCCCAGTACACTACAGTCTCTAACGTTCCATCAACACGGGAAGGCGTGCATGCCCTGATCCAACCTCGGCCACCCCTGAGGCCACCTCACAGATTCATGGATTTGAAGGACTAAGCCAGATCTGGGAACCTCACTACACAATACCTGGTGAAGTGCCATCAATCTTGGTCACTAGCTAATGCAATGGTCCTTAGCAGAGTATGCATGTTTGATCTGAGTGTGCCACGTTGCATGGGCTTGTTGAACAAACCAGGAGACAAATGTGAGGGTTTAAATTAGAATCACTGAAGAGTGATAGATGTATTATTATGCCAGTGGTTCCCAAAATTTTCTCTGCTGTGGAACATCTTGCTATCTTTAATTAATTTGAGGCATACCACCATATAGTTTCCAAATGAACTCATGAATATTCATGAGCTAATGAGCCAATCCAGAGCTCTTTGAGTAGTTTTTCAAAAAATTTTGTGGCACACCTGTGTGCTGTGACACACTGATTGGGAAACACTGTACTATGCAGCTGTGTGCCACATTGAATGGGCATGTTGAAAGAGCCAGGAGAAGAAATGTGTAAAGGCTTAATTAAACAAAGCAAGTGTCATGGATTTTATGTGTTACATGACTGTGGCCATGTCATTTTAGGGCTTCTGAAATGAGACACAATGAGCTCCCATGGGGGCAAACCAACAGAGGCTTATTGAGGGCAGTCATCCCCAGTAGACCCATTCAAAGCATAAGCAGGTCCCAGGTAGAACTGAAAACACAATACCCTGGGGCAAATTGAAAACACAACAATCCCAGTAACAAAATAAACACAACAGTCCCACACCAACAGGCCTATCTTCCCTTGTAGAGGCTCTGGCATCTGATGGTCTCTGATTAGGCCCTTGCTCCTACCAGGCCTTCCTTTAGGGAGCTAGCATGAGAGATCTGCTCCCCCACTGTCTCCTCTCAACTAAGTTGCTTCTCTCTTATTAACCACTCCCTCTAAGCCTGGCAGCTCTTTCAGGTGAAGAGGACCAGGGCTAGAGAGTTCAGAGCAGCATATGAACCCAGCAAAGGATTTGTTCACCTTTCATAGTTATGTAAAGAAAATTATAAAGTCACAAGGTGCAAGAAGATTCCAAACAGGAACAGGAGAACATGTTTTTTTTTTCCTCAGCCATTTATGCTTTCTGTGATTAAGAAATGACTGGTTAACATGTTAACTAAGTGGAGTCCTCATGAAGTGTTCTGCCTTAGTTCACAATTATTTATTTTACAAAGTGAAAGTATATTTTTTCAGGGACTTTACTATGTATTTTTTTAATACAGATTTTGTTTTTTGTTGCATATTAATGGCTAGCCTATATCACCTGTTCTGACACCCAATTCTGTCCTCCATGCACTGTGGTTGGGATTGATACATGCAGGCTATGTCTACACTGGGAACTTAGTTCAAATAAAGGAGGCTTAATTCAAACTAAACTAGTCCATGGCCACACTGGCTTTCCTTAGTTTGAACTAAAGGCAGTTTGACCTTCTTCCTCCCAGGGTGCCTTCCTCTTTTTATGAATTGGGTGGAGGCATGGCCCTTCTTGGGTCCCATGTTGCCCCTTCCCATGGTGCCCCCCTCCTAAGCCAAACTATCAAGTCCTGTGCACGGACATGCTAGTTCAATTTAGGTTTCTAGTGTGGACATGCTAATTTGAACTAAGTTAGTTTGAATTAATCACAGTTAGTTCAAATTAATTAATTCAAACTAACTTGGTTTGAACTAGCATTAAGTGTAGACATAGCCTCAGCTGTTGTTATACTACGACAAGTTTCTATACTGATAGCTATTGCTATATATTGCAGTAGCATAACAGAAAAAGTGTTTTTATTAGTGACGTCCATAATTTTGTGGTTGCTTTAATTGGGGACGTTCTGAAACTTGTAAGTCAGGCCTCCTTTGTACAAAATCTTGCTCCAGTTTAATCGAAGAGGTGCTTTTAAATTGAGTTAATAAACCAGGCATATTTATATATAAATACTCTTACTTCTGTTTAAGAAAAACAAACACAAGAAGACAGCCTCCACCTCCAAGCATCTGATAAAGAGAGAGTTTCTCCCACGAAAGTTTACACAATAAGTAAATTTGTTAGTCTTTAAAAGTGCCACCAGACTGCCAAACTAGACTGACATGGCTACCCTTTTGGAACTTCTGTGTAAGAGTGGCGTCAGTCAAGTTAGCTAAAATAGATTCGTTACTGACTTAAACCAAGCAGAAATAAACCAATTTTAAATGGCAATAAGCATGTTTAGATGCAGGGGATTGTACGAGACAAAGTAAAATGGCTCAAAACCTCATTTAAGCTAAGCCAATATAACTTTGGTGCATGGACAAGGCCTTAAACCAGGAATAGTCAATAGGCAGACCGTGGGCCAAATCTGGATTGACAGGCTGTTTTGAATAAACCCCAATTTTTTTATTTACTATTATTATATTTATTTTTATTATTTATTGTTTTAAATCTTTTTTCCCCTCTGGATCTGGACCTTGACTATACCTTAACCAAGAAATTTGAACCTTGAAAAAAAATAGACTACCAATGCCTTACACAAAGGACTGATTCTCTGTTATCTTATCTTGCACAATCATTTGCACCAGTGCAAAGTGGATGTAAAACAGTACTGTTGGCTAGCATTTAACACTCACTTTACACTCACTTTTTTGGTGTAAATAGTGAATCAAGTTCTGTGTGCTGAAGAGAGCCCTTATTTGCTGTTTCTTGATCTAGGCTTCGTTAAGGAAACTGTCTAGAGGTGTTAGAAATACTCTTAATTTGGAAATTTCAGCAACAAAAAATATTTAATCAAAAAGGTGTTTGACAATATTTTTCAACATTTTCTCCCAATTTCCCAGTCATTTCCAGAACTGGTTGACATTATTATTTCTTTCTTTCTTTCTTTCTTTATTTAGATGTGGGTTTCAATTAAAAAAGAAACAATTTTGAAAAAAATGTTTGTGATTTCCCCCCTCCTCTGTTTATCAATCAGCTCTATTTCTGTTTGTAGTGAACAAAGTGTGGAAATGGAATAGCTAAACTGGCAAACACAGAGTTTAGCTTCAACTTTACTAACTTGCATCTCCTTTCTGAACCAAACGACTATTTATCTGCTAATTTGAGCATATTGTCCTTTGTTTTTTGAACAGCAGGGATTAGAAGGTACATGTTTGTCTTGAAAAATAAACCAGTGCCATGAAGTAATATTATTTGTTAGATTTTGAATTTTTATTGAGGATGCTAAATGAATTAATATACCTCAGAATTACTCATTAAAATTACTCAGTAAAATGCTACCAGGGATGATATAAGAATGGCCATACTGGGTCTGCACAGTGGTTCATCTAGCCCAATATCTTACCTTCTGATACTGACCCATGCCAGATGCTTCAGAGGGAATCAACAGAATAGGGCAATTTACTGAGTATCATCCAGGCCCACTTTCTGGCAGTCAGACGTTTAGGGACATCCAGATTATGGGGCTGTGTCCCTGACCATTTTGGCTACTAACTATGAACCTATGTAATTCTTTTTTCAACCTAATTATACTTTCGGCAATAAGATCTACAGGTTGACTGTACACTATGTAACGAAGTACTTCCTTATGTTCGCTTTAAACCTATTGCCTATTAATTTCATTGGATGACTTGTGGTTGTGTTATGGGAAGGGGTAAATAACACTCCCTTATTCACTTTATGTACACCATTCATGATTTTAAAGACTTCTCTCATATTTTTCTATTCATCATCTCTTCTAAACTGAACAGTTCCAGTCTTTTTAAGCTCTCTTCATATGAAAGCCATTCTATACCCTTAATGATTTTTGTTGCCCATTTCTCTACTTTTTCCAATTTTCCTATATGTACTCATATTGAATCTAAGGCTATGTCTACACTAGCCAATTAGTCTGTGTCTACACTAGGCCTTGCCTAGTTCAAACTAAGAAATTTCTTAGTTCGAACTAAGCAAAGCTAATGAGTTCGACCGCTTAGTCTGGACTAAGAAGTTAGATCAAACTTTAAGTTCAAACTAGGCGCAATGTAGACACAGACTAACACTTAGTTTGAACTCAAACTAAGCCATTAGTTCAAACTAGCCGTGCTTACTAGTTCATTCTAAAAGTCAGTTCGAACTAGGACATGCGGTTAGTCCGAACTAAAAAAGCAGAAGTAGACATAGCCTGTGATCTTTTTCTTGAATGGCAACAGCTAATGTAGAACTGAGCCCTTTGTATATATAGCTGAAATTATGTTTTCCAACATGCATTACTTTGCATTTATCAGTGTTGAATTTCATTTGCCATTTTGCTAACCCAATAACTAATTTTCGTGAGATCTTTTTGTGAATCTTTTCAGTCAGCTTAGGACTTAACTGTCTTGGGTAATTTTGTATTGTCTTCAAGCTTTGCCACCTCACTGTTTACCTCTTTTTCCAGCTCATTTGTGAATATGTTGAATAGCAATGATCGTAATACAGATATTTTCTTCCTCCCACTATGAAAATGGACTGGCTATTGCTACCCTTTTTTAACTTTGTTGTAACCAGTTATTGTTTAACAGTTAACCTGTATAACAATGTGTGACAGATTAAGAGCAGGTGAATGACAGACAAATGGGAGACAGAGTAGCCCAGTGGGAGAGTACTGGCTGTGTCCATATGATTGGAAAGAGAGAAGGATCAAGAGACTGCCTCCAGCTCTATGATTGACTTCCTGTCTAACCGTGGTCAAGTCACTTCACTTCTCTGCGTGACAATATTCCCATCTATAAACATGGGATAGTGTTGCTTGCCTTCCTTTCTTAACAACTTTGAGCTCTACTGTAGAAAAATGCTATATAAGAGTTAATATGCTTTGTGGCCTTTTTTTTGTGATGAACACAACCATGTGGCTTAATGGTTCAAAGCTAGAGTAGGTTAGGGTAAAAGGATTACACACACTATTAATCTTAAAGCAAGCATCTGCTTCCAGAATTTATCAGTATAAAAACCAGTGCATTTGATCAATTTAAAAGCATTATCAAGCATTTAACCTGCAGTAATTTAATTGCAATATTAAAGTGCTTGCTATGTCATTCACCAGTGTTCATGATATAATGTATATTTTACAGATAAACTAATCCCTTGGGAGACATCCTATAAAATAAATAGAATTATAACAAATTAGAAACAGTTTTTGGTAAACATTTTGGGTTAAAGTTAAAAAAAATTTCTCATTGAGGGCTTGTCCCACACTTACACTGCAATCATACAGCATGCTTCTGTGAAGACATTAACTAAGCTAACAAGTGCGCTTCTCCAATCAGCATAGATAATCCACTTCCACCATAGGCAGTAGCTAAGCCAATGGGAGTATTCTGCTGATGTCACAGAGCTGTCTACACTGGGAGGCTGCTCAGTTCAACCGCATCATTCAGGTGTCTGAATCTTTCACACCACTTAGTGATATAGTTATCACAGACTAATATCCTAGTGTACACCAGGCCTCAGTAACCAGTTAACCAGGTTTAAAGCTTCATGGATTAAACCTAATCCACCTTTTGGATTAAAAACATTTCTATGTCATTACAGTCTATGTTACACTGATTAAAACTTCAAAGAACCGCATTATTATCACAGTGAAAGTCCATGCTACCTGTGACACACACCTTCTACAAGTAAAAGCACTTTGATGTAAAAATACATTAAACATCCATGAATACCCAATCTGGTTCACAGATTGAGCAGTTCCACCTAGATTTTTTTTTTCTAAAAACTCTGTGAACATTGATTACTTCCATATACCTGCAGTATTTGGAAATGGATTTCACTGGATTATAAAGGGTCAAATTTACCTTTTATTAAAAGGACCCTGATCCATGACTGTGAGCCCTGGGTGATACTTCAGTACAAATAAATAAAAAGAACACTGTTTCAGATTCTTTTTTGCAAGCACTATGCAGATCAACTAAGCACATTTGAATCACTGTTGTAGATGGAATATATGACTCAGAAATGACTTTTTGCAGGATGGTGTGTCTTTATTCCTGGCTTCTGTATGGTGTTTAAGAGATGATTTTTTGTTGTTGTTGGTGGTGGTGGTGGCTACTTTGTAGCTAGTTTTATAAAGGAATCCACTGCTCATTAGAGCTGGTTGAAAATTTTCTGACAGTACAGATTTCCAGTGCTATGGAGTCTGTGGCCATCTCTTCATTTCAGTCTTGGAGGGAGGTCCCACCCTCTCACTACCTAGTGTCTCCAAAGGCAATGCTCAATGGGGAATTAGCAGTCTCAGGGCTCTGGCCCTCTATGGGCAGAGCAGAGCTGTAAGAAATCTTAGAGCTCTGAGTTCTGGGTAGGCCAGAGCAGCAAGCAATCCAGGAGCTCTAACCATCAGGGAAGAGTAGTAAGCAGTATTTTGCCTGGCCTCCTGGCTCAGGCAGACAGCAGACAAATGCAGGTCTCTTGGTCTAAGATGGGTAGGTGGCCACCCCATAGGGGCAGGGTGACAAGGGCCCACCCTACTCCACAGGGTTCCAGCCCAGGATCCTCACAGAGGTGGATGGTTTTGCTACTGGGTCAGTGGGTATCCCACAGAAATACACTGACCTGAATTCTGGCAATACAACTAGACCATGGTTTGTTGTCCCTGGGTGATTTCCTACTACCTCTTTGGGATGAACCTCTGTCTCCTGGGATTCCTCCATCTCCCTAGGGTACATGGCTAGTGGCAATTTCAGTAGCGCCACCAGCCACTGGTCAGTGAACAGTGCCATCAGTTCCTCTGGGTCCTCAGTGTGGCAGAGTCCCATCTTGGGCACAGGGATCAGCAGTGTGCAAGAGACATCTGCTGTCTTCTCCAGCTCTTGCACAACTGTGCTGCAGGGACCACCTTTTAAACTTCCTTTCCCATGCCTCTACCTCTGGCAGGGGGTGTGACTTGCCTGGTTCCACTAGCCAAGGGCTAGAGATTGGTTCAGCCCTGTCAGTCTTGAATGGAAGCCATGCCCCATTGCTACAATGCTGAAAAACACTGGTTTGAAAAAATTGAAATTAACTTGAATGTATCATTTTTTCAAAAATTTCATTTTGATAAGGTTGAGCCCTTTGTTTTAATAAGCTTGAATTGTTTAATTTCATCTTCTTTGCTTCAGCTTTGCCACTATTATATCAGATAAAAGCCAAAGTGATTAATTCAAAACAAAGCACTTCCACTTTACCGACCTGACATGGAGCAATAAGGTGGTTTTGACATTTCTGAAATGAAATTTTTCACATTTTATTTCATGAGAAATTTCAAAATTTCAACTTTCCGTTCTGGTTCAGCACAAAGGGAAATTTCAAAATGTTAATACTCTTATGGAATGGAAATTGAGTTTCAGCCACCTCTGTCACTTATCTCTGGCCCATAGGGTGTGTAATTACATGCTCTAGTACTCCTGGCAGGCTGTTTAATTGGCCACGAGTAACAGGCCACTGCTCTCCTCTGTGACAGATTTTTGTTTTTTTTTCTGTTACTTGTGCGTCTGGTGCTGGCAAAGTGAAACACTTTGTTGTGTATGCATAGAGAATGCCCTGTACTTCCTCACAGCTCTTACAAAACATTGGCATTGTTGTGACTGAAGATGAGCTTCCAGGAGTTGAAAAGCGGAAAACCTATAGCTGTAATGAAGTCAGATATTTGCATGTGTTTTTCACAGCCTTCCTATTCCTACAACACATAAAGGTCCCTAAGTTTGGACTTCTGTGTTGGTGATCTTGGTGGGAGAGACAGTTTTGGTATTTTGTAACTTTCTTTCATTTTTATAGCCTTGCGCATAATTCTAAATGTGAGGCCTACTTCTATCTTGCAGTGCAGCTCCTATCTACTGCTTTGGCAGTTTAAGTTGGACAATAAGAATGCAGGAATATCGCCGAATATCCCCTGTACAAGAGAGCTCCCTGGCCCGTATACAGCTGTGGGGGTGGCCCAATGCCACTTCATTTCCTAGCATGCAGGCTGTGATGTGAACAAAAAGGAGGCACGCTAGGAGCAGGAGGAGCCATTCCTGAGCAGTGGCTGAAGTCATCTGTGCTGTGGCCAGGCCTGTCAAGGGAAACTTGGGGGCCCAGTATGTCATGTTCCTCTGGGTCCCACTCCCTTCCATTTCATTTTATTTACACAGATGTTACAGAAGTTTTAGGCAGACCACAAGCTTAGAACGCTGATATAACTGTTCCCTCTTTCCTCCCCTCTCTCCACCCCAGGCTGTGGTTGTTCTCTGCTTCCCATGGCTCACAGTGCTCTGCGAAAACAAGCATTAATTAGAGTAGCCCTGAGTTTCTCTAACCACTGAGCAGTCAGATGCACCCACCCCCACCCTCCAACTTCTCCAGAATATGTGGAGTGTACCAACTATCCACTGGAACATAAAAATGCAGAACTGGAGCCAAAAGTTATAATGGAAAAATTAAGGCCTGATTGGCAGATGGATAGGTCTATATATGTCTTGAAACATGGCAAAGGTTCATAACTGGCACAGATTGTGTCAAGGTCTTAGCTTTTGAGGACTCATCTAAGCCTCTCAAATATCCCTTATTCTGAGGAACATCACTCAGAACTAGGGGACTGGGCAATGGAATGGCAGATGAAATTCAATGTTGATAAATGCAAGTAATGCACATTGGAAGACATAATCCCACCTATGCATGTAAAATGATGGGGTCTAAATTAGCTGGTACCACTCACAAAAGAGATCTTGGAGTCACTATGGAGAGAGCTCTCTGAAAAAAGTCTGCTCAGTGTGGAGAAACAGTCAAAGTTAACATTAGGAAGAGGATTGATAATGTGACAGAAAATATCATAATGTCACTAATAAATTCATGGTACACCTACATCTTGAATACTGTGTATAGTTTGTCACTCCATCTCAAAAAAAACCCATGAAAACTGGAAAAAGTAGAGAGAAAAGCAACAACAATAACTAGGATATGGAGCAGTTTCCATATGAGGAGAAATTAAAAAGGCTGGGACTGTTCATTCTAGAAAAGAGATGACTAAGCAGGAAAAGGCTGGAGGTCTATACAATCATTAAAGGTGTAGAGAAAGTGAATAAGGAAGTATTACTTACTCCTCCACAACACAGAAACCAAGGGTCACTCAGGCTATGTTCACACACCATTTTGTTGTTTCGAAACAAGTTATTTCGATATAACTTGTTTCGATATAACATGTTATATCGAAATAACTTGTTTCGAAATAACAAAACGGTGTCCTCGAAATAAGCAAAAAACGGGAATCGAAATAGTGTTTCCACAGTGTGGACTTGCTATTTCGATCCAGGGGCAGTGCAGCATGGGAGGTGTGGCAACATGGCCGCCTCCCTGGGCCATGTTGGTGGCCATGTTGCTAGCCAATCACATAAAAGCCGGCCCTGACCTCACTCCCCTGTCCACTCACGCTAGCAGCACCCTGCAAGCCATGGACAGTGCTCGGCTGCCTAGACAGTGCCGTGCAGCACCCGGCCCCTCGGCGCGCATCAAGGGGCTCCAGCACGTCTGGGAGACTCTGTTTGTAGACCCCGAGGAGGACTGGCCTGTGGCTGAGGAGTACATCCAGCTCAGCCGCAGGGCTCAGCTACTGCCCCTGCCCCTCCCTGTGCCCCGCCGCATGTGGGCGCGTGAGACCAGCGCCGACTGGTGGGAGAGGGTCGTTCTGCGCACCTGGGGTGACAACCTCTGGCGCCAGAACTTTCGCATGAGCAGGGCCAGCTTCACCCACCTGGTGCGCGAACTTGCTCCGCACCTGCGCCACAGGGACACCCCCATGAGGCCTGCTGTTGCAGTGGACAAATGAGTGGCCATCGCCCTGTGGAAGCTGGCCACCCCGGAGTCGCACAGGGCAGTGGCGCACCTGTTTGGCATCGGGAGGTCCACCACCGGCACCATCCTCCTCGAGGTCACCAGGGCCATCAATCACGTCCTTCTACGGCTCCTGGTGAGACGTGGGGAGCTGCAGGACACCATGCCCGGGATGGCAACCCTTGGCTTTCCAAACTGTGCTGGCATCTTGGACACCACACATATTCCTGTGCGCGCCCCGGAGCACAGGGCTGCGGTGTACCGCAACCAAAAGGGGATACCATTCGGTCATTATGCAGGCTCTTGTGGACCACCGGGGCCGGTTCCAGGACTGCTACGTGGGATGGCCAGGGAGGGCCCATGACACCAGGGTCCTCCGCAACTCCGCCCTGTATCGGGGCATGGAGGCGGGCACCCACTTCCCCCCTCACACCATCCACCTTGGGGGGTGTAGAGGTGCCCGTTCTTATAGTGGCGGATGCGGCCTACCCCCTGCGGCCCTGGCTAATGCGACCATACGCCGGGCCACTCGACCCCAGCCGGCAGCTATTCAATCGCCACCTGGCCCGTTGTCGACAGGTGGTCGAGCGGGCATTCGGACGCCTCAAGGCCCGGTGGAGGTGCCTGCTCACTCGCCTCCACCTCACTGAGCACAGCCTGCCGCAAGCCATCGCGGCATGTGCAGTGCTCCACAACTTTTGTGAGCAGCAGGGGGAACCCATCCCACTCGCATGGGAGGCTGAGGTCCAAGCATTTGCTAGGGACTATGAACAACTGAGATCCCGGCCAACTCAGGAGCAGCCATCTGCGCGAGCCCTTGCCATCCGTGACGCCCTCCGGCTCGCCTTCATCATGGAGGAAGACTGAGGACCAGGCTTGCCCTGCACCAAACCACCATCTCCCCCATCCACCCACAGCCAGCCCACACCCATCCACCCACACTGCCAATCCCCCCCAATAAAAACACAGACAAGCATGACTAACGTTCCAGGGGTTTATTCACAATAAGGGAAGGGATGGGGGCGATACAGGATGGGGCAATCTGGGGGGGTCCGGGGGAGGGAACATGAACTTGGGAGGGGGCATGGGGAGGGAACATGAACTTGGGAGGGAACTTGGGAGGGGGCATGGGGAGGGAACATGAACTTGGGAGGGGACTTGGGAGGGGGCATGGGGAGGGAACATGAACTTGGGAGGGGACAGGGGTGAAGAGGTCCTGGGGCGGGGAGGGTTAGGCAACGCCTGTGGGAGGGTCCGGGGGGGGTGGCATGCCCCGCCTGCGCCCACGGCTGCCCTCCGCCCGCTGTCCTTGCTGGGGCGGTGATGTCTCCCAGCGACGTCGGGGAGCCAGGCCCTCCGCAAGCTGGCGGATGGCTGCAGCCTGCTGCAGAATAGCAGCTGGCAGCTCCACTGCCAGGACCTCCAGTGCCCTCGCCGCCCTGTCCTCAGCGCCTGCGAGGCGCTCCAGGGCACGGAGCCCAGCTGCCTGCCGCTGCGCCTGCTCCCGTCTCCAGGCCTGGGTGGCAGTGTGCATGTCACGCCCGAGCTCCTCCAGGCTCTCCAGGAGCTCACTGCGGGTCCTGGGGGCCCTCCACTGTCGCCACGGTGTCCTGGGGCTTCGGCGGTGGGGTCCGGGCGTGGGTGCCGGCCCTCGGGGAGGGGCTTTGCGACGTGCTGCAGGGACTCAAAAAAACACAGTTAGCCCCTGACGCCTGCTGGTCCCATCTGTGTGCACCTGTCTGCAGCACACACCTCTGCCCTGACTGTCAGGGTCCCAAGATCCCGTGGGACATTGCCCTGGGGTAGGACTCCTGGCCCCCAAAGCCTCGGAAGGAGGCCGGGATGGTACCCGACAGAGGACATTGGAGGACCCTGGGCAAGACGGTTGTCTGGCCGAGGTAGTCATCAGGGTTTACAGCGCCCTGGGACAGTTCCCCATATAAATCGGTATACTCTGGCAGTCCAGGATCCGTCAGCCCCTCTGGGAAAAAGCCTGACAAACCCCCCTATTTTGACCTGCCTGCCAGACAGAGAATGAGAGGATAACAAGAAGAACAGAGCACAGGAAAGGAGACCATGGTCTCCTTTTGCCAGACATCTGGGAACCGTACCCTGGAGGCACACATGCTCGTGGTGCCCACAAGAGTGAACTGGACCCAGCCACGCCTTGCACTTGAGGTCTCCCGAGGCCACTTGCCAGTGGTGTGCCCTGCCTGCTCTCCACCCCACGCAAGATGCTGCTGCATCTTTCCCAGCCAGTCCCTGGTCACCACCTTCCGGCACACAAGGGCCTTTGTCCCCAGTGACACCTGTGTCTGTGGGTCCCGTGGCCAGGGGGCCCCTCTGTGCCCACGAACCCTGGGCCCTACCCGCCCTGGTGCCTGGCCCTGGCCTCCACCCGTCCTGGGACCTGCTGGACAGGCCCAGCCCTGTGTGCCCCCTGTGGGGGGGGTGTACTTACCCACGGGGGCTCCAGAGGTCCGCCAAGCTGTCCCGGGGTCTGACTCGGAGCCTGGGGTGGTGGTGGGCCCCTGCTCCTCAGCGCTGCTGCCCGCCTCCATGGGCCTGAACAGCTCCGGGGTCGTGGGGCTGGCCTCCGCCGCTGATGGTGGTGCGGCTGGTGGTCCCCCGACGGAGACGTCAGAGGTGGCTGCCTCCAGGCCTGATGAGGGGCTCTGATGCCCCCCAGAGGTGTCGATGGATGTGGCGGGGGCACCGCTGGGCTGTGTGTCCCCAGGAATTCATCCAGGGCCTCGTAAAATGCACACGTGGCCTGGCTGCCAGGCCCCTCCAGTGCCCGCGCATCCTGGGTGCGGGCATACTCCTGGCGGAGCGTCTTTATTTTGCTCCGCACCTGTTCGGTTGTTTGGAGGTGCCCTGCTTGGGACATCGCATCCGCGATGTCATGGTATATGTCACAGTTCCGGTGGCTGGCCTGGAACCTTTCCAGTATGTCTGGCTGCCGCCAGATGCCCAGGAGGCAGGTCACGTCCTCCTGCGTCCACACAGGCGCCCTCCGGCGTCCTGTAGCTGAGGGACCTGGCTGCTGGGCCATGGCTGCCTGTTAGCTCCCTGCCTGCCACGCAGCCTAACAGGCACGCCCTGGCAGGAAGTTCCCCCAGGGTGCTGTGCACCCTGGGAGGAAGGTCAGCCGGTTATTTCGAAACAACGGTTGTTTCGAAATAACACGGCCACCACAACGGTTGTTTCGAAACAACTCGTTTCGAAACAACCATTGTTTCAAAACGGCATGTCCCATTGGCGTTATTTCGAAACAACCATTTCGGGACAACGCCGTTTCGAAATGTAACGAGGTTTAGGTTGTTTGGCAAGGACCACGGCCATTTCGAAAGAAGCGGTTTGCTTCTTTCGAAATGGCTGTGCGTCGTGTGACCATGGCACTCCTTATTTCGAAACAACCTCTGTTGTTTCGAAATAAGGGGTGTGTGTGGACATACCCTCAATGAAATTAATAGGCAGCAGGTAAAACAAGCCTAAGGAAGTATTTCTTTACACAATGCATAGTCAGCCTGTGGAATTCATTGCTATGAGATGTTGTAAAGACCAAAAGTATAACTGGGTTCAAAAAAGAATCAGAAAAGTTAATGTGGACAGGTCCATCAATGGCTATTAGATAAGATAGTCAGGGATGCAAACTCATGGAGTCGTGTGGCACTTAAAGACTAACAGATTTATTTTTCGCATGAGCTTTCGTGGGAGAAAATCCCGCTTCATCAGATGCTTAGAAAATGGGTGAACTTCTTCAAAGCATCTGACGAAGCCGGATTTTCTCCCTCGAAAGCTCATGCGAAAAATAAATCTGTTAGTCTTTAAGTGCCACACGCCTCCTTGTTTTTTTTGCTGGACTAGACTAACACAGCTATCCCTTTGGAAATATGCAAACTCATAGTCAGGACGTCTTTAAACCCCTGACTGCCAAAAGCTGTGACAGAGGATAGACCACTCAATAAATTGCCATTTTGTTCAAGCATCTGGTACCTGCTAATGTCAGAAGACAAGATATTGAGCTAGACTGGCCATTGATCTGACATAGCATGGCCATTCTTATGTTCTTAATAGCCCCTGACATGCTGTATGACTGTATGTACAGGGCTGGCTATGGGTGGGCAACCACCTAGGCATCACGATTAGGGGTAGCTGTGGTCAAGAGACAAGGAGCAGTGTAGGCCTGGGTGAGAGGCCATAGAAAGGAGCTTGGCTTAAGGGCGGCATAGGTAGCAGGGCCCAGGGGTATGGGGAGCCCTGGGAGGCAGCAGGAACAGGAGTGATCAGGGAATGAATGGAGAGGCAGTTGGGGCCAGGGTCACCGAAATACAAGTTCACCCAGTGTGGCATTTTCAAAGAGAAACAGCTGAACTCGAATTAATATGCAAACTAAATTCTGTGAAAGCAGGATTGAATTGAGACTATGGGTTCTTTTCCCATTGCAAAAGGTAATCTGACTTCAGGCTTCCCAGGGTTTGAACCTAACAACTGTTCTGATTTGCTGTTACTGTATGACATGATCCTATGTTTTACACCCCCTTGCATTTATTTTCATTCCATTCTGTAAGTTCACCCATCTTCAAAGCATCTGACAACAGGGGCATCGCTGGTGCTGGGCACCTGGGGCACGTGCCCCGAATCCCAGCGCCGGTGCCCCGGATCTGATGGGGCTGCCCCTCTCCTGGTCTCTGGCCCAATAGGGCTGGGGTTTGGGGGCCTGGCCACCAGCAGCTGCGGTGGCCCCGGCCCCAGCCGCCTGGTGCTGCTGAGGGGAATTCGGGGCCCGGCCGCCCACAGTGGTGGCAGCCCCGTCCCCGGCCGGGAATGCTGGGCCCAGCCGCCCACAGCTGCTTCTCGCCCTGGGCCCAGCCAGGGATGCAGGGCCCGGCCACCCGCGGCCACTTCCGGCCCCAGCCCCGGCCCTGGTTGGGGATGCGGGGCCTAGCCGCCTGCGGTGGCACGGTGGCTTATGGCCCTGTCCCTGGCCAGGGGGCGGGGCCTCTGGGCTGGGGTGGGCCCTGTGGGCCAGGGACAGGGCCTGGGCCCGTGCCCTGGGTCCCTCTCCGGGGCAGTGACACCCCTGTCTGATGAAGTGGGATTTTCTCCCATGAAAGCTCATGCGAAAAATAAATCTGTTAGTCTTAAAGTGCCACACGACTCCTTGCTTTTTTTTTGCTGGACTAGACTAACACGGCTATCCGTTTGGAAATTTTCCCTAAGGCCAGTCCTGCTGATGAAAAGTACTTCATCTACCCATTGTCTGTCTTGTCCACTAGGCTGTAAGTTCTTCAGGGCAGAAATGGCCTCCTGCTATGTTTATGATCATTAACTATCACAGCAGAGAACTAATGTTGTTTGGAGCCCATAAATGCTACCCTAGAACAATATTCCTGAGTTTTAGAAGAAGCTATATTCATGAAAGGGTGAATCCCACAGTACTATAACTTTCCTGCATACCTAATGTTTTAAGACACTATACTATGCTCAGCATCCCCATAATTGCTGCTCTGCAACTTCTAAGAGACGTCCAGCACTCAGTGCAGAAAGCCACACTTGACCAGTAGGGTTGGGTTGTACCTGTAACAAGTCAGATTTAACTATTGCCTGAGGGAATTTGCTTATTGTAATATCCATTGCAGATGAATGATTTGGTCAGAAATAGTAACAGGATATTATAGAAAGCAATGATGTGTACAAAACTCTACATCTGAACATCCCTGAATTTTTATACCAACTTCTTATTAGATGAAACAAAATCTTGGATCCAAGACTCCTGACTTTTAAGTGGAATTAGGAGTCAGCTGTGATTTCCTGAAACTAAATTGCAAAGGCCTTGAAGACCAGTTGATTGTCTGATTCTTTTGCTGCTTCATAAACATGTGGATTTAAATTAAAAAATATCCACAGCATATTTTTGGATTCATGCTGTCTAAACATGTGAATCTTTTTCTGGGAATTGTAGGTGGGGAGGTGACTGTACTTGTTAAAACTTGCCTGATCATTTGCCTCCAATTGTCAATTAATGTGTTCACAGTGAGGACTTCCCATCTTTGTTAAAGAATTGCAGCAAAATTGAACATTTGTTTGTTAGGACTGGCTACAGTTGGTTATGTTGCAAGTAGTGTCTCTTATCCCTAGTATTTCTATCCAAATATTTTATATTTTCTGAGGCACTCCCATCATAAACAATATATGGAAATGCTCCACTCAACAGTTTCTCTGACAAATCTCAGAATCATTTTATTTAATTTTCTACTCAATTTTGGTGAGATAATATTGGTCCATCGTTACTTAAAAGTCCCCCTTCATAGTATATGAGCTGTTCAGTCAGTCGTCAGCAGGGCTAAGCATGGGATTTCTCATTCATATTTATTTCTAGGTTCTCATGTTTCTTCCTTCCAAGAAACATATGTAAGTTAAACATCAGAAGACCTTTTCATTTTTTAATATATTGTTCTCTTTCTGGCCTAGTCCTAGGATCTCCTTATACATTTTGGAAGATCACTAGCTCCTGGAATTAACCAAGAGGCACCATAAGTGGTGGCCTTCTCCTTGTGGGTTATGTTTGTTTTTTGTTTTATGTTACCTGGTTTTGCAATATTATATAATAAAAATGTTATGTAATTTGGAGTATATGTAAACACCCTGCAAAATCCATGCAGTATGATCATATCATAAAAATGTGGCTTCCTTGACCCCTCCCTGGGCCAGCTCTGGGCTCCTGCAGGAGTCACTGGTGGTTATTACATCCCCTGCATAGTGCATGGTGGGAAAGTCCCTCAGACAAGAAGTCCTCAATTTACAGCAAAGTGGAATGCCTCAAAGCCTGAAAAAGGATGGAAAGGATATGTTTCAATTTAAAAACCTAATCTGCAAGTGCACTACCTGCTCTTCTTCTTTCAGATTCCTCTTCAATACTTGCACTGCTATGATAACTAGATAACTATGATAACAAGTGATTACTAGCTTGAGGGGAAGATGAAGAGGGGGGTGGATATCAGTTGATTTTATTTATCTATACAAGAAAAAATATTTCAACTGATTTCGAACCATCAAGTTGTGCATGCCTGTAACCATGTAACCATATTATCATAAGCCTTGCATTATTATATCAATCACTCACTTGTTGCATTGTGTTGCAAAATCTTTTGTGCAGCATCCAGGCCAATGGGCCTCATTTATCTAGATGCTTATGTGAGTCCCACCACTATAGCATCTGAGCACTTCACAATCACTAGTTAATCTTGTTCTCACGACATCTCTGGGAGCTAGGACAATATTATACTCACTTTACCAATGGAAGACTGAGGCACAGCCTGGACCAAGTGATTTTCCCCAGATCACACAGGGAGTTTGTGACTTGGTCAATACTTGGATCTGCGGTTCCTGCATTTAAATCCAGTGTCCTATCCTTCAGCATCTCCTTCCTCCCTGAACAGGGCTGGATTATTGCTGAGGCTATAGGAGCTGAAGCTCTGGGCCCCAGCCTAAAGGGGGGCCACAGGTTCAAGCCCCTAAAATCCCTACCTGATCTGCCACCCCTGCCCTGCTCAGTGCTGGCAGGGCTAGGGAAAGCACTGGAAAGGCTCCTGCCTGCTGGCAGAGTTCAGGGAGTGGGCAGGGTCCTGGGCCTGAGGCTGGGCTCAGCACTCCCATGCTGCCCCTGGCTGGCTTGTCTGCCTTGGGGCAGGAGGAACCAGAGCTTGCTCATTCTCCTCAAGCGTTGGGGCTGGCTGGCATCTTGTGTGGCCTCCACTCCAGCACAGCCTTCCAGCACCTGTGGCCCTAGAAGGGTGCACTGGGTGCTGCACCATGCACTAACCAGCCCCACCCCCAGGGGTAGACTGGGTGGAGCAGGACCGAGACAGGAGGGTCCTCTGGCCCCAGGGCCCCACCCCAGAGATGGCTTCTCCACAGTCCACCATGTTTGCGGGGGGGCCCGCAGGGGAGATGGGGCCCCAGGCCATGGAGGGGGGGGCGGGCAGCCAGGGTCCTCCAGGCCGGTTAATCCAGTCCTGTCCCTGAGTCTGATTGGGACCTGTGAACACTGCAGTATAGGCCTTGTGTACACTAGAACAGTAGTTCTCAACCTTTTTTCTGTCGCAGCACACCTGCCAGATGATGTTCCCCTGCATGATACACTACAATGTGATGGTGGCGCTTGGGCTGGGAGTGTTTCACTCTGGAGGATGCAGCACTCCAGGACATGGGTGGGGCAGAGCCATGCCAACACAGGCTGGTGGTCTGGCTTAATGGAGCCAGCGGTGGTCCTCTCCTCTACCAAAACCCAGGGTTGCAGTCCCTAAGTCCCTTTACTCATCTAGCCCTGGCTGCTGCCTATGTTGCGCAGCAGGAACAAGCTGTTGAGGGTAGCAGAGAGCAGCAAGCAGCAGGAGCCCCAAGCTGGCTCCAAGCTGAGCTGCCAATTTTCCATGACACACCTTCCAGCTCTTTGCGACATGCTTCTGTGTCCCAACACAGTGTTTGAGAACCACTGCACTAGAAAGCTGTATCATTTTAAGTATATCAATATAGTTAAGTGGTAAAACCCTCACCTCCACCCCCCAAGTGTGAGTGTAGTTATATTGGTATAAGGTGCTTTATACTGGTGTAGATGTTCTTGTATGGCAATGGAAATAAACTGTACTTGTGGTATAAGGCTCCTTCATAACTGCCTCCTTACTAGGCCTTACACCAGTTTAACTATATCAGTAAAAATACACTTCCCTAACCTAACCAATATAACAAACAAGGAGTCTGTTGCACTTCTAAAGACTAACAAATTTATTGCATGAGCTTTTGTAGAAGAAAATCCCACTTGAAGATGGGGAACTTACAGAATGGGAGGAAAATAAATGCATTTATTTTCCTCCCATTCTGTAAGGTCCCCATCTTCAAAGCGTCTGACCAAGTGGGTTTTTCTCCCATGAAAGCTAATGTGATAAATAAATTTGTTAGTCTTTGAAAGTGCCACAGAACTCCTTGCTTGTTTTGCTGAACTAGACTAGCACGGCTATCCCTTTGGAACTAACCAATATAGTCACACTAGTAAAACTTTCAAGGCTACACCAGGCCATGATCTCTAAGCTGAACAGGCCTGTGAACTTTTTAGGGTTACTTATCACTGTATGGCAATGATAAGTAGGGAAACAGGCATGTTAGAAAAAGGTTTGGTTTTGGATTGGGATATGGCAAACTTAGATCTCACTCCTCAGTTCACAGATTTTATGTGTTTGTTTATGAACCATATGATGGGACAAAATTCTTGCTACTTCTGCCTTGTCTAATTTGGTCATTTTAGTGGCTTTTCTAAAGTGGTGGTCACACCTTCGTGTGGATGTTAAAACATAGATATCACATCTGTATATAACATTTTTCCCTAACTTGGTATTAGCGCACTTGTAAAATGTTTTGCATCATTCACTATAGCCTTCTCTTCACTAGTTTAGGATTTTTGGCTGCATATTTACAACACATCACTTGGTGACTTTTTGAATTCTATTTAATGTTCTATTAGTCTAGTATGTTTGGAATCTCTTTTATGCAGAAACGTACTTTACATTACATAAACAAAATTGTTCAGCTAGTTAGTTCAAATTAAGGAGACTTAATTCAAACTAACTTTTTACTTGTCTACATCAGGCTTTCCTTAGTTTGAACTAACTTAGTAAATTCAAATTAAGGGCAGCTAGTTTGAACTAACAAAGTGGACTAGTTCAAATTAACGTTAGTTCAAACTAGTCCTTGTTCTTAATTCAAACTAATAAGCTCAAGGTTAGTTCAAACTAAACTCAAACTTATTAGTTTGAACTAACAAGTTCAAACTAACTTGTCCTAATGTAGACATAGCCTTACTCTTTAAGTGCCACAGGACTCCTTGCTTGTTTTGCAGAACTAGGCTAACATGGCTACCCCTTTGATACTTACATTTGTTCTTTTGTAGCAAATCATATTGGAAGTTTACCTTATACCACTGGGGCCAGAAAAATATTCAAATTTGCTTTCCTAAGGGAGAGGTGAACCTAGACACCACAAGGAAGGTTTCTAGCAAAGAAGATAGCTATACAACCCCTGAGCCCAAGGGATGAGACTGTTTGTTTGGATTTAATAATAAAGTGAAGCCTCAGCAGGTAATTTTGTCTTACCCCTTTGGACTATATGGAGTTCTTAAGAGGCTCTGAGAGAAGAGAAGATGAGGCAAGGAATTCATGCAGCACCAAACTAAATGAGCAGGGGATTCCATCAGTCAGGTATACTGGGCAACACTTTCACAGCAATCATTCAAGAATTGGGTTAGCAGAGCTGGATGGCTGTGAAGAGAAGTGAACCCTGTATCCCCATAAGAAGTCCAGCCACATGTGCCTTAACTAGGCATCCTGGGGCAGTTGGATTGTCCTGCACCAGAATCATACACAGATGGCACTCCACTCAGATAATTACACCACATGTTAATGAGGTAAGTATCCATCTACAAATTTGCTTCTGAACACAGGATTTTCAGGTTAAAGTGATATTTCACTGATTGTGTGTCCTTGTTTCTATTTACCAAGCTCTGCCATTATACCCAAAGATGTTGTGATCCCTTCGCCTCTCACAAACCATGACTGATTCTGTTGGATTGGTACTGCACATACAAAACTTGGGTACTTACAGAGATAATGCTCATGATCCAGTAGGTGACACATTTTTCTCTAAGGGCTTATCTAGGCTGGGGACGATATTATTTTAGGCCAACAAATTTGAGGTGTAGGAGCATGAGCACACCAAGCTCCTTGCTCTGGGCTCACACACAAAAAAAAGTGCAAAAGTCTTTCTGCGCCTTCTTTCTCTACTGCACACACAGAGAAGTGGCACAGCACCCCATGTAGAGAGACGTGAATTAAAAACTTCATGGGGCAAGGGGAAGAGCTATGTGTTGCTTACCTGGCCACAGTGAATGGAGAATCAAGAGTAGCAAGAAAAGAGAGTTCTGGGATAGATCCTGGAGTTTAATGAAGTTGATTTCCACTGCTCTCAGGCTACATGGGCCTAACTTCGAATTGTAAAATTTGTCTAAGCTTTACGCATTGTGTGGGCATGGTTTTATCAGGATGAATTTTGGCACCATTTGATTAGAATTTACTGCTCTGCCAGTGGAGAGACAGGCTGCAGAAGGTTGATGTAAGGGTTGATGTTCTCTGTCAGTGTAAAGCAGTGGCATTTCAGTACCCAAATAACTCTTCAACACATTGTTAGAGAATGCTGTGATGTTGGAAGGGCACCTTTTCCATACAATGAACACAGAAATGTTGCCATTAAAGATTACATATGAATGAGTTAATGCATTTAATTCCTATGTTCTGGCAAAATTCCAACTCAGTGAATTTCACTCTGTCTTTGTACATTCCACCTGCAGTTTCAGTTGGATCCCACATCTTTCTTCCTGTCCTAAACTGTTTTATACTGTCAATATGAACAGTTAAACAGCTGCCACATGGCACCACAGAGGTGGGTGAAGCGAATGTTGTAGCTCCACTGTAGCACTGAAGCTTAATTAAAGGGCTTAGCAATTCCTCCACAAGAGGTGCTTTACATGTGTACTTGTATTTATTAATGTTGCATTTTGTGCCTTATAAAGGATTTCAGTGGCACTGTATCTTGTACAGCATGTAATGAACCCAACCTCGACACAAAGAACAAAAACTTAATCTGAAGCAGAGCTCTGTGACTCAAAAGCTTGTTTCTTTCTTGAACAGAAATTGGTCTAGTAAGATACTACCTCGCTCACTTTGTTGCCAACAAAAACTTATGGCACATGGCTTCTTCAGGGAGTTCATTTTTGTTTTCTCATAATCCTCCTGCTTTAAGACTGAAGTCAAAGTAGTATTCTTAAACAGCTAAGCGGCTACTCATGTTACTGCAGAGTCAGCCGCCTGCAGGCAACGAGGAAGGAGGGTTTTTTTCTAACAGGGCCTCAGGTGCCTGTGTGTGTGTGTGAGAGAGTGTGTTTCCCAGGAGAGGCCCATTTGCAGATAATGTGTTTCTGGAAGAGGAGTATCAGGTTTTACAGACAGAAAGTTGGCACTCAGTTGCATTGCATAGCCTTAATAATCGGAAAGGTTTGTGAAGCTCTTAAGAACAGCGTGCCCCTGCTGTATCTGGTAAGTAGCAACACGCAAGGAAAGCTCAGCCAACACAATGAGAAACATCTTGTCCCAGGCTTCAGCTTCCCAGGTCAGATATTAGGACCATTCCCGCTCCTCTGGCGCCCTCTGCTGCAAACCTGCCACGGCCGGGGGAAAACTGCGCTGACTGAGCCATTTTGGATTTAAGGCATAAAATTGGAGGGTGGAGCTTCGGGGGGAAAAGACGGGGATAAAAGGGGCCCTTTTCTGCTGCCCTCTGGGATGATGGTGAACGAGTTGGAGGAACTAGGAGGTCGCCTCCATCCTGCCAGGGTCCTGGGTGCCGAGAGGTTTGCATCTTGTAAATTTCCAAAGGGATAGCCCTGTTAGTCTAATCCAGCATAAAAGAAAAAAGGAAAAAAAAAAAAACCCAAGGAGTCGTGTGGCATTTTAAGACTAAGAGATTTATAAATCTGTTAGTCTTAAAGTGCCACACGACTCCTTGGTTTTTTGGGTTTTTTTGCGGAGAGGTTTGCATTTAACTTCTGGTGAAACTAGAAACCCTCCGTGGGAACCTCATCATATGATCGGAGGGATCCGAAACTGTGTGCCCCAGCCCTGGTCCCTTCCCTGGGCTGCCAAACCTGTCCCGCCTGCGGGGGATCCTTGCCCCTTCTTTTGGGTTCAAAATGCTCTAAAAGGCTAGGGTTTAGAAAACAAGGAGTCGTGTGGCACTTAAAGACTAACAGATTTTTTTTCCTTTTTTTTGTGCTGGGCTAGACTAACACGGCTGCCCCTTTGGAAATTGGGGTTTAAAAGCCCCTCGCTTACAGGAGAAGCCCCAGGTTTGGAAATGTAGCTGGTCCGTTCACACAGGAAGTGCTTCCTCTCTCCTGCTTTGTTTCAAACCTGCGTGACTCCATTTCTGGCTCAGCTGAATGAGGGGTGGATGGGAGCCGGGGGAGGGGGATTTTTGAGCGCGATTGACTGAGCCAGGAGTAGCTGCTGTTCACCCCAAAGCTGGCTAATTTAACACTCATTGTTAAGAGGCAGGCAGGCAAATTCTCCTTCCTCCTCCCCCAGCTCCTGTATGTGGGTGAAGAGCTCCTTTGCAATACTTTGGGGGTGGAGAGATGTTGCTTCCCTATTTCTGCCTCCTGCAAAAGAGGCAAGAGATTCTAGCTTTAAACCTCCCTTGTTGCCAGACTCTTATCCAGCACCCAGTGCTCCCTGAGCATAAAGGTTCCTGTGGGACCCAACTTGCCAGCGCTTCCCAAATCCACCTGGTACTGAAAAAACCCTCTTCAAATGGAAAGTAAATGAGGGGCCCACAGTACATATGGGAATACAGGTTACTGTCCAGTTCTCTCTCAGGCTCTTGGCCCCTTTGTGATACCCTACTGGCACAAAGGGACTGTAAAAAGTCAGCTGATCTGCAATATCAATATTGAGGCAGTATTACAATATTGTAATTGAACTGCAGTGTTTCTCAAGAGAACTTTTTTGAAGTGAAAGCTTAGCTCCTAGAGCATATGTTCAGCAGCAAAAATATTAGACAATGATAATACCGAGACACAGGAACACAATGTTGCCATGATGAATAAGACCTTCCCGCCAACCTTCTTCCTCTGACAGTGGCCAACTCCACATGCTTCAGAGGAAAATATAAGAAGCCCAGAGTCAGAGGCAGACTTAGACAATTAGCAGCCCTAGGCGAAGGCCCTTTATGGGCCCCCTTACAGGCCCCCACTGCTGCCCTCACCAGGGCTGCAGTCCCACCTGCAGCCTTAACTCCCCCCCCCCCAGTCCCAACTCCCACAGGGGGAGGGGAAGTGGGGGGCTGCGGATCAGCAGGGCCAAAGGCTGTGCTGCCTGCCAACCTGCCCAACCTCTCTGCAGCAGGGGTGGAGCAGCACTCTCCACCTACCCACAGCCAGCCACGCCTCCACAGGGGGACAGAGGAAAGTGGCTGGTGTGTTGCTGCAGCTTGCTGGGAGTGGGGCTCCCTGGAGTGGCCCCCTCCAAAGAGTTTGGGCTGCTTCAGCCCACTCCAGGCCTGAATAGAGGCTGCCTCACTCTTAGGCCCTGGATTGGCCTGGGGTGGTAAGGGGCGAAGCGGCCTAAACTCTTCATAGCAGACCACACCAGGGGGCCTCGTTCCAGGCAAGACAGGTCTGCGCCGGCTGCTCTCCTCCCTCCCCTTGGGGAGGCGTGGCCAGCTGGGGGTAGGTGGAGAGCGCTGCTCTGCCCCTGCTGCAGAGGCTGGGTGGGTGGGCAGGCGGCACAGCCTCTGGCCCCAGCAGTCCATGGCCCTCAGCTCTCCCACGACCTTGCAAAAGAAAGAGTAGGTGAAGCAGGCGACCACTATGGGGCCATCTTACTGCTCAGGGCCCTAGGTGGCCACCTGCTTCGCTTACCCAAAAGCAGCCTCTGCCCAAAGTAGACAGATGCCAGATAAAAAACCTAAGGAGTCGTGTGGCACTTTAAGACTAACAGATTTATTTTTTGCATGAGCTTTCGTGGGAGAAAATTTTCTCCCACGAAAGCTCATGTGAAAAATAAATCTGTTAGTCTTAAAGTGCCACACGACTCCTTGGGTTTTTTTGCTGGACTAGATTAACACGGCTATCCCTTTGGAAATTGACAAGATGTCAGATAATTTTCCCCCATTTAAGATCTCAGCCTGATCCCTAATAGTGCTTGGCTGAAGTCCTGAAGCATGAGGATTAATATCTCTTCCAAAATTCTCGTTAGCATTAACTATGATAACTCAGAGTTGTTTTGTTGTTCATACGTATGGCCAATCCCTATTTTGATCTTGCTAAATTTCCTTAGCAAGACAAAAATAGTCATCAGCAATTTAATTAGAAATGTTTATGGTTAAAAACATAAATGGACACCAATTCTCCATCTATTGTATACCAGAGGCATTATTAACATGTATAAATATCAAGATTTAGGTTAATTATGCTTTTTCAGAACATTTTTGCACAGTATTTAAGATGACACAAATGACAAAAACAAGTGAGAATTTTTAAAAATAAAAAGTAATTTAAAATGTCACTAACAGATGAGGTTAGCAGAATCTAAACAGTCTCAAAATCCCATGTAGACATCTTTAGTAGGTGAGGTGAGTAAGAGATCTGTAGTTTACTTACAAATCTGAGGGAATAAGTCCCTACTCTCACTTTTACTTTCAACACAACCTTAACCACAGAGTGTGCATGACCAACACATCCATGATGCAGAACAAATATATGAATGGTAAAAAAAAAAATAAAAAAAAATAAAAAAAAAAAAACCAAACCTGCATTGCTGTTCTCAATTTACGTCAAATTGCTATAATCTTTGTAGCTGGCCTTGGCTAGTGTTACCAAAAAAAAAAAAGGCAGGTTAAAGGATTAGAAGACTTGCCTTACAGTGATAGACAAGGAGCTCGATCTATGCAATTTAACAAAGAGGACTTGGCTACCCGTATGCCATGGCAGCAGTTGATGCAGCTGCACTCCTGTAGCACTTACTGAAAATGCTATGTTCGCCAGTGGAAGAGCTCCCATCAGCATAGGTACTCCACCTCCTAAAGAGGAATTAGCTATGTTGATGGCAAAAACCTTTCCATTGACATAGCACTGTCTCTACCAGGGGAAGTTGATATGACTACATTGCTCAAGAGTGTGGATTTTCCTACATGGAGTGCAAATATTTAATAATGGGTTCTTCAATACAGCAGGGAAAGATCTAATGCAACCTAATGGCTGGAAGCTGAAGGAAGCTAGGCAAACTGAAACTGGAAATAAGGTATACGTTTTTAATGGAGAGAGTAATTAACCATTGGAACGATTTAGCAAGGGTCATGGTGGAGTCTCCATCACTGACAATGTTTAAATCAAGACTGGATTCCCCCCCCCCCCCCAAAGCTACGCTGTTTGCATTGTTTTGGGAAATTCTATGGCCTGGACTAGATAGGAGATGAGACTGGATTATCCTAGTGATTCCTTCTGGCCTTAGAATCTATGAATCAGCTCTTAGTTAGAGAAAGTTGTGTAGAGAACTATGTCAAACCATGAAAAATTCTTAGTTGTGTTAAATGTACTTCAGCCTTAACCTTTATGTGGATTTCTTGACATTCATGCAATTATTTTTTTAACTGTGGTGTAACTATATTGTTTTGATGCCACTGTATATCATTCTCTAGGCCCTGCAAAAAGCTGAATGAGGAGATGTAAAGTGAAGTGTTGCTTCTAAAGAGTCCTATCCATATACTTAGAGTATGGCTGGTCTTTAGCCTTTTGGTTTAAAAGTCACCATTTTTGTTTTTAAACCAGGAGTGGATTTTTTTTAAAGAGTTTGATGTAACTCATCTTGGAAAAGGCCAAAAAAAGAAAGAAAGGCAAGGGAGAAGGCTTAAGGTGATACTGTACTATCTGGACTCTAAAGTTGGCTGGAGTGATCTGGATGCTGTGAGAGAAATTCCCAGAGAACCCAGGTGCTTTCATAGGCTGGAGTGAGAGACTTGCCTGTGCTCAAGAGTTTCACCGTGTTTGCACTGACCAGGCAGCAGAGGGCAGTTTCTCCATGCACTTCTAGATTTAGCTGTATCTGCTGCAACTACAGACCAAACAACAGAAACATTAAAGCAGGCTCATATCCCGGTAACAAACCCCATTGCCAACTTTGCCCACATATCTACACAAAAGACACCATCACAGAACCTAATCAAGCCAGCCATCCCATCAAGGGCTCATTTACCTCCACCACTATGATTTATACCATCATGTGCTGGCAATGCCCCTCTGCCTTATGCATTCGACAAACAAGAGAGTTTTTGCGCAAAATAATAAATGGTCACAAATCTGACATCAGAAATAACATATGAAAACCAATAGGGGAACACTTCAGTCTCCTTACTCACTCCATTGATGATTTGTTACTAGCTGTACTTATATAAATGAATAATAAATCAAACTTTCAAAGAGAAACTGCAAAATTGAATTCCAAAGGGGCAGCTGTGTTAGTCTAGGTCAGGAAAAGAAGCAAAGAGTCCTGTGACACGTATCTGTTAGTCTTTAAGTGCCACCGGACTCCTTGCTTCTTTTGCAAAATTGACATTTCTATGCAGGTTTGGCACCGTTGCCTTAGGGTTAAATAGGAATCTTGTTTTTTTTCTTATTACAACAGGTGATTTGACCTCACCTCCCTCTATATGACGCTCTCCACTGTTTGAATCTAAACAACTGCTTAGATTTGCTGCAACACTCTGAACTGATCCTGTGATTTACAGTCCCCTGCATTTATGTTCCCCCTATTCTGTAAGTTCCCCATCTTCAAGCATCTGACGAAGTGGGATTTTCTCCCATGAAAGCTCATGCAATAAATAAAGTTGTTAAGTCGTTAAAAGTGCCATAGGACTCCTTGTTTGTTTTACTCAAGAAGAAGCCATTCATGCTCTCTTACCTACCTTTTCCCTTGTTATAGCAACAGCAGGCCTTGCATTGAAACTAAAAGGCAACAGATTGAAACTAGATTAAAAACGCTTCTTTATCATACAGTTGTGGAACTTCCTTTTGTATGATATTCTAGAAGTAAATAGGTTAATGCCCTTCAGAAAGGACTGAACACATGGATAAATATAGCATTTCCTGTTACTGTAAAAACTTAGTTATTAGTTATCATCATGTGGAAGATTAGATAGTCTGTATCTGGGACTAAAAGAAATGTCTCTATTTACTTTATCATATTCTTACTCATTGCTTTTAGAGTAGAGATTTGAGCCCTGGCAGTCAGAGTGTAAAGATCCAAAGGCATCAAGAGTGGGAGTGCACTGTGTATGGTCAGGCTACTCCTGAAAAATGCAGGTGTGGGAGGATTTTCTGTAGGAATTGGGGCTTTTTATAGGATGTCCTCAGAAGAATGCTTCTGCCAGTGCAACTTGGTCATGTGGGGAAGGGAAGTATGTAGGCTCCACTGGCACACTAGATCAGTGATTCCCAACCAGAGGTATCCAGAAGTCTTCCGGGAGTACCTCAACTCATTTAGATAGTTGTCTAGTTTTACAACAGGCTATGTAAAAAGCACTACCAAAGTCAGAACAAACTAAAATTTCATACAGACAATGACTTTGTACTGCTCCATGTAGAGAAATGTTAAGTACAATAATTATTTTTCTATTAATTTATAAATATATGGTAAAAATGAGAAAGTCTTAATAATAGTGACACACATTCTTATGTCTGATTTTGTAAGCAAGGAGCTTTTAAGTGAGGTGAAACTTGAGGTACAGCAGGCCTATCTCTGCCCTGAGAAAAGGGTCAGGCTGGGCTCTGCTTCCTGCCATGCAGTCCTGCCCCCTGGGCCCAATTTGGGGCCCCAGGCCTGATCCAGGAGCTGGATTGGGCCCCTCCTCCTGGCAGCCCAGCCCAGCCCAGATCTGGCTCCTGTCAGCCAGCAGCTGGCAGCCCAGGCCTGATATGGCCCCTGCTGCTGCCAGGGAAGGGATGGGCAGAGGCAGCTTTTGGGGTAGGTGAAGCAGGTGTCTGCCTAGGGCCCCTGAGCAGCAAGGGGCCCCTTTGCCTACCCCAGAAAGAGTGTCTGCCTCCCGCCCTGCAGAACACATGGCAAGGGGCCAGGAGCAGGGCTCTGTAGAGGCGAGGCCCAGGGCCAATTGGGCTGTGGGGGAGGGTGCAGGGCAAAATGGGCTATCCCAGAGGCAGGGCTCCTGCTCTGCCCTCAGGGGCAGGGTGGGTCAGTGCAGGTGCTTGGGTCTGTGCTCCTGCCCTGCCTCTTGCCTTTGGCAGTGTTGATGGGGGGGGTTGGGGCTCCCAGCAGGGCATCAGGGTCATTTTTGCAGCCCCTGGGAGCAGGGCCGGCTCAAGGGGTTGTTGCACCCCAAGCCAAATTTTGATTTGGTGCCCCCCCATCTCATTTACAGAGGTTGAAAATGGTTTTCCAAAGTGCCTAAATCTCCAGGGTCTGCCTGCAGAGGGATTTAAAGTCCACTCTGCCTACATGAGTTAAGCTGCAGGTTGACTAACAGTGCTTGAGCTGCTAGGAGAGAGTTGAAGAGGCAGGAGCCAGCCTCATCTTCAGGAGGCCAGGCTCCCCTAAGAACTGTCACCTGAAGCCGTGGCTGTCTCTTGTCTCACAGCAAAGCCGGCTCTGCCTGGGAGGGCACCAGGGCCATGAACTGAGTCAGCCACAGGGAGAAAGGGCCATGGGGCGGGGGGGGTTGAGGCCTCTGGTAGGATGCTGGGGCTGCAGATGGAACTAGAATGTGAGGGCCACGGGGACATTTTGGGGCCTCTGGCAGGCAGAGGAGGCTGGCCCCTGGGACCTAGAGCCATGTGGGGTGGGTGAGGTGTCATGGCTGCAGGGGGTGCAGAAGGTGGGATGGGGGTCAGCAGTGGGGAGCCAGGGCCATGGGGGAGCTGCATGGGGGGGGTCAGGGGCGGTGGGGGAAGGGATCTGGGGCTGCAGAGGGGGGGACCTGGCAGTGTGGAGCTGGGGCCATGGAGGGGGGTTGTGGGAGTCTATAGGAGGCCCTGCAACTGGCCTTTGCCTAGAGGCCCCAATTGTCTAAGGCTGCCAGATGGGCAGAACTGCAGCCCCACAGGCCCAGCAGCAGCAACGCCCCTAGGATACAGGAGACTGATCAGACTCCTGAAAGGGGTATGGTAGTCTGGAAAGGTTGACAGCTACTGCACCAGAAGTACCATTACATTTTTCACAGTACGGCAGGCACTGAGATACCAGAGTGGCTGAGGTCACTGATCTTTTCTGATAGGGCAGTGAACAGGATAACAGATTTAAACAGACTATTTGGTATCTTCCTCTGGTCTTTTAGCAGGAGTCATGTTCCTGGGATGTCAATGTACCTTCATTTTATGGTGAGAACTGCAAATTCAGGGGTTTTTTTTACTCATTCGCCCTCTGAATATTCTCATCTCCTGTAAATATTTTGTGGCTGCTTTGGAACCTTGTTGGCCTGAAGTTGCCCATCCTTCAGGTCCCATGCTGGGAACAGGGATAGCATACAGGGAATGGGCAACCTCCCCATTCAGCAGACATTGGGAAGACCTGACTTCCCATTCTAACAATGAGAAACATATTTACTGCCCCTGACCTTTTGCCTTTTGATTCCGGTCCTGTTTACTTCTCTTCATGGTGAACTACAAGGAAGTACAGTACCCATTTAGGACGAGTACTTGTTGCTTCTTTCACACTCAGATGCTACAGCACTTTCTACAGACCACAGGCAACACTTTGTATAAAGCAAACCATCCAGCTTTTCTCTCAATCCCCCCTCCTTCACTACGGTAACCAGTCAAGAAGGAATAGGAGGGTGGGGGGGTGCCCACAAGAAGAGAGAAGATGAAAGGGGGAGAAATGGAGAAAACACAATTTACTCAGTCCTCTCCATCCATCTTGTTTCTCTGTCACCCTTGGTTTCTTTCTAAAAGGTTGACAGTGGTACAAGATAGTGGACCCACTGGCTCAGTGGCCTCTCCCAACACAACAGGAAGCAGGCTTCAGAACTATATGGGACAATTGATTGGTCCCAGTTGGCACTTGGCAAGTTGTATATTCCTTTTGTAGAAAGACAGGAAGTAAAGTATAGAAATAGACGGCCATCTTTCAGCATAAAAGAGAAAAACTGATAGACAATGTAAAAAGTGATAAATGTCTCTTGTAGAAACAGGTTTTAGTATAAAAGAAATCTCACTAAGGAATTTCCTGTATTCCTTTCTGAACAGCATATTGCTTGTGAAAATCCCTGTGAAAATCTGACTTTAAAGGTGTCAAGCTGTGACAAAGACACCCTATCTTGCTGCTTGCCACTTTCCAAAAGCTAAAAGGCAACCTTCAGTTTTCTCTAGCTCACTGAAATTAATTTCTCATACCTCCATCTTACTCCTTCAGATATTGCCTCGGGCCTTTTTTTAAACACCTCTACAATTTATATATATTCACAAGTCTGGTGAGTGGAATGAGATGTCACAAATCAGTTGAAAGGGTAAATTAGTTACCCAAGAAACTCTGATGCTCCCTGGCCCATATATAAAGTATTTGGAGATTAAATTGATTTGATTTTATCTGCCAAGAAGTACACTGAAATATACAGACAGAGCTGTTGTGTGTTAAGACTAAAGTAAAAATAAAAATGTCCTTTGTGCACGATGGTGGTGAGGCCTCATCTCTAATACCATGTACGGCAGAAGAGCTCAATTGCTGAGGAAAACCCAGGGGTAGTGAAAACTAGGAGTCCAGTTGAAGGGATGACTGAAAACTTCTAAGGGCCCTGCAAATGGACTGAGGCACTGCATGAAAAGGCAATACATTCATATCTCATCCCTGCAGACTGTGCTGTCAGCATAGGGCCTGTACATGGGCCATACATGTCAAAATTCAATGGGCATGTCCACACGCAACTTTTAAATCGAAATAACACTCGTTATTTCAATTTTAAAATGCTTATGTCCAGACAGCGTTTCCTTATTTTGAAATAAGGAGCTTCCTTATTTCAAAATAAGGAAAATCATTTTGATATAATAAAACTTCATTATATATTAAAACGAGGGTTATTTTGAAACTGTTGTTTCTAAATAACCACTTCTGGCTCTGTTACATCAATATGCCCCACATTTCTATATAACAATTGACCTTCCTCCCAGGGTGCATGGGGGGGGCAGGTGGGCAGTGGGTCCCAGAGCCTGCTTTGCCTGCTGCCCCAGCTTGCTGACAGCCAGGGGGGTGGCAGGTCCTGCACCCGGCTTCCCCTGCTGCCCTGTCTTGCCGGCTGCTGACTGGGCAGCAGCACCGCCCCCTTGGCTGCTGGCAAGCCAGGGCAGCAGGTGAGCCGGCTCTGGGACCCACCACTGGGGCAGCAGCCAATAAGCCTCCCTCACGGGGCCAACCGGCTGGGGGACCTGCTCCCCAGGTAGCAGTCAGGGTGCCCCATGGTCCCTCCCCCACTGTCCCACCAGCAGCGGGGCATGCAGAGCAGGGGGATTTCTGCCCTGGGGGCTTTTTCCCCTGCTTGGCTTTCCAGGTGAGAGCCAGGCAGGGGATTGGGTGGCAACATGGCCCTGCCAGGGGGCCATGTTGCCACACCACCCAGGATGCCCCTCTCCTGAATCAAAATAGCAAGTCCTGTGTCAGGACTTGCTATTTCGATTTGGTGTTTTTCCTTAATTTGATTTAAGTTAAATCGAATTAAGGATTTTATTTTGAATTAGCTTATTTCAATTTAACTTAAATCAAAATAAGCGTGTATGTGTAGACATAGCCAATATCTTGCACATGGTATGTATAAATATAGGTCCAGCAACTCGAGATGCACTGTTGTGGAACAATAAAGAGGACAAAAGGTGTTGGTTGTTTTGCACTCTCCCACACCCTGGTGAAGATGAGTTATGCAAATAAATTCCTCCCATCAGCTGAGTTTGCAGCTCAGAGCTCAAGGGAGGTGGCAAATTAACCTCCCTATCAAAAAAGAACTGGATCCCTATGCATTTAGACGCAGGAGGATGTAGGGGGCAAAGTTTCCTTGGCATGAGCAGAGATCCTCAATGCTTAGTTGGGGTTAGTCTTAGAAGACACATGAATCTTGCTTATTATAGATGCTTCTTTTACTTTTTGAAAAATAAGATTGTAATTCATGTGTGTATGTATGTTTACCTGCTTTAATCTTGTAAATAACTTTCTGTTTCCTTTTTCTATGTTTAGCTTATTACAGTGCCAGAGGCATTGACACTTGCTAACTGGTTGGTGGGATCTAAATACAGATCTCAGAGCCAGTTTGGGGTTTGTGTCCTGGTTCCTAACAGTCTGCCCTGCAGGTGGTACTTACACACTTAAGTCACAGCAGGCAGCTTTGCAAAGACTCTAACAGAGGAGGCTGGTCACTTATGAAGTCAGGAAATTCAGTGCCAATAAACATTCTTTCTAAGGCATCTTTGCCAGCATAAGCTGCAAGCTAAGCTCTATAATATACATTTTCCTTTTGAATTACTCCCATGGAATAAATGGAATATCATAACCAAAGAGATTTATTATGCCCCTGCCAAGGGCGAGAAATTCCTCAGGAGCATTCCACTTGTCTTTCGTGCTTATGAAGGGGGAAAAGAATCTCTGTCTGATGCCTCTGGAGCTTACCCCTTCGGGGGCTCCTGTCATTAATAAAGTGGAAAAGCTGGAGCCAGATTGTCAGATCTGTACTGAATGGCAGGCAGACAGCCTTGCCTGCAGCAGCAATGTTAGGCAAACTAGGAAGAGTCTCACCTGGCTCTGGTAAAAGATTAATAAATCATAGCACTGAGTTTTCCCCATAAAAGCACCATTCACTTTGCTCAGTGACAATCAATAGCCTATGGCAACAGCTGCCAGAGTATCTTTTCTGACTTGCCAGCAACTCTGGCTTCTCTTGCCTCCGTATGATGCAAGAGTTTGCAATGCTTTTTGGGAGCACAGCCCTGTTCTTGGGGACTCTGCCTGAAGCTACTGCTGCCATTTATCTTTCTAGGCTTTGCTTGGAAGCTTTTATCCAGATGTGCAAAGGAGGATGTGCATGCAGAGGGAGGGCAGGAGGTTTCTTGGGAGTTTGGTTATTTTGTCTGAGCTTAACTAAGCTTCTCTCAAGGCAGGGACTGATTGACCCCCAAGAAAAACAGGCCATACTATCAGAGCTCATTACAGGAGCTGAGTTTGGAATTTGTACTTTCTACCTCTGGGTCTCATGTCTTTGGCTCATATCTTGGATATGGATACTCAGCAAAACAAACATTCCACTCAGCACATGTTAGTAAATGGATATGGCCTATTTAATCCAACTGGGGAAGCCTAGAGTTCTCTTGTACCACTAACAAGCTCAGTTCCCATTATCACTTCTTGTAAATGTTGCTGAATTCTGGATCTGCTGGTGAAAATGACTTGGAAATCCCTACCTACTCCATGCCGTCAAGAGTCTCCTTGCTCTATGTAAAGTTCCTTTTAAGCTCAGAGGATTCCAAAGCATTTCACAAGCAATACAGAGGAATGAGTTCACCCACCAATAAATTGCAGTTACCTCTAAGGTGGAACAGACAAGTTGTTTAACAGCACACAGTAATATTAAGCCATAGATCAGAGGGAAGTAGCCAGTTGGAAACTGCCAGAGGAATATAGGCAGGCAGAATGTAATTACTCAAATTGGATTCTGGCCAGGACTCCAACATTGACACCCTGACTCTTATATAAAGCGTCATGGGCTTTTTAATAGCCACAATTGGTCAAGATCTCTGTTTTGTATCTCATCCAAAAGAAAGAACCTCCCACAGCATAGGGACACTGCTACTGAAATTCCTGCAGCTCTTGACTTTTCTTTGGCAGTCTCCTATCCAAGTACTAACCTGAATTGATGCTTCTGGCTTATGTTATTTGACATGATCAAAGCTCACAGTGTTACAGCTGAGGAATTGTCAGGAGTATGGAAAGATACAGAAAGGTAACAAGTTCAGCAAAGGATATAAATGATACACAAACACCTGAGAGGAAATGTAATCATGTGAGCACATGCCAATTCAGGTAGATGGAAAAGCAACTACTGGCCAAGCAGCAGGTTTCTATAAAGAATGCACATTTCAAAAACTTCATGTCAATGGGAGCCTTGTCTTCACTACATCTCTGATAGTTGATTTTAAAACTACTTAGAATTTGTTTGGGGAGGATTTCCTCAGGGTACAAAAAGACAGAGAAGCTTCAGTGAACACAAATCTGTGATGTTGCTGAAGCTGTTGCACTTCTTCCCATCTGTACGTTGTTCCAGTAATATACCACTGCCCTTTCTGCTTAGGAAGTCCCCCTGCCTTTCCTCCTCTGTTCCTCAAAGTGCTTCCTTCTTAATCTTTTTCTGAGGAAGGTGTTAGATCTTGATGTGATCATGATGCCTATAAGAAACTCAGTGACACTCTCATGCTTAACAAATAACTTGCCTCTATTTTACACATCCTATTTTCTTATAATTATTCACGCATCTATGTATTTGTTGCTCTATTAACCCACGTTTTTTGCTTGTCTGTCTGGACTGTGAGCACCTCACTGCGGGTTCACATCTCCTTGATTTAGACAATGCCTTATGCCCTGTGGCTGCTAGTGGAAATAATAAGTTTTATGTAGTGTTTGACATGAACTACTTAGCTGTGGTATCAGGAATTATTTGGGGGCCAGAGGAGTAAGAGATTTAGTGGGGTGGGGCTTGTCATTGTCTTTAAATGAAGGGGTGTCCTTCAGTAAGGAAAATTGAATAAAACTCCACTGAATGCCGCTCCAGACTAGTTGGCAGAAGCAGGTGCTGCTGAGTGAAGAAAAGGCCCTCTAGGCTCCAAAAAGTCGAGTATAACCTCTCCAAACCCACAGCCTTTGCCAGCTTGAGGAAAATAATCTCTGGCTTTCGCTGTCTTTCTCCTTCTGCCTTGCTCTTTCTCTAATTCCATCTGTTTTTCCTTTCTCCTTTTGCTCTCTCTGCATCCACACCCACAATTTAACCATTTAGATGTAAAAATAAAAAACAACCCACTAGACAGAGGGTTTTCTAAAGAAGTGTAATTTTAAAAGTAAGTCTTTGAGGTCAGAGTGTAATTGCAACATTGGGACTATATGATACAAGATAAAAATAATCCACCAGGCAGCTGGTAAAGTAGGAGAGTATAGCAACCTACAGGGAGGTATAATGGAGAATGAACCCAAGAGGATGATTAAATGGGGCAAAAGACTATGCAGAGCTTTTAGCTGGAAAAACCTTTAGTCTCTCCTGATACTTGGCACTTTATTTTCTGTAAATTAAAGCAAGATCTTTTATAAGTCACTGTGGGTCACAAGAATACAAGAACTGCCACCATACTGGCTCAGTTCAGTGGTCCACCTAGTCCGGTATCCTGTCTCCATCAGTGACTGGTACCAGATGTATCAAAGCAAGGGGAGAAAAAGCCTAATGGATATTTATGCACTATCCTGCCTTATGAGGGAAGTGTTCTGAATTTTGAGGGCTGAGGCCCGGGTTTTCAAGTGTCTCAGTTTTTGAAGACACCTTAAAGAGACTTGTTTTTCACGAGTGGAGCCCCTGCTCACTTAAAATGAAGACCCTTCAAGGTGCTTGAAGAGGGGAACCCCAGAACTGAGGCTTCCAAACTCATAAGTCATCTTTGAAAATCTTGGCTTGATATTTTGTATATTTTTCCTCCTAGCTGGTATAATTTGGGATACATTTATTCTTACTTGTATTATTAATATAAATGGATGCTCTTTGGTTTGTACCTCAACAATAACCTGGGGCGGTGAGTTCCACAGGTTAATTATGCATTGCATGAAAATTATTTCCTTTAATCAGTTTTAATTGTATGAATATGCCTTTTAAGTGTCTTAATTTCCTCAGCTGTCTGCTTAGTCTGATAATACAGAAAAGGACAAATGGGAGAATCTGTTAATCCCTGCTATAACAGTCACCTTACTGGATTTGAAAATTATTAATATTCTGTAAAGAGTGACAATGAAAGATGGTGGCAACCCCATAGCTTGTGAATAATAATAATTAGTCTGGACAAAACACTAAATGTACAAAAGAGAAGAATCTTTTCCTTAACCCAAGAAATGGACCAGATGGGGTCTAAAATGACTTTTCATCCCTGACTTCTCTACATTTTTCTTGAATCTGTTCTCAAATCCCAGTACCATAAAATCAATTTTGTTTTACTTTGAAGAGAATTAAATAAATAAAAGGAAAAAATGTCTATTCATTCATTGTTAATGGTTTTGGGTGTAAAGTTTGTGTTTAAAATACTAGCATTTGTCTTTTCATTCTAAATTTCTTTCTTCTATCATCTTCCCCAAGCTTTGAGTATTTGGGTCTATTTTCTCATTTTAGTATTTCTTCTTATCCAAACACCATTTGCACATGAAAGGGAATTATATTTAATCAGATGCCAACATTTGTTGCAAGGGTCTTTCCTTTGTGACCCTCAATTCTGATTCTAAGAGGAGACAGTGGGTTTTGATTTCCTCTGACTGTGGCCTTTTCTGGGTCAGCCCTTCCCATAGCAAATGACACAGATTCTGGAGGGATTTCTGCCTTCCCTTTATTTAAATGCTGGTTAGCAAGCTCGGTCAGCATCCTTCACAGTCAGAAACCATGCTCAGAGGGCAAGCAAATTAGGGTTTGGAGTCATGGTGGACCAGCCGTTGTGGTGCAACTGCTTTTTATCTGTGGCTTTCTCTACACCCATGGTATTTACTAGACTAGACTAAAGTCACTGAAGTACCCAGAGAGATTCTGATTTGGATTTGAGCTCAGATAGATCTATACAGAACAAGAGTTTTATCATAAATTAGATTTTCCAGGTTCCATATACCTGTAAGGAAAATGTTGCATTTTCTAAGTATGTTTAAAAAAAATATCATTGGTGACTATCTATATAATAATACAGAATTATTTTTGTATTTAAAACTATGATACCTTTTCATAAAGTTTTTAATATGTGTTGTGGCACAATACGTCAGGAGCCCCTACCACAAGGGCTATACTATAGTTAAGGTTGATTTGGATCTGTCTGTGGTACACAAAATATATATAACACATATAGAGAAGAAAATGAACACACAAAATGAGAACTAAGCCAGAAAATAAATTGCCAACCTGTCAGTAAATGACATTAGATTTTGGATGATCTGTGCCTGCCTGTCTGGTAGAGTTTGAATGGCAAGGTGTGTGGGGGTGTCCTCTCCTATCATTTTCAGTTGTTCCTTATTTTGTTACTGCTGCCCTGGGGTTAAAATGACTCAATTGTATGGAATAAGAAAAGGATGCTTCTGCTGAACTACCCAATGCCCATTGCAGTGCTTTTAGGAAAAAACTAAAGTACAATCAGCAGAGACTGCCTGCATGTTGTCCTGTGCCAACAGGACTGGATTAAGACATGCTGAGGCCCTAAGCTGTGTCAAGATTCAGAGGCTCCATACCATAAAAATAAAGAGAAAAAAAAGTGTTTTGCATTGTAACAGAAAGGGTAATGAAAAAAAATGATTAACTGTTATATTTGCATATATACATATGTAAAGTAGCAACAAAACCAACTAAATAAAGCATACGTCTTGCAAAAAACCTTATTTACATTATCAAGTTCAATTATGATAAATCTTCTTAGTTATTTCTACCATATAGAGGCCCTTCAAAATATGAGATCCTAAGAGCCATGGCCCACTCGGCTTGTGCCTAAATCTGGCACTGCGTGCCAGTGTGAATCTTGGTGAGGGATTCCAGGGTACCTTAGTTGTTTGATCCCAGAAAAATGATGTCCTCTGATGACCTCTTTCTTCTCTGGTTTTGGGTGTGGTAACTTCAAATACTCTCTCTTCACCTGGGAGCTTGGGCTTCAAGACTGTGTAAACTACTTCTCCCTTCTCTTGAAGGGCACAAGCAAGCTGGGTTGTCCCCATGCTACTGCTCTGCTGCCTCTGACCCGCGCCATTGATTGGCCCAACACTTCTAGAACTATAGAAGGGGCTGTTTTCCACAGGTGAGGGAAAAGATTCCCTTTCTTCTGTAACCCTTCTGCCAGGGTGGGCTGGCAGGAAAGGGCTGGCTTTTATATCTAGGAGTTTCCCAGTAGTGTAACACCACCAGCTGGCTCAAGCCCCCACCCAGATTTCTGGGGAATCCTGCACTGTTCCCTGGGCACCCCAAAGGGGTAAGGCTTCCCCACTCTCAAGCATGAATCTGAGTGTAGTAAACAGAACTTTTAATAGTAGTAAAACAAAAATGCAAAAGGCCAAATAACAGAGATCAGCACTAATCTAGAAAAATTAGTATAAAGTGAAGTTCCCAACAACCCACACCACTTAGCAGAACATACAAACTTAGTGGCAGAACTGGCACTGATCTGGAAAATCAGTGCTAACTAAGCTCCCAACCGACCCTAGGATACGTAAGGAGTGTCTTTCATGCCAGCTGTCCGCCAATACCATCTACTGGTCACTCACTCCATCCTCTAGAACTGTTCCTTGGCTCCGCCTGCTGTCTGCCGGCTCCGCCCTTCGGTCACTCGCACTGCCCAGCTCGCCACTGGCTGCTCTCACCATCCACTGGCTATGCCCACTGTCTACCAGCTCTGCCCTCTGGTCACTCACATCACCCAGCTCTCCGCTGGCCGCTCTCAACGTCCGCTGGCTCTGCCTGCTGTCTGCCAGCTCTATCCTCTGACCACTCATGTCACCCCGCTTGCCTCTGGCTGCTCTCACCATCCGATGGCTCTGCCTGCTATCCGCCAGCTCTACCCTCTGGTCACTCACATTGTCCAGCTTGCCTCTGGCCACCAGCCCCATCCTCCAGTCACTCATGTTGCCCAGCTCACCACTGGCCACTCTCACCATCCACTGGCTCCACCCATCTCAGCTCAAAAAGAGAAATTTCTCTGTAATCAGAGAGAGAGAGTTCACTCTTCTTCCTGGTGATTCCAGCTCTTAAGTAGGTATAAACAGCTATCTCTATCTAAATGACAAAAGCCTCACAGAAGGCTTAGCCATAGCTATCAAAAGACAGGGGAAGCAATAGGAGAAGAGGCTAAAATAGCCTCAAACCCCCACCCCGTCTCTTTTCAAATTCTTTCAGGCTGAAACATGCAGTCACCCTTCCTGCACGCCTCTTCTTAACTAAGGGTACTTTTTACCCTTTAACTAATTCAGATAGATTTGCAACGTAGAGTAGCAATTCACAAAAAGACAGTATTTCATATTTCCTCTTAGTAGAATTACAGATATTGATAGATTTGTGAGCAGTCTAACCCCAAATACCATTACCCACTATGCCCTGCACCCAGTATGTTAATCAGCTAATTGTGCTCTTTGGATCCATGCTAATACAGGACTCATACAGATTAGTTGCCTCCCCTTCAGAAGCTGTTAAGCACAGCTTCTAAGCCTGCCTTACACTTCAATAGTAGGAACGCCTGATCTGCATCCACAAAGCACAGCACAAGAACTCTCAACCTCCTCGCTGAATGTATTTTCCCCCAGTACTGCCAACCCTAAAAATCAGAAAGTGTGAATCAGACCTCAACAAACCATGAGATTGGCTTAAAAATTATGAGAGTCATAAATTTTAAAAAAGGGTTCGTTCTGGTCTTCTGATGTTGCAACCTTTAGGAGTCACATTTTCAAGCTGTGCTTTGCAGCCACCACATCTAGAAACTTCCTTTTTGTTTCTTAAATGGAAGCTTAGGTTTGCATGTAATCCAATGACTCCAGGAGCTGGGGCTTTAAGAAGGGCACTAAATAAAGGAAGACTCGTGATAAATTAGATTTGGCAACAGTGTTACCCCAATGGGATCCTCCAGGGAACCATGACCATAGACATGTACGTGGGGAAGTTTACAAACTCTTTCAAACTCCTTCCTTTCCCTTTTGTGGTGTGAGAGAGTACCTGCTTCACATCTATGTAGGGTACATCAGGTTTCAGTCCATATTCCAAGTACTGCAGAACCTCTTACTGAGGTTCTGCATCTTTCCCCACACCAGCTGATCAATGCACACCCTATTTGTGGCCCCCTAGCGAAGGGCCCTCATTAATCTCCTCCTGGCACTGGCCAAAATGGCTATCTATCAGTTTAGGAGGAGGAAGTTGAAGGGAGGCAGTGCTCTACCATTGTGCAGCCTATTTCCAGACCCTTATTTGATCATATCTCCAGGAAGAATTCCTCAGGGTTGTGTCCATTGACTCCTTAGACACCTTTGAAGATCAGTAGGCACTTTCTGAGGTTCTTTCTTGTATCTTCATGATTTTCAAATTTGACCTCACTTCTGTTCTTGTCTGTGGCCTGGGTCCAATGGCTTCTTCTGGGCCTCTAGCTTTGAGTGGGCCAATACCCACCTGTCCCAGTACTTGCAAACAGTGTTGTTACTCCCTGTATGTTGCAAACCTGTATGTTGCACTTTTTCCCCTGGAAGTCAGTTGATATCATAAACTCACACTGGGGTGAGACAAAGCAGTTTAGGTGTTGAGAGAGTTTCTTCCTTACTGTTGTTGTTCTCAGATGTATTTTATACTTCACGTTGTTTCTAATTTGTCATAGACCTTAGGGGCCATTGTTTATTTGGTTCATGGGAGGGTGAAAGCTATATTGTACACAGAAGTATCAAAGGGCCCATCGTGGACTGATCCATTCACAGATTTAGAAGAACCACCCCAGAGTTTCTGCCCTGTTGGAGCTCTGCAAGTATCAGGAAAAATCCACCTTTGTATTTTATAAATTTTCAGGCTAGCTCATTTTAAACAATCTTGCTGACTGGTCTGTATGGGGACAAAGGGTGTTTAAAACAGTTATCCTGAAGGTGTTTCAGTCTGGTTCAGTTTACAGCTAACCTGGTTTCAGCTCCACAGAGCCATAAACTAGCCCTACTAGTCTTCCAGCATGAGGCAAGGACAGTTATTAGGGTAGCTGTTAACAATGACATTTACAAGTGTGCCTGATAAAAGTCTGTTGCTATGGAGACGCCTATTAGAGCCTGCTTTGAGCTGCATTTTCCCTGAAGTTGTGAATCAGGTTTAGCTTTATTTAAAAACAACCATAACAAATGATAAAGAGGGAAGAGAGGCGTTATGAATCCCTCTGCACGCTCCTTTGCTGAATGAGTCACAGCATTCAAGCGTCTAATCAGCCCACCTGACGTCAAACCTCTACATCAGAGAAGAGCACTGAGTGGAAATGTCAACATGTCTGAATGGCAAGGCCAGAAAATAATTTTTTTTTTCTGAACTCACTGACTGACTGAAAAGGGACAATACAAATTCAGTTAGTGCACTGGGAACATCTCAATGGCAACCTGTTTAAATCCACCCTCACACCATACACACCTTCATACAGCTACATCCATACAGGAGCAAGTCCCTTTAATTTCAAGTGTCTTTCTAATGCAGCATCAAAACAGAATCCTGAGAGAGTGAGGTGCTGGCTGACCAAGGGCAGTAGATAAAATAAGCTCTGAATGTAATTAAAATGAGCTCTTATATAAACACTGACAAAACATGACATGTCCTGTCCAGAAATAATCCATCAAGGATCTCAAACTCAAATCACTGCGAGGGCTGCATGAAGACTAATACAGGGCTGCATGAGGCTTAGTACATTAGCCCGAGGACCGCATCACCGAAAGCTTTTTATACAACAATATTGCAAATAGCAGTAATGATGGTGTTGTTGCGGGCCGCAGGAGACAGCTGTATGAGCTACATGCAGCCTGCAGGCCGTGTGTTTGAGACCCCTGATCTACAGCCTTTATGAACTCCATAAGGATATTGGTGCTTTTGGTCCGGGTGTGTCCTCTCAAAGGAATACACCTGATAAAGGATCAAAGAGAAGAATGAGGAGGAGCTCATCCTAAGACCATCCTTTGGTACATGGCCTTGATTCAGATCAGATGTGGTATGGGGGAGTTCCTGTGGGGCCACCTAGGAACTTCCAGCCCTAGGCATGTTCCTTCAATTAGTATAAGGTGAGACATGTAGAGCACCCTCTGTTCTCTTGCCCCATGGGCAGAGTGGTGAAGGAGGCTCCATATGCAGATGTATGGGAACATGCCCATACAGAAAGGAAGGAAGGAAGAAAGAAACCAAGAGCAAAAGCCCACACTCCTGAAAGTGAGAGAGGATTGGAAATTCATTCTCAAAACTCCCTAGTCCAGATGCTGTAAAACAACTAGCTTCAAATGTTTTTGGTTGTTTCAGCTATCTTAACACTTCTTCTACTTTTATTTTAGCCCTAAATGTAATTTTTTTTTCCTGTGGTGATCCTGGCAGGTTGCCTCAGACTTTACATTGGGGTTTATTTTTCTTCAAGAGATGAGTCTGTAATATAGGTTTCCTCCACCATGTCTATCTTTCCCCAAGTGAAAGTCTTTAATTACCCTGTGAGGGGCGAGGCAGCCAAGACTAAAACAATGTCATTTGAACTGGGATGAGACATGACTGAATTGCTAGTCTGTATTTTTCTCTTGTACAGTTCTACATATGAACCCAGACCTTCTTTTTTTTAACTCATTAAGGGACAGGGAACCAGCAAGGATTCCTAGAACCTGCTCTGCTCATATCAATTTGTAAATTCTGTCCCACATGATCATGATTTGTACTTCTTCCACCATGAGCTGATTTAAATGCCAACCCTGTCAAGAGCAAAGCAGGAGTCACCCATCAGAGTTTCACCAGGGTATTCAGGTTTTCAGTGTTGATGATAGGGCTGAGGGGGTATATAATGTGTCAAAGCAAAGTTCAACTTGTTTTCTTCCCCAAGGTATTCAGCTTCCTCCTGCTCAAACCCTTAATATTTTCTATTTCCTTCCATTCTATTTACATGCATCTTGCTATTCTTTGGCCAAATTAGAGCAACCCAGGTTCCGAAGCACATACCACATGAAGCCCCTGCCTCTTCCCCCAGCTGATGAGTCCCTTACACCCTCTGGTGGTAGCAGGGGTCACCCACACCAAAACCATCCGATAAGCTGGTTGAGGGCCTAGCATCACCCCCCTTTGGGTTGTGCCTTTCCAGATAACCACTCCCTGTCTTCAGAAAGATTGGGGATTGTTCTAGAGGAGGGAATCTAGTCCCTTGCCCACCACCCCCATCCAACATGGGACCAAATGTGTAGGGGAAGGACTGGCAGTACCATCCCAGCAGAGCCATGAGGGGATGGCTACACTCAGCCCTGGTCTACATTAGAAAATTAAATTGATTTCACTATCACTGAGGGATGTGTAAAATTCACACCCCCAAGTGACATAGTTAAGCCTACGTAATCCAGTATAAACAGCACTAGATCAATGAAAGAATTGTTCCATGAATCTTGTTACCACATATCTGGACACTGGAATTACCTGTACCAACAGGAGAAGCCCTCCTGTTGGCATAGGCGGTGCCACTGCAGCATTTCAAGTAGACAATCCCTCAGTCCTGTGGAGGGCTAACCTTGACCAATCCCTCCCCCTTTCCCACCAACCGAGCACAAGTTTCAGTTAATCAAACTATCAAGATGAAAGAAGTTATTCAAGCTCTCAAAACTATTATTTAAGGCTCACTGCAGACTCAGGTAAACATCACAACATCAGTTACATGTGCATCACATTTTTAAGCTTTTCTTCACAAGGAGGAGGACTAGAAACATAAGAATTTTAAATGAAAGGTGATATTCTGATATCACATGACCCTAGGAGATGGGACTGTAGGCATATGTCTATAGTATCTAAGATGTAATCTGGACTTATTCTTCTCTATGTATTTCTGCTTCTCAGTACCCCGAGAAGATACTGAAAAGGGAAGTAATTTTTGCTCTTTTTGTTTTAATTTCTGTTTTATATTTGTTTTTAATGATATCAGTAAACTCAACTGCCTGACAAACAGTTGGGAGGAAAAATGTCTCTGTGAAAGACAATCTCCCTTTCAATTAAATGCTCTGTAATTTCCCACTCCAGTTTGTGATCCTCCAAGGAGAACTGCAGCCACAACAAAGAAAACAGTCTTACTATTTCTTCTGTTTATGAGGTAAAAACAGAGAAGACAAACTTTTTTAAAAAAGCAAAAAACAAGTATAATAAAAATAAAAGTTAGGCCTGAGGTTTTCTTTATCCCTCGTAAAGAACCAAAGTAGACCACAAACTGATTTTTTTACCTTTAAATATCACCTTTAAAATTCATAGTTCCTTGTTCTTGTTGCTTGATGTTCATGAACTGGCAGTGTTGAGACTTAATTTTGAACATATTGAATACCTGAGACTTGAAGCTCAATCATATCTACAACACTGTGGTGGACTACTATGTAGGAACAGCTTGTGGGATCTTACAGCTAGACCTACATCTTATAAAAATGGTTTCCTTTCCATAATTCTTTAGTTCCCTGACTTCCTTGTTCTTCCCTCACTCACTTTTTGGAGGCCTGATTTTGTTCTGTGCGAGGCCCTTGAGTTCATCCCATAAAGAATAATAAGTTTAATGTGGACCTCTATTTGTGGGTTTCTCTTCATTCTTTGCATAGCTTCAGGATGCTAACTGAAGCCACAAAATTCACGGATCTCAGCCACATACAAAAAATACAATTAATATTCTATTAACTTTTCCCTGCTGATCTGAGCAAAAAGGAAAGTAAGCATAGTTTATGCATAGACATTCTTCTGACACACATACATGCATCAAACACACACAAATACACCTGCATATCTTGGCACACTGTCTGAGCTGACTAACTAAAACAGTATGTCTACACTCATGGACACTATAAAGGAAGCTTACATGGTAAAAGCTCTGCATATTTGCACACAAGAAACACATGGCACAACTTGTTCCTTGTTTCAAGTGCTGCAGTAGATTTATGAACACTCTAATTTTGTAACTTTTTCTTCTTCTTCTTCTAGTTGTAGCAGGCAAGATATGTGTGATTTGTTAATGTTTGCCCTCCCCCAATGTTTCCAGGCAGATAGGAACAGGTGTTCTGTGTACCTGGCAGGGAGACAGAATGGACACGGAAGCAGGAAATGGAAAGCAGTTGAATCCGGCTGCAGGAAAAAACTGTGTGTGTTTAAACCAGCAGCTGGAGGAAGATATGAAGGTGTGCAGGGGGATAAAGAGGGGAGAGAGAAAGGTTCAAGTGCCCTCAAATCTCTCCTCAAAAGACGTTTTTGCTGCAAGCCCTCTCAGTGGTTGCTCATCCTCCACCATGCATTATCCAGACTTGTCAAATCAGCCTCATGAAGAAAAAACAAACTAAAAGGCCTGGCTGCATGAAGGGTTGATCCTTCCTACTACTTCTAGGGTGTCTTGTGTGTGGATGAGATCACCTTTGGCCTACACCCTCCACTATTCCTATGCCTTGCTTAGAGTGACATTCTGCTCTCACTGATGCCTTGTGCATGTTGGTTGCCCTTAGAGCAGGAGTCTCAAACACGCGGCTTGTGGGCTGCATGCGGCCCCTAAAGCTATTTCCTGCAGCCCACAATGACACGATTATTACTGATATTTGCAATATTGTTGTATGGAAGGGTTTCAGTGGTGCAGCCCTTGGGCTAACATACTAATCCTCATGCGGCCCTCTACTAGTTCTCATGAGGCCCTCACGGTGATTTGAGTTTGAGACCCCTACCGTAGAGAGATTGTATGGGGTATAAGAAAGGATACAATGTGGTCCTTAGATCATAAACCTCACCAGGCTGGGACTGTCTTGTTTGCCTTTATATTCTGCATAGCAGTCAGCAAACTCTTTATTCAACAAATAATCTACTATACTAATTTTCCTATGTGCGTGAGGACATGATGTGAAGTGTACCATGTGACAGGCCATTGTGATGTCAGAGGTGTCCTTGGGAGCAATTGGTTGAGTCACCTCTGACATCACAATGGCCTAAGAATCTTGGCATGGCACAGATACCTTATTGTAGCTGCATACCTCATTGTAATTCATAAAGGTGAAATAACTGAGGATTTAAAAACTGGACAGTACTAGCCAGTGAAACCCAGGGATGGTTTGCCCTGGTGACACAGCTGCCCCTTTGGAACTTATCAAAATTATAAAGCTCTCAGCTATGCTTTCAGCTGTTTCCAATATTTCACACTGACTCTTCAGACAATTGCATGTGGCACTAGCTCAGGGAAGAAACCATGAAAATCTGAAAGTTTACGTGAAGGATAGGAACTACCACGGAAAAGTTTTAGCTGACCATTGGACTTCTGCAAAAAATGTTGTAATTAAAGAGCTATTAATTGATTAAATAAACAAGTGTTTCATAAATTCCCTCTTGATTTTCCCCAGTCATTTTTGATGGGCTACAGCTAGTAACTAACAAATATGAAAAGAAAGGAAAAGGAGCAAAGGCAGAACTATCAAGAAATATCAAATCTAAAGGACAGACTGAAGTTTGCATTCCATAGTCTTAACTTGTCATGTGATTTTTCCTCTGTTTGGTAATCAAATCAAACCAAACCATAGGGCTGGAAGGGACCTCATCAAGTCCAACCCCCTGGGAATTGAACCCAGGACCTCCTGCATGTTAAGCAGAGGTGTTAGCCACTACACTAGTTGCAGGGCTTGGTAGAATCTGATAAACTATGAAGAAAATGCATGATGGAAACTAACAGTTCAGTTGCTATGATCATCCAGGTTGGATAACTACATAAATCAAATAATATTTTCAGTCATACTTGAAGCCAAAACTCCATGATATGGTGGCAACCCCAAAAAAGTCAAGCTAAGCATCCTGAATCCTCAACAAACACTTCTAACAACATGAATCATCATAAAATTGGCTCTCTAGGCTTAAAAAGAATGGAGACTGACCCCCCCCATCTCAAACAGTTGCTTCTGTAATAAAGCAGTAGAAGCACAGAGAAACATGAACTCATTCATATTTGCAGTTCACCCCACATTCTGCAGGAAAAGGTCAAACTCCATAGGGCCATAACAGCTTCATCCTGAAGAAACAGATTCTGTTTTGTAGGACATAAAATGGAAAAGTTAGATTCCTGTAGACAAGTTTAAAGTCACTGAGACCAACTCACCCCTGTCATGTATCTTGAGTCATCAGATACATCTGTGTAAAGTGAGTGGGTGTATAATGCTACCGCGCTGGAATTATTCTACTCCCTCATTTCTGCAAGTATAAATGACTACACTTTCGTGAAAGCCAAGGGAGAATCAAGACAATTGTGGTTTCAATCACAGTGGTAGAGAAATATGGAAAGATTAGGATCCTTTTTATTATGAAGAACCCATAGCTAATTCCAATAAGCAACAAGGATTTTGATGTTGTCCACATAGTTATGGAACCAAATTATGACAGGCTAGGAGGTTTCAGTTTTGGAGCTTGTTCAGTCTTAACATTGTAAGACCCCAGAGGTCTAAAACCCAGGATTACAGAGCTACCAGACTGCTGATAGCTTCATCCTGCCACCTAGTAGTACCTGCTACTGTTACCCACACACTAGGGCTCCCCACCTTTACCCAATCTGCAGGGCTCAAGGCACAACCCTGTTAAAGTGCCTCCTACACCCTTTCCAATTCATAGGGCTCAGGGGGGGGAAGGCACCTACAGCTTAGGGCTCAGGGTCACCCATTCCCAGACCGTAGGGCTCCAGATGTAACTTGGCTAATTGAGGTACCCACCTATTCCCAATCCATAGGGCTCTGGGTATAATTTTTTGCAGGTATGCAGGATCTTTTACTGGGAAGGAGTCTGACACAGTAATGTTGTTATTCTCAGTTTATTACCAATTACCAAAACAGAATACATATAAGCATACAATGCTTACCACTCCCAATAAAGCTGACAAACTTCTCCTGATGGCCAGTCAGGATTAGATCATCTAGGGACTCCAGCTTCTGCACAGTGTGGTTGGCAGGGTGGTAACATTTGGCAGTTCTGATCTGGAGCTGTGTCCTCAAGTTAGGTGCCAAAGAACTTCCTTTCAGACCCCTGTTTATATAGTTAAAACTTGCATCCTGCTAGCTGTACCTTAACCAATCATTTTAACCTAATACTACAAAACAGCAATCCTACCACACTACAAAACAGTCTTTTATCCAATCATATCCCACCACCTTCACTGATTTAAATGAGGCACTTAGTTATGCAACAGATGGAAACAATTGAAGGAGACAGAAATCACTTAGATACAAAATAGGAAAGTGGGGACCATCAAGATAAAACAATAAGAAGTATAGTCATTAGGACCACAACTGTTGATAAGCTATGCCTTTCTAGACAGAAAGTTGACAAAAGTTTTCTGTAAGCAGACCTGTAACCAAGGCAGGGCGAATGGGGCTTTGTGCTGGGTGTGCCGGAGTGGCTCAATAGAGCCACTGTATTAAAATGTGCGTTTAGCAGTGCTGGCCCCAAGTGCCGTTAATTGCAAGGGGCGCATTCTGATCGGAAAGCACTGTGGGCACTGAAACAGAGCCTCATGGCTCTGTCTGTAAGCATCTAAAAATTTGTTTCTTTATCGGGTGGTGGTAAGAACCATTCCGATAGCACCACCTTCTCAGCAGTCTAATATTACATTGTTTTTAAGTAGTTTCAGGAATATGCAGATGTGACCACATGCTATATAGTTCATGGCTGCTGTATCATATGGTTGTTACTGCTTTGCTCAAGAACAAGGCCTAAGCTTAGCCAAAAAAACCCAAGGCCTCAGACCTCACACTACCTGGTTGCATTCTATGTCCCCGTGACCTGTTGTGATCATAGTCCATAGTAAATCCCACCTCAAGAAGCTAACCAACAGCAACTTCATGACACCCGATTGGCTCCCCATGCTTTGTAAACACTAGGACAGTTGAAGAAGTGTCCAGGCAACAGTGTGGATCTTCCATTGTGGCCATGACTGTTTCTGCTCTTCACAGTGACTTTGGCTTGATGTAGATTTTGCCTCCTGACTTGGACCTTGAAATCTGATCCAGACTCTGACCTTTCATATTGATCATGCCCTAGAACCTGATTATGAACTCCTCCACTATCCACAGCCTCAGGTTTACCCCTGCTGTGACCCTTGGTCCTGACCACCCACATTGGGATGCTGACATACAGGGATGCTTGTTTTCCATTTCAGGATCCTGCAGCAGCTAGGTTTCACAGAGAGAGGTGCTGTTCCTGTCTGCAGACCCTCCCAGATGGATAGCCAGGGTACGGGAGTCAAGGGAAAATGTACATTTGTTGAAATTCTTCATCATAGCCTACAATCAGGGGCACCTTGAATGAAATCCCCTCTAGGGAAGATAAGTTCTCTGTTTTTTTGGGTTTTTTTGAAAAGTGCTATGGAATGAAATAGAAAATTAAAACTTTTCTATAGCTTTCAATATGCTGTTTCAATAAACCTGGAGAAAAGAAATAATTTTCTGTTGAATTCCATAGGTTTTTAGAGAAACGTCTATCAATAATTCCTCTATTGGTTTAATTTCTTTTAATTGCATTGTTTTCCATAAAAGGAGACTTCTGCCATTTATCATTTTCTGCTCATCTACAGAGTGTTGTTTTGTCTTTATCGTGTGGCTGTGAGGTATTGCAGAAATATGGCATGGGGGGGTTAAATTGGTCTATGACCCTATTAACTAAAAGATTCCATCTTTCTGGACCATACTCTGGCAGAACAGGCTAAATATAAAGCAGAACTTAATATAATGCCTGGGAGGTCTGAGAAGTATGAATTATAAATATATATAGGGAGAGTGTCACATAGTACTGAGACACTACATATATATATGTGACACTCTCCCTTACCCAAAATTATTTATGCCCTTCTGTATAATGCAAGATTACTGGGTTGCAGAAATAATTCTCCCATTGGGCACAAAGGCTATGTCTACATTAGGACAAGTTAGTTCAAACTTGTTAGTTCGAATTAATAAGTTCAAGGTCAGTTCAAACTAAATTCAAACTTGTTAGTTCGAATTAACAACATGGACTAGTTTGAACTAATGTTAGTTCAAACTAGTCCACTTTGTTAGTTCAAACTAACTGCCTTTAGTTCAAACTTATTAAGCACTTTGTTTGAACTTATTAAGCTCTTTGTTTGAACTAACCGGTGATAGTTGCTAGTTCAAACTAAGCATCCATTAGTTTGAACTAAGGAATTCCTTAGTTTGAACTAATGAAAGCCTGATGTAGACAGGCAAAAAGTTAGTTCGAATTAAGCCTCCTTAATTCAAACTAACTTGCCAGTATAGACATGGCCAAAGTGTTTGATCATATGCACCCACTGAAGTTAATGGCAACATTTCCAATGACCTTCATGGATTAAGGCTGGAGCCCAAAGGGAGAAGGATGTTACATGACCTTTTCAAACCCACTGCAAGTGTGATAGTGGATCATAGCCATGGCAGTTCTCTCCTGGATATATCACAGGGGCATCACAGAACAAGTACTAGTAAGCAGGATTGAATATCATTCATCACCTCTTTAATATGCAGCACTGCCAACAGGAGACAGGGGAATAGGAGTTTAAGCATTTTTTTAAAGTGTAAATACAAAGCAGGATCTTTGAGCTGGCAGACTTCTTTTTCAGAGCTATTTTTAATCTCCAGGATGGAGAAGTCCCTGTTTGAATGTGCCAGTGTTTTTCCTTTGCAGTTCAGACAAACAAGTCATGTTTACTTTGCTTGACCTTTTCTGATGACACTCCTGCCTAAGTAATGCAAACAATAGCTATACTACCGCACGTCCTCCCCTGACTTTCCTCCTATGTGTAAAGGGTGATCAGAGCTCAAGTCCTGAACAGAGATTTCCTTAAATTAACTCAGGTGAGGCGCTGAGTGAGAAAGGCTTTATCAAATTTTTTAAAAATCTTGCGGTGAATTTTAGCACTTTCAGAAGTGACATTTGTAGTAAGCTAGTAAGGACAGGCATGCAAGCTTCCCCTATTATAATTTACTACTGCACCTCAGCCCTGACCCTAGCACACTGCTGTTTCAGTCCTCAGCCCTGGCACTCAGTGCCCCTTATTCCTACACATTGCTCCTGAACAACACTAATCCTTAGGAGAAGGGAAGGAGGGAAGCAAGAGTCTTCTACCCGGAAAGCTAGGTGAAAATGGCCTCACTATTTCTTTACTGATAAAAGTGGAAATATCTTCTGTGCTCTTGCAGTGGTAGGAGTTTTCCTGTGGCTCTTTCATCTTCTTCAAAGGGACTCCCACTTGCTCCAATACTGGCACCGCCTAAAAGAATGAGGAGCAGTCAAATGACAAGCATACCACTTCCTTCATCTGCCTAGATGTTGGCAGATTGAACTAACCACCAGTCCCCCCCCCCCCGCCCCCAGTATTCTTGGCAGTGTAGGAACTGCATGAGCCGATCTCTCAATGTTTTGCACCAGTGAGAAGGGGCTGTTTCACCAGACAAAGTGTAATGTAGCTATATTGGCTCATGTCCAGCCCTCCATCCACATATTAAAGAACTGGCTCTGAGATGCATCTGTTATCAGGGACTAAGGGCTGAGGAGTGCAAGGTTCTTCTTTTGTTCCTAGTGTCCCCTTGCAATGGGCATGAAGACCATCACTGTGGATTTCACAAGGTTCATTCCTCTTTCTCATGTTAAAAAATTAGTCCTTAATCATGCATCCCTGATATAGTTAATAAACTAAGAGTCCCCGGAATCATAGCCCAACTCTCTGCTGGCTGTGATTCTCATTTACACTGAGGCCACTTTACACTTGGCAGTAGAAAAGGATGAGTGAAGCGAGGGCAAGTGTAATTAAAAGTGGCCTTAGAGAACTGGGCCTAAGTATGCAGAAGGTTTGCATGAGGGGGCTAGTCTGAGGAATATGAGGGGCATTCTCAGCTCTCTAGCATTGTAGCATTGTAGGGTGGAATCAAGAAAGGTTTGTGCATGTGAACCTTCAGTTGTGGGTGGAATCTCAAATTGTGATCCAAATCCAGGTGTCACCAAAGTGCATATCTGCTTCTGGTGAGTTTGGTCTTTTTACATAACTTTCATCATTGGAAGTCATCAGCCAGGTTTCTTCTGGGAGAAATGCACCTCAATTTTCTCTGCAGAATTTATTTTCCTAACACTGATAAAAGGACAGCCTTCATGGGAGTCAGGATTCCTCAGGCTCTCTGGCTGAAGCATGTGGGCAGGGACAGAAAGATATCACACCGTCAAAAGGATTATTATAAGAAATTTTCCCAAGAGTTCATCAGAGTGAAAATTAGAAAGGACAAGGATCTGTAATCCTATTTATCTGAAGCTATATAATCTTCCTGAAGCTCTTAAATGGTGCCTGAATCTTTAATTGCAGACCATCAGGATGGGCTGCTGCAAACAGGCCCACCTGGTCTGTTTTTTGCTGGGGATAATTGACAGTAAGATCTGCATGCAGGCTTTCATTTTACCTTTAAAAACTGACCTCTGAAGACGTCTTCTATGTGACTTTCCTTTCAAAGTAGACTTCAGTACCTACAGATATAGTCACTGCTCTTCTGTTTGTAAAAGCTAGTGATGACGCTGGACCTGCTAAAGAAATGGTTCATTTCTCAGTTAATCAAACTAGTCCATAGCCTGAGCATCAGTGTTTTACTTTACTCCACAGTAATGGAAGGAACTTGCAGGCCTCTATTCTGTTAGACATGAGTTTAAGCAGTTGACATAAATTTTTGAGGCCTATGAATTTTAGTATAGATAAGTGGCCCAACAGTGACCCTGAGCTTCAAAGAACTGGAAACATTGTGCTTGAGCGGGTGGAAAGTCTGAATAAAATGGTACCAAGTAAATGTATGAACACTGAACTGTTACTAAGCATAGATATTTTAAGATAAAATGGTGGCAGATGCTTAACCACAAATTTGCCCTAGTAATGTATGATGTATGTGATAATTATTTGAAATCATGTGTGTGATAATTATTTGAAATCAGTCATATGTACTAACTTATAGGATAGGGACACCCCAGCTTTATCAAGGTGAGGAGGTCAGATATAGACAAAGGAGGGTGAATATTTGTATGAGTACTCATGGCAGTCTCTAGGCCCTTTAATAGGCCAGACCCCCATGAAGAGGGAGATTCGTTTGGCATGTCGGGGACAAAGCAGGACCTTAGTTTCTTCCCACCACATATCCGAGGATGAATGTGAGCATATGGGAGGAATGGTAGAATGTATCACTCTATTGGTATATTTTTACTATGTTTTAAGTTTTCAAATAATTTGTGTCTTTACTAATTCTGCTAATAAAAGTAGTTAAATCTTTGCTTTGCCCAGCCAGATACTGAACATGATAACCTTGCTTCTGTTGCGTCTAATTTTGTGGCTAGAACGCTGCAGTCCCCCAGCTCTTTAAAGTGGTAATTATTGGGTAACAAACCTGAAATGATGGTCTTCAGATCCAGGGCCTTTTAAACAACATATTTCAGTGCAGGGAATCATCTTCATATGTTATAGGCATCTAGAACATAGGGTGTTGGAAGTGAAGTACCTAGAACACAGGGTGTTGGAAGCAGGAACATCACTGCCCCAAGGAAAGACCTGTGGCACGGGCCCAGGCCTCATCCTCTGGCCATGATGTGGCACCTGGGCCTGATCCAGCATCGGGCTCCTGCCGCCCCCAGCCTGGTCCCCGATCCCTGGCCAGAGATGGGGCCAGGAGAGGTGGGCACCGCCATGCGTGGCCTGGCCTCAATCCCTGGCTGAGAGAGGCAGGCATCGCTGTGGGCAGCTGGGGGCCCGGATCCTGGGTCGGGGAGGGGGACAGGAGAGGTGAGTGCAGCCCTGGGCACTCAGGGCACTGGCGCTGGGACTCAAGGCAGGTGCCTCGTGTGTGAGGCGCCAGAGACACCCCTGGCTGGAAATGGAAAAGCTAGAACGTAGGAGTGTTGGGAGTAGAGTATCTAGAACACAGGGTGTTGGAAATTCACTAGGTGGCACTCTTTCTTCTGACTGCTCTGAGTCAGTGGTGTGACCACCACAGTAAGGAGGGGAAGCTTGTGGTGTAAGTCAGTAGGGGGTGATTGATCTTCCCAGGGAGTACTGAGCCCAGCGCCCTGATGTGATGCTGAGATGGTGCGTGTGGCTAGAGCCCTGCAAATCTGCGGATATCCACAGGCATCCTCATTATATGCGCATCTGTGGATACAACACAGATATCCACGGACCGTTTCTTGCGGATGCAGATTGGATACGGATCCACATATTTTTACCCGCACAGAGCTAGAGCCCTGCAAATATGCGGATATCTGCATTATATCCGCATCCGCGGATACAACACGTGGGCCATTTCTTGCGGATGCAGGTCGGATATGGATCCACGTATTTGGATCCGTGCAGGGCTCTACATGCGGCCTAAGAGACCCTCTGGTTCTGCTCACACCTTGTCATTAAGAATCCCAAGGCGATTCTTGCAAGAGGCATGGGGTGAAATTCTAGCATGTGCGGGGCACACGCACGCACATGGGGCAGCAGCTGCTGAGCGGCCAGCCCTTGCCCACCAGCCTGCCCGTGACCCCTGCCTGTGATGCCTTGCCCAGCATTCTTCCTCTTGCATCCTCCACAGTGTGGTTGCCGGGGGGCTGCAGGCGACTGGACGAGCTGCTCCCAGCGCTGTTCCTTGGCAGCCTCGCCCTGCCCGGGATGCGCCTCTCCCCCTTTGCTCCGTGCTGTCCGTCCAAGAGCGAGGGAGGGGCAAGCCATTGCATCAGAGCAGCCTTAGGAGGAGGAAGGGCCTCGCAGGCGCTTTAATATTAATGAGCTGGGGGGCGGGATGGCCGGGCGGCCGAGGCTGGGGATCCTCGGCGGAGTGGGAAGTGACAGCCGGGCGGAGGGGAGTCCCGGAGGAGTCCCCGCCCCTCCTGCCTCCCGCACGGCTGCAGCCACAGCCGGGACGCCGCACGCTCCCGCGGGGTCCGGATCCCCCGCGCCCCATGGCTTGCAGCCGGCCCTCGGGAGGAGGAGCCACGTGCTGTGGGCGCCCGGGGCCCCGCCATCGGCTGCAGCGGGCGGCGCTGGCGTGAGCGGGGCAGGCAGCGGCGCTGGAGGGAGGCGAGGGGCTGCCCCGCAGCGACCCCCGGCACCATGGACGGTCTCCTGGAGCCCTTCCCCGCCGAGCGCCTCTTCCCCGGGGGCGGCCCCGGCTTCCTCGACCTGGGCGACTTGAATGAGGCGGATTTCCTCGGCAATGTGGTAAGGGAGCGCGGGGCGCGGGCAAGGGCTGCAGGCAGGGGGCTGCCCCCGAGGAGCCGGGCTGAGGCAGGGGGCTGTTGCCCCCTCCGACCCGTCAGCTGCCCTGGTAGGCTGGGCCCGATGCCCTGGGCTTCCCTCCAAACTGCTCCCACTGGGGGTGTGCGGGGCGCTGCCCAGCAGGCTTCGTTTTTCCAGCCCCCCCCCCAGTCCTGAGCACCCCAAGGCCCATGCTCTCCACTGGCCCTGCAAAGCTCAGCCTGCCTGGGTCCTCCCACCTCAGCCACCCAGAGCCCATGGAGCTACCTCCCCTGCACACAGCCAGGGCCTCAGGCCCCTCCTCTGGGGGATCAGCCTCCCCTCCAGCAAGATTGATTCCAGATTTTTAAATCAAGGCTGATGGAGATGCGCCCGCCGCTGGTCCTGGCACTTTGTCCCGTTGCTTAACTCCGTCTTCCGGTTCTAACAGTTTTGTAGGACCCTGAAGCGGGGGGCGGCAGAGCAGGCCCTTCCGATGGGAAACCTCCACTTCCAGTGGCTCACAACTTTTAGCGAAATGACATTTTGCAGGTGAAACATCTGTTGCTTGGCTAAGGCAGAGGTGATGGGGGTGAGGGAAGAGGGAGTGAGTGAAACAAAAATCTATTCAGCTGATTCCCTGTGTGTAAAAACAGTGTATTCATATTTGAGCAAATTGTCCAGACTTTGTGCATTCATCTAACTCACATGTACGCTAGCTCCATTTTAAAAGTCGAAATAGGATGGTGTCCCGAATGAGGAATATGAGCTTTGTGTTTGTGAGCAAATATAGTTTTGAACTGGTGTGAATGTTGCTACCCCCCTGTCAAGTTGTAGCTGATATCTGGGCCTTTCAGGTCCCCTTCCCGGTGGAGGATATATCAGTGACACAGAATCTGAACTTATTCTAAGTGTAACTTCTTTTGGTTATACATACACCAGTCCTGTAACAGAGGTAGTCACAAACAGCATGCAAATAATTTCTGCTTTCAGAAATCTCAGCCTCCAGTGCCTCCATGACCCATTTCAAGGGTGCACCTCTTCTTCAAGAATTGATTTTCCAGACAGAGACCAAGTATATCTTAACAAGGCTGACAGGGGATGACTGCAGCACATGGAGACATGCCTGAACTAGTTTTGATCTGGCTAGTTCAGTCAATAGCCATGAATTCTTGCAGCAAGGACTGTAGAGGCCCCATTGGACCCTGGTGAGATGTTCAGGTGGATAGCCTCTACTGCCACAATTTCACCGGTCATTATTTGAGCTAGATCAAAGCTACTGTGGCTGTGTTTACATATGCAAAAGCCACACTTCTTATTGCAGTGTGGACATTCCCTTATGTAGAGAGCAAATTCTTTTACTGCTTGCACTGTTCCCTCTCCAAGAACTTTTGCAGGGCAAAACGAGTACACACAGCTGGTCTCCTCAAGACTGAACTTTTGCTCACAGCATAAGTTCTGGTATACCTACATTTGAAAGTTTTACTCGTGTAATTATTTTAGTTAGGGAGACGATTCTCCCGTCCCCAGAAATAGTTATACTGGTAAAAACCCTGCCTAGAATGTATGCAGTTACTAATACAGAAGTCCTTTATTAGCTTATTCCTATGGAAAATAATCTCTAGACCATTATATGCACTTTTATATCACTATAACTCTGTGTTTCCCAACCAGTGTTCTGTGGAACACCAGTGCTTCTCAGGCGTCTGAGGTGTCCCATGACACCCCCCTATCCTCTCGCTGAGGGGGGTCCTTAGTGGGGTGGAGAAAGGAGCAATTCAATGCCCTAGCTGCAGCATAGCTTCCAAGCACGTGACTGCAGATGTTGACGCACAGCTGGAAGCTTTGCTGTGACTGGGACATTTTAAACCTCCCACCACAGTTACCATCATCTTTGAGAATGTTTTCATCTGATGTTCTGCGTAAAGTAATTAATACTTTCAGGTGTTCCTCGGTCCGCACAAGGTTGAGAAACATTGCTATAGCTGGATCAACGCTAGGGGAGTTGTATTACTTTAACTATACCAAATACAGTTAAAGTGGTACAACTTTTATGTGTGGACAAGTCCGAAGAAAAATAACTTGGATGACTATACATACTGGCACCAGTCAGTGATACATGCCATGACAATATTTTTAAAAACATGTACTGGCCATGTGCAGTATGTTACTTTCCAGACTGGGATGTGTGTATGTGTGTATTTCATTTCTGCCCTGAACAATCATTGTGATATTGGCATGATGGAACTCCATGTTCATTATTTCTTGGTTATTCTAGACTCATTGTGTTCAACTGACAAAAGTTGCTTTTTTCTTTCCGCCAGCACCACAAACTACCTTGAGGCTCTTTTTTTTTTCTTTTGCATGATCAACATTAAAGATTCTGCAATCTTAATTCAGCTAACAAATCTGTTGATACAGGAGGCAGAATGTAATCTAATTCACCCTACGTGCAGTGGCTCTGCAGGGGTAACACCCACAAAAAGGAGTGAAAATGAGTTTTAGGAAATTCAGCAAAACTTTCCCTGATAATGATGAGCAGGGGATTTTTTGAAAAAGGTCTTACATCTGCACTGCCACTTTTCAGAATATTGCATTTAACATCAAAACTCTATGGTTGCATGATAATTCTCAAAATCATCAGTGATTTCACTTGAGAGAGAGAAGAGGTTCAACAAGAAGCCTTTCCGTGCATTGTTCAGCAAATGTATTTCCCTCTAAAGAGGTTGGACACTTTTAGTATGAGCACTGTAATTGCCACCAATCCTTTCCTGAAACAGAACCTTGCTTAGTTAATCATCCTGGCACTTAAGAAGTAGCTAATAACCCCTTTGACCTAAGGATATTACAATCTGTAATAATGCCATCACAAGTCTAGGGAGACTTGAAAAAAAAACTGTTGTTGGTTGTAGTACGACTGATAACTAGTTCCCAAAGCATAAATGGAGCTGGATCTAATCAGTGCTGGAATGTGTGAACTCTAAGGGAAAAGGTGTCTGTGGAAAATGTTCCTTTTGTTCACCAAGATGAGCATGTCACTAATGACAACAAAATCAAATTCTCCTTTAGCTTGCTAGGTCACCTACTGCTTTAGAACACAGAAGAGTTTATTCAATGTTTATACTGGAAACGACTGCCTATAAATGAAGCTAATCCTTAATGTGATGTTTGCTTATTGAACTAACCTTTCTGAATTCTGCACTGTCTGCAGTAGGCTTTGGCATTTTACATTATTCTTGTGAGATTGCATGAACTCACTCCCTGTTTTCATCAGAGTTATGGTTGAGGTGGCCCTCAGTCTCTCTCAGCCATCATTATCAAGTGTCTATTGTCCTTGCATGAGGGGAATTGAAAAATACTATTTCTTTTGTTTATCTCTTTTACAGTGCCAATATATGTAATAAAAAGAATATAAAGTGAGCACTGTACACATTGCATTTTGTTCTGTAATTGAAATCAATATATTTGAAAAGGTAGAAAAACATCCAAAATATTCATAGTAAATTTAAATTGGTATTCTATTGTTTGAGTGTGATTAAAATTGTGATTAACTGTGACTATTTTCTTAATCTAGTTAATTTGTTTTGCACTAATCCCTTGCATTAACTGCAATCACTTGATAGTCCTAGTTTAACTCATGTTCAGTTAGTGAGACTTTGATTGTGCATATGCAGGCAGACCTTGATAGTACATCCACATCAGCCCCCTGCTGGCTGTGCAGGGCTCTGCAGAGTGCTACCTCGCTTTCCCTTTCACTCAGGCTCCTCAATAACTCCACAAAGGCTTATGACTTTCTTCTTGGGTCTTTATTAACATACAACAAAGTCTCTTCTACCCAAATTTCTCATTGGGCACAGTCTCTCTTCCATGAAAGTTGTCTTCAAGTTTCCAAGCTAGCTAGACACAGCATTTCAACCTTTCCCAAGCTCTGCTCAGCTTCTCTCAGCCCAGCCGAAGCTTCGTTTAATATTTCCTGTTCTCTTCTGAGCATTTGCTCTGAGCCCTTCCTACCTGGAACCCATCCCCTCTCTGTATGTCTGTAGGAAATCTCAGGCCTTTCATCTTGAAGTTGTTTTGCATGCTCACAGTGCCCAAGAGACCATCAGAGCCCAAACTCTTCCGCTAATCAAAGATCCCCGTAAGAGCCTCCTGCTCTCTGCAGCCTCTCCTACATTTTCCATTAGCAGCTCCCTTACCTTCCTTCCTTTGTTGCTGTCCCCCCTGTTTTATAAGATCCACGTACCATCCTTTTTAAAACCCCACTGGGAATCAGTCAAATCAATCATACATGCATTGTACCTGCTGCTCCCTTGTAAAAGGGACAGTCAGCCAGAGGTAATGCATTACAGTATGGACTCTTACTGTGTGATGACCAGTACTGTTTGACAGAATATGATGTAATGGAATGGAGAAAGACTTACATATATTTCTGGACTGTTTCTTGAGGGTCATTGTGTAAATTGTTTCTTCTCTGTGCTGTTTTTATGTTCACGCTCTGCTGTCTTCTACATCTTTAGTGTTGTGTGTTTGTCTTGTAATGAGATAATGACGGCCACCAAGAAAGAGCTAAATAGTTAAGTGAATGTAGAAAGCAGAGCTATCCTATGAACAGTGCCAATAAAAATGGGAAATGATCTTCATCAACAAACATAAATATTGTCTGTGTCCCATGCGTGAAATTTACCCCTGTACAGACAGCCAGTGCAAGACCTCTATAGCACAAGTTACTCTTATGCCCTATTTTGAGGACAGAAGTAGCAGATAGGCCTTGTTCTGCTCTTGGCATGGAGGTGAGTTTCACTCTATGGCTGTGTTCACACGCACGGGGTTATTTCGAAACAAGGTGTTGTTTTGAAACAAGTTGTTTCGACACAACTTATTTTGAAATATCTTATTTCGAATTAACAAAATGTTAATTCGAAATAAGAAAAAAAAGCGGGAAACGAAATAGCAAGTTCACAGTGTGAACATGCTATTTCGTTACCCCTGGGGGTGACCCGCTGCTGGCTCACCCTGCAGCCCCAGAAAGGGGGCTGCAGGCACCAGCAGGGGGTGAGCCGCTGCGGGGTGGCTCAGCCCCC
>ML681963.1:98638471-98835096 GCA_007922195.1 Podocnemis expansa | reverse complement strand
AAACAACGAGGTTGTTTCGAAACAAAAGTGCTGTGTGAACACAGCCTATATGAGCCCCACTCTTTCCTCCCTTGCCCCCACAGTTGAAACAAAAAGTTTAGCCAGGCATTCGCATCAGTTTCCATTTCTTTTCTAGGATTCCACAGATGAGTAGAAGGTATATCAGCTGTTTCAAGAAGTACAAAATCATTTCTGGGGCTGGTGCTAGTCCTGGACACACTGAAAGTGTCATAGCTTCCTATTCCCCATGCCAGTAAACTTTGGTTATTCATATCATTCTTCTAGTTACACATTCTTAGCTTCTTAGGTGGTGTGTGATCTTCATCTTGATTGGAATCAGGCTTGTCAGCAATGGCTCTGTAGATCCCACCAGATCTGTAGTAGATATGATGAGACCTTGCCTGTTTTAAATGAAAATGCATTCCATCAAACACTTCCCAGATTTTCCTAGTGTTCCTGATTTTCTTTGGCTCCTCCAGCTCCTCTTCATGGACACTCTTTTGCAACTGATCTTGTATTCAAAGGTGTCTGAGAAGCATCAGAGGAATAGCCGCACTCTGGCATCCTCAGTGGAACACTGTAGAACAGTCTGCTATATGATCAGAAATGAAAAGGAAGAATGTAAAAAACACTTCCTCTACTGTTTTTAAAATATTCATGCAGTTCCTGTTATTGTAGCATTGAGTACTTTACAGTCTTCAATGTATTTATCGTCACAAGATCTCTCTGATGTAACGAATTGCTATTGTCCCCATTTTACTGGCACAGAGAGACTAACCAACTTCCCCACAGTCACAAAGGAAGTCTATGGCCATACAAGAAATTTTATCCAGGTCTCACAACTTCTCGGACAGCAGTCTAACCACAAGACTGTCCTTCCCATCTGTGATGTAAGTACTTTGTGGGCCTACAACATCACTTTGTAGCCTGAAACTTGAAATCAACATATATTATTTTTTGGCAGTGGGAGATACGACCTTTCTTTGGAAGATCTCATTGTTTGTTGAGGGGATGGAGGGTTGTGTATATCTAACAAACACATTTTGAAAGAAACTAAGAACTGTCAGAAACACTTAGGAAACATTATGCTGGAAACAGCATCATCTTCTACTAGACAACTTCTTCTAGCAAGTGAATTGGGATCCACTGCCCACTCTCATCCCAACCACTATCCTCATGTCCTGAGGAGATCCCTATAATCATGGAGGCTTGCTAGAGTTAATGGATATGCTAATGACTGAGTGCTGCCGTTCAGCGACAAACATGAAGAGAGGGCCTTGGGCGATGTTGGAAGGGAGGATGATATCACAAGAAGAAATAAAAGAGAGTGAAAGAAATGGGCATCTGAGTGGGGAGAAGCAGGAAGGGATTTTGTGAACGTGTTTGCAAAGTAAATATATTAAGCACTGAGCAGAGCGTAGACACTTCCTGTTACATGTGCTGAGGTCACTGGTTACACAGGCTGATCTAGAAGAATACATCAGCAGCAGCAAGTCAGAAATTTCAGGATAGTAGCTCTGTAGATGTTAGGGAAGATGTCTGCATTACTGTTCATAGAAATGAACTGTGGCAGGTCTATCAGAAAATTGCTGTCTTCTTTGAGGCATGCTAACCATTCAATGCCACTCATGTTTCTAATGGAGGCAGGATGGCCTTGCAGTAAGAGATCAGGTGAAGGCATCAAAATATGGAAAGATTCCCAGATTGTACAGTGGCTCACTTAACTCTCATCTCCGAGGGCCCTATTAGGGATATGACTTGACTCACTGAAGCTGTGTCTTGACTGAATCCTCTGCATCAGGTTCTATGGATCAATAGAACAGGATTGTGACCACTGAAGACCAGGGTTCTCCATTCAATGCAATAACTCCACCCCACAGAAAAGAGTAATACTGTGTTGATGGGAGGGCGTAAGTAAGTTGATGGGAGATATGCATTCTAAAGCATGGTAGCTTGTGTATCTCGTGTCCGCCTGACATGGCAGTGTAGACCGGGTCTTTGATTCAATGGATGATTCATCTTCTGGGAAACGTGAGGAATGCTTGCCCCTTCCTTTCTCTGGTACATGAAAGCCTGGTTGGTAAATGGTAAGGTGAGCCTCTGCTCCTGGTCTGTCTTCATTACACACCACATGCTTGAAGGAAGGAATGCTTCAAATGCCTATTTTCCTTTCTGATTCAGCTTCCATTGTCATGGGGCATGGGGTTTTCCCCCTCAGGCTCTGGCCTTGGTGCTGAATGCTCCTGAGGTTGGTCTTTGGAGTGACTTTAGATTGCGGTTTTGTTTTGGTTTTGGTGGGGGAAAAGGGAGAGCTGGGGGAATGCAATCTATGGGTAAGAAAATACACAGTCAGCACTGTTACGGATTGCTGACAGATTATGGTGCTTGATTACCCTTGGGGACATTTCAGAGTTGAATGAGTAGGAGGCAGCTTCAGCTTTTCAGCCAAGCTAGGATACCTGAATTGTTCTGTATTACTAGAACAGCTAGAAGCTCTAATCATGGACCAGACTCCCACTGTGCCAGCTGCTTTACAAGCAGAGCAAAAATATAGTCCCTATTCCAAGGAATTTACAATCTAACTATAAGTTAAAAAACAACATGAATACAGACAGACTAATAGGGGAGTACACGTGAACAGTGCAAGCCAGTATTGTCTTGTGATAGGTCTCTGCACATCAACATCATAGCCATTGTCAAGTTTTAGGTAGGCATTATGGCAAAGGAGAGTCTGGGGCAGGGATTTGAAAGTGGATAGTAAGGTAGTTTCTGAGATGCTTGCAGAGATTGCCTCTGAAGCATGAGGGGCAGCATGGAAGAAAGCACATATGTGCTGGTTTGAAATTTTAACAAGTGAGCAATGGAGGTTGGCGTCACTTCAGCCTATAAGAGGTGTGCATCAACAATGTGCGAGTGAATGAGAGAAAATAAGTATGATGGGTGTAACACAACTGTAACACAGCTGCCCACCCTCCTGAGGGGGAGGGGGCAGCTAACCAGCATCTCTGGCCCTTTGTAGGGTGGGACCGCCAAGTCTTTAGGCCCGTGGCAGGGCAAAAGTTCCAAAACTCAACCTTCCGCAAGGCCAGGTATCAAGTTTCTAGCCCTCTTTGTAGGGCAAGAGCCACAAAGTCTCTAGGGCCTGGGGGGAATGGCAGTGCCACCTCTTCAGTCCACAACCTGCAAGGGGGTGCTTGGTGCAGGGAGAGGAATCAGTGGAGGCGTAGGGTCACACAATTCCACTGTGGCCCAGCCCAGGTCCCTGGCAGGGCCTAGGGTTTCCATGCAGGGATCAGCGGGGTCCTGGCCACAACACGCTGACCCCAAGGGTTGGTGCTTGTATTCCCCGGTGCCAATCCTGGCCCCACTTCCTGGCAGTACCTGAGTTGGAGGCTCCTCCATGGGTTCCTCAGGGTAGTCACCCAGCAGCAGATTGCAGAGCCCCTCCATCTCATCAGGCAGTGGCAGGTCCAGTAGCCCATCAGGTTCATCAGCGGATGGCAACTCCTCCAGGTCACACATCTTGGTGGTCAGGGGGTCCTCACCCACCAGGGGTAGCTCCTCCAAGTCATTAGAAGTGGGCAGGGGCTCGCAGTCCACGGCAGGAGGGGTCTCGCGGGGTCCAGCAGGCCTCTTTTCTAGCGGCTTTTCTGCGGGGCTGGTGATGGCCCACAGTTCGGGCATTATCTCCCAGTCTCCAGCCGCGGGTGGTCCCTGCCAAATGCTTGGTCCCGGGTCTGTAGGCCATAGCTTTGTTCTCCCGCAGGGCAGCCCAGGGTCAGGAGGGAGCAGAGAGACATCCTTCCCCTTCAGTGGCTGCAACTGGACTAAGCTGCCTGCCTCCCTTCTTATACTTCCTGCCCCCCCAGCCCGGCTTCCAGCCTGACTGACGGGCAGCTCCAGGCTCCGCCTCCCTGCAGTCAGGCAGCTCCCTCTGGGCTGTTTCCGAGAGGGGCCGGGCCTTCCTGCTACAATGGGATTAACTGTGAAGGGCCTTGAAAGTAAATACAAGCAGCTTATGTTTGAAGTGATAGAGAAGAATGAGCTGGTGGTGGGATTCAAAGAGATAGATCACATACTAATGAATCCTGAGTGGGTTCTAAATATTGGAAAGGTATTCTGGTGTTATACATAGACACCACGTTGGTTACACTAGCTATTTAACCATATGTGTCTTGGTGGTACTCTTAGACTGGAACAAGATTCCATTTCTCACAGCAGTTTGGTTTAAGTGAGGGCAGAAATGAATAATGAACAGATTTCTTTCCAAAACAGGCTCTTCAGATGGAATCCTGGGGAGAATGACTTTACAATAGTCCATCTTCAGTTGTAAATTTTCCCCTATGGATCATGTGTTGTCTCTGAGAAGGGACTAACTCTGAGCTCATATGCTTATTTCCTATTTCCAAGCCATCTCTTTGTATTTAAGAAATCTTTATAATACCAATGGAGATGAGGGGATTTAATTTCATCTATGAAGTTGGTGTCAGGTTGACAGCATGACAGGTTTCCTCCCACAGTTTACTAGTGAGGATTGTGTTTTGGTAGAAAGGTGATTGTGATTCTTCTCAAGATTTATTGATTTTGGTGCAACTTGGAAAATAGATTATTTCAATTATTAAAATCTGTGCATTCTTCCTCCAATGGTTAGATTTCAACAACTCAGGTCCATTAGCTGGCTCTACTATTGGAAAGTCAACTTCAGGAAACAAGATAGAACTAAAGACATCCCCTGACCATACTGTTGCTGTTGTGATGATACAGAGAAAAAAATAGCTGGTGGAAGGAAAGCTCGTAACGTTTCTAATTGTGACCTCAGGTCTGCTAAGCTAAGAAGAGTGATGTTTAATCATTCCTTGGATAGCCGGGTTTCTAGGAAAACCCCGTACTGCAATAAGCAGTGATGAGGACTCAGAAGGAGTCATCTTTCTTGGGTCACTTCCCAAGCACTGTAGAAGCAGAGGTACCATCATTTCAATCAGAGGTAAAATGTAGGTTCTAAATACCTATTGCCATTAACAATCCAATGACACTTTTTGTAGAGTGAGGGTTGATAGTCCTGATCTCCAGGCTAAATTTAGTTGTGGGTAATTATATTGTACCAACCTGAACTCCCACTGAAGCTTCAGTTGGAGACAATATTCTTCTTCGCTTACTGACCTAAATTTACTATTAATAATAGTAATTATTACTATGCAGGGTTTCTGTGTGTAGTTAAACAGCAGCTGCTTTCTACCCCAGAGCTAGCTGCTGCATTGGTGAGTGAAATGACTCCTGCATGTATTGTTTATATGCACTTTGATATCCTTTGAGTGAAGGATTTAGAAAGTGTAGAGAATTTGTTTTAGGCTCATGTGATAGAAGCGAGCAGGTGAGCCTTATCTGTTCCTTCCTGTGTGGGGAACTCAGATAAGGCCTTGTAAAAATGGAATTGAATCATTAGAAACTTTTTTTGGCTAGATGTCTCTCTCATGACAGATTTTGTATTTTCTCTTGGAGCAGGAAAGGGTGAAGCAGGGAGTGAGAACCCTAGTGCAATGCCAGAACAGGAGGGGAGACAGCAGGTAGTGCACTGACAGGCAGGCAGTCTGTGTGTTTCAGTCCAGTTGCTTTCCACATGCTCACCATGTAATGTTTACGTCTTTCTAGTTACCTCTGGCTACTCTAGAAAGCAAGCTTCCATTTCTTTCCTGCTGCAAGGAGGAAGAGTTTGAAATGTCCTTTCTCCCATTAATGATTATCAGGAACCTATCTGACCATCCTTGTCTTTTTTTATCTTTGCCATCTCCTGTATTTCCTTATCCCCTCTCTCCTTTTTAGTCCCTCTCTTCTCCCTTTTTTCCTTGCTAAATCTCTCATTGTCCATCTGCCTTTACACTCCTCTCAATTTTTTCTGGACTTGTTACCAGGGGTATGTCTACACTGGAGCCTTAGGTCAACTTAACCTTCCTTAAGTAGACCTAAGGAAAGCTCTCTGTCCACACCGAGAATTTATTAAGTCAGCTTAAGTGCTTCCTTAAGTCGACTTAACAACACCACCTCTTAAGGTTGACTTAATGCTTAAATTGACCTTATTAGGTCAATTTAAGCCAGTGTAGATGGGAAGTAGTCCTTAAGTCAACTTAATAAGGTCAAGTTAAGGGCTATGTCCTGTCTACACAGGCTTATGTCAATTTAATAAGGTCAACTTAAGTGTTAAGTCAGCCTAGCAGCTGCCAGTGTAGACATCGGTAGTCAACAGGGGTTTTGAATGTAGACGCTCTAAGTCAACTTAACAAGGTCAACTTTAAATTGACTTAAAGTTGACTCTATTAAGTTGACTTAACTGAGCCTCCAGTGTAGACATACCCCATCAGAGTAAAAAGGTACTTGGAGCTGGTCTTCTGTACACACTGGGCAAGGTCACATTACAGATTTGAATGCACATATTATATGACATGCACTGGCCACTAACCTCTCCCTGTTCATCTAGCTGTGCTGTGATGAACCCTGTGTCCTTGAGGCACCCTGTCTCAAACAGAGATGGCCAGGGCTGGCTCAAGGAGCTGTGGCTCCCCGAGCTGGCTTTGGTTTTGGTGCCCCCCCACTGGGGAGGGCAGAACCTGGCCTCCTCTTTGGGTCGGCTTGCCCTGCCCCCAGGACAGGGAACAGCTGGCCCAGAGGCAGAGTGGGCTAGCCCAGAGATGGGGCTCCTCTCTTCTGCCCCTCCCCTTGGCTGGCTCTTCCACCCCAAGGACAGAGAGAGCTGGCCCACAGCGGAGGTGAGAGAGCAGAGTCTGCTCCATGGGCTGGCCTGCTCTGCCCCTGGGCTGGCTGTTCCCTACCCTGGGAGTGGGGTGGGCTGGTCCAGGGGCTGGGCTCTGCTCTTCCGCTCAGCCTCTGGGCTGGCCCTTCCTGTCCCTAGGATGGAACAGCTGGCCTAGGGGAGGGGTGGGAGAGTGGAGCCTGGCCTCGGGGCTAGCTTGCTCTGCCCCTGGGCTGGCTGCTCCCTGCCCTGGGGTGGGGCGAGCCAGCAGAAAGCAAGGTACAGCATGTCAAAGCTGAGGGGTGCCAGCACCCCTAAGTTTTGGTGCCCCAAGCAGAGGTGGCTTTTGGTGTAAGTGAAGCAAGCCGTTGCCTAGGGCCCCCGAGCTGTAAGAGGGCCCTGTAGCAGTCACCTTCTTCGCTTAGCCCTGTACTGGCGGGGCAGTGGGGAAGTGGAGGGCGGCAGACCACCAGGACCAGAAGCTTGCCGCCCACCTGCCAGACCAGCCTCTCTACAGTGGGGGCAGAGCAGCGCTTCCTGCCTACTCCAAGCCAGCTGTGCATACCCAGGGGAATGAGAGCCACTGGCACTGTGCTGCAGCTTGCGAGGAGGGGGGCCCTCTGGAGCGGCATGCTCCAAAGAGTTCCAGCTGCTTGCAGGCCTGTGGTGGCTCAGGGTGAAGCAGCCAAACTCTGGAGCAGGCCACTCCAAGGGCCCCACTCCTGGCAAGCCACAGCACTGCGCTGGCCGCTCTCCTCCCTGCCCCTGGGGAGGCATAGCCAGCTGGGAGTAGGTGGGGAGCGCTGGCAGGCAAGCACCAAAGCTTTTGGACCTGGCGGTCTGCGGCCCCCTGCTTCTCACCCCAAGGGAGTTGGGACTGTGGGGGGAGGCAGTTAGGACTGCAACAGTGGCCCAGACCCCTGGTGAGGCTGACATTGGGGGCCCATAGGGGGCCCTGTAAAGGGTCTTTACCTAGGGCCCCCAATTGCCTAAGGCCACCTCTGGCTCCAAGCCACTGCTTCACTGGCTTATGGGTAGAGCTGGCCCTGGAGGTGGCATTTTACTTAGATAAGCCTGACTTAAATGTGATCGTTTTCCTAGTGTAGATACAGTTTAATAACTGTAGTTCCTTGACCAGACTCCTGTAACCACAGAACTGTTAGCATTCACTTGGTGGCAAAGACAGTGCAAAACCTAGGCAGTAAATTAGTGAAAGCCAAAGGAGGGCAACTGCATTTTGTCTCAGTTAATAGGCAGGCTACTCAGAATGGAAATGGTTAGTGCATTCTTTTTTGGTGCTTGCAGTTAAGTTGCTAGGATTCCTTCTGCAGTGTGAGTTTCCTTACTATGCTGCTCACTAGAGTTCTAGCAGTGTGATCTTCCTCACTGCCATGCCTACTAGAATTCTAGCTGTATTTCTAGAATATGCGCATCCACTTGAATACAAATTCTAGAATACGCTTTTTCACTTGGTACCCACTGGAATTCATTTCTAGAAGCATAAGTTTCCTCACTGGAATTCTAGCAGGATGAGCTTCCTACCTGTAGCAGCTTGCCCCCACCAGTGAACCTAGCAGCACTTGTGATCTTTACACATGATCCTCCTCCTGGCTTTCTACTGTTAGTGACACTCTCTCTCCTGATGGAGAGAGAGTGTTTTTCAGGGGGGGATGGAGAATTTATAGACTCACAGGGTATGCCTACACTTGCAGTTTAATAGGCTTTCATTAGTTCGAACTAAGGAATTCCTTAATTTGAACTCATGAAAGCTTAGTTCAAACTCGTAAGACCTCCCAGTTCGTCTGAACTAAGCCCTTAGTTGGATCCTTAGTTCAGACTAAGAATGATGTAGACCAGGATTAACCCTTAGTTCAAACTTAATAAGTTCAGACTAGGGGCAGTTAGTTTGAATTAACAAAGTGGACTAATTTGAACTAACATTAGTTTGAATAAGTCCACGTTGTTAATTCGATTTAATAAGTTTGAGTTTAGTTCAAACTAAACTTGAACTCATTAGTTTGAATTAACTAACTATTCTTAGTGTAGACATAGCCACGGACTCTAAAGTCAGCAGGGCACTAACTAGGCATTTCTGCATCCAGGGTAAGCAGCCCCAGACGCACACCTCCACACACCTGGGCCCCAATTCAGGGTTCATCCACCCCCTGCCCCGTGGCCAGAACCAGTGGGGGTGGGTTTCCCTACCCCACCATGTCCAGAGCCGGGCAGGGATCCTCCTTCCCCGCCATGGCCAGAGCTGGGCAGGGTTCCCTACCCCAGGGAGCCCCTTCCCCTGCTGTAGCCAGGGCTGGGCGAGGAGTGCCTTCCCCCGCCGCGGCCAGAGCCAGGAAGGGAGTCCCATTCCCTGCTGTGATCAGAGCCGGGCAGGGAGTCCCTACCCCAGTTCCGGCCAAAGCTTGGCAGGGAATGCTTTCCCTGGCTCCCTGAGGAATGTGCCTTTAAGCAGGGCCATCCCTAGGGGGGTGTGGGGCCCTCAGCAAATCGCCCTCTGTAGGGTCCCCACTCATCCCCCCCTCAGCACTGGGGGGGGCAGGGACAGCCAGCCCAGGGGAGGGGCAGACCCCTGTGCAGGCAGTCCTGTGCTGGGGACCATGGGAACCATCCAAAAGGGTGGCACGGTTTAGTGCTGCCAGTCCACCCCCCCGCCTCCCATCCCCTGGCCACATGCGCTGCTCTTGGCTCTGTGCTGGAGCAGCAGGGAGGGGGCAGTAGGCAGCACAACCAGGGTGGGGGGGGCAGCGATACTGGCTCCGAGCTGCCTTTGGCCCCCTCCCTGCTGCTCCAGCACAGAGCCAAGAGCAGTGCACGTGGCTGGGGTGCAGGGGGGCAGACCAGCAGTGGTGAACTGGGCTGCCCTTTTGGCTGGCTTGCCTGGTCCCCAGCATGGGGGGGCCAGTGGTGCGGCCCCATGGGGCCCCCCAGAGCGCGGGGCCTTGGGCAGCTGCTCCAGTCACCCTACCTTAGGGACAGCCCTGCCTTTAAGGCACATTCCTCTTCGGGGCCAGGAAGTGTCTGGCACCCTCTCATATTTGCACTTGGGGATTTGCCCCATTCACCTTGCCATAGTTACAGCCCTGAAGGTCAGAAGAATCCAATATGATCATTCAGTCTGACCTCCTGCACAGTGCAGGCCACCGAACCTCAGTCGCCCGCTACTGCAATAAACCTGTAACATACAATTGAGTTATTAAAGTCCTCTAATCATGATTTAAAGACTTTAAGGTACAGAGAATCCACCAGCAATTCAGTCATGCCCCATGCCACACAGGAAGAAAACAACTCCCCAGAGCCTTTGCTAATCTGCCCTGGTGGAAAATTCCTTCCTGACCCCAATATGGCATTTAGTTAAACCCTGAGCATGTGGGCAAGACTCGTCAGCCACACACCCCAAGAAAGAATTCTTTATAACTCAAAACCCACCAATCACATATCTACCACCTGGAGCCAAACAATCAGTCAGCTGCCAAACTAGGCTGTCCCATTACACCATCCTCGCCATGAATTTATCAAGCTCAGTTTTGAAACCATCTATGTTTTCTGCCCTCACTATTTCCTTTGGAAGACTATTCCAAATTTTACTCCTCTGATGGTTAGAAACCTGTAGGTATTATGTACCACACATGAAAAACGTCTATTCTGAGGCATGAGCAGAGCTGAAAAGGAAAAAAAAATGAAGATCAATGTTTGTGGGTGCATTTCATTGTTAGTCAAGTTTTACATGTCATAACAGCTTAATGCAAAACCTAGGCAGTAAATTAGTGAAAGCCAAAGGAGGGAGGGAGGCTGCGCTCACAGCTGCCCCAGGGAAGGAACTGAAGGGAAGGCAGTTTTGGTGAGTAAAAACTAGCTGTAACATTTTTAAAGAATGTTGATGAAACAATTTTTTTAGTCTCTGTATCGCAAAGTTCCTTGCACAGTAATGAGTTAATCTCTAAAATCTGTCCTTGCTTCCATGCCAACATACTGATATTGGAGCTCATGAGGTGTATTGTGTGTAGCCACAAATACTTAATTGCTAATTGAGCTGTGTTGCTATTTCCTATGGTCAGTAGTCCTATAAATAGACCATTGGCCGAGGCATTAGGACACCCATGCTCCTGGATTCATGAAAGATATTTGCAAATGGCACCAAGATAGTGTCATCTGCATATTTCATTTACAGCTTGTTGCTACTAGCATCTTTTAAGGCTAATTCTACTCCCTGCACTATCCCCAGAGACATTTCTCCCTGCTTCCATTTATCCCTGGTTTACACATAGCCAGTGTCAGCCCACATAATGATGCTCATATGCAACTCAATTTGAATTAATTTTATAGATAAGATTCTGAAGTCTCTAATTGTGTCACATACTCCACAGCTACAGGACTCTGCTTGAAGAGCCTGATCCAAAGCCCATTGTAGTCAATGGAGTTTTTTCACTGGGTTTAGTGGTCATTGGATCAGGTACTGAATAGTCACAAGGTCCTGATCCCACCTCTTTGAAACCTATAGGTCTGATTCTGATCTCAGATACACCAAGTAAATCCAGAGTAACTTCACTGAGGTCAGCCCAGAATTAGTCAGATAACTTCAGGATTTCACAGAATCATAGAATCCTAGGGTTGGAAGGGACCTCATAGGTCATCTAGTCCATCCCCTGCCAGAGGCAGGACCACTCCCACTAAACCATCCCAGTCATGGTTTTGTCCAGCCGGGCCTTAAACACCTCCAAAGATGGACACTCCACCACCTCCCTTGGCAGCTCATTCCAATGCTTCACCACTCTCCTAGTAAAAAAGTTTTTTCTAATATCCAGCCTCGACCTCCCTAACTGCAACTTGAGACCATTGCTCCTTGTTCTGTCCTCTGTTACCACCAAGAACAGTCGAGCTCCATCTTCCTTAGAGCATCCCTTCAAGTAGTTGAAGGTTGCTGTCAAATCCCCCCTCAATCTTCTCTTCTGCAGACTAAATAAGCCTAATGCTTTCAGTCTTTCCTCATAGGGCTTGTGCTCCAACCCTTTAATCATTTTGGTTGCCCTCCTCTGAACTCTCTCTAGCATGTCCCTGTCCTTTTTGTAGCGGGGAGCCCAAAACTGAACACAGTATTCTAGATGTGGCCTCACCAGTGCAGAATAGAGGGGAATGATCACATCCCTTGATCTGCTGGTAATACTTCTTTTGATGCAGTGATTTACACCGGTGTAACAAAGATTAGTATTTGGCCCACTGTGTTGCTACTTTTGCCAATCTGAAAATAAAATTATTTGTTCTTCATCAACCCAGTGGATGAATTGAGATGAGATTCACAAAGGGAGCTAGGCATTACAGTTTGGGGCACCATCACACTTAACTTCTAGATGCCTAGAAAAAATCACAGGAACCACATTGATTCACAAAGCCAAGTTAAGCACCTAGACTCACTATACAATGAATGGGGGGAGGGGAGAGATGCAGAAAAGCCAATATCCTAATTGGGGAGCTGCTGGTACCCAGTGGGAGATCCTATTGACATAGTAGCCTAAGATCTGTCATCCTCAGAGCTAAGCACTGCTCTCTGTTTAGCAGTCCACAAATGGGAATCAGCCTCTTGGTGTCAGGAAGGTTAGGTGCCTACAAAGCTTTTTGTGGGACTGAGTTCTGTAGCTGCCTAACTCAGGACAAAATAGCCACAAGAGAAGTTTTAATTTCTAGCCTAGTGATTAAGGCACTGTCCTGCAGAAGACCCAGGTTCAATTTTCTCCTCTATTAAAGAGTGAGCAGGAAGACTCCTGTTCAGCTCCTACTTCCAAGGGCAGTATTCTAACCCCATGGTTTTTAAACTTTTTTCTCAGGACCCAGTTGAAAGAAAAATAATTTATGCCTACAAGCCAACAATTATATCTTTCAGCAATACATTCTAGTCTTTTGGTGGCAGCAGCAGGGGACACCACGACCCAGAAACTGAAGGTTTGAAACCCAGCATTGGGTCCTGAGCTATGGCTTGAAAGCCACTGATCTAACCACTATCCGTACCCCCTTCCCAAGAGAACAGACCCCAAGTAAATGTTGAAACTTAACCCCTTCCTAGAGTGGGTAAAGTATAATTTGATGGGCCCCAGAACCCTCCTAGTCTCTACCCCCCCCCCGGCCAACTCCCCTGTTTGCCTCCCTTTACCTGGCCAGAGCTGCTCCCTGGCCAGGCCACTTCCATCCTGAGCATGTATCTGAGCATGCTTAGGGGGGGAGATTTGAAAACTTGCCCAGCCTGGCTGCAGCTCCCAGGCCAGGGCAGAGTGGAACATGCATTCTGCCCAGGGGCGTCGCTGGCGTCCCTAGCTGGAGATCCAGGGCTCAGCCATGGAGGCCGCTCCTGGCCCCGTCCCCAGCCGGGGATCCAGGTCCTAGTCGCCCATGGCCATGGCAGCCCCCTCCCCAGCAGCGGCGGCCACTCCGTCCCCGTCCCTGGGGATGTGGGGCCCAGCCACCCGTGGCCACTTCTGGCCCCCTCCCAAGCCGGGGATGCGGGGCCCAGCAGCCCGCAGTGGCACGCAGTGGCTTCCGGCCCTGTCCCCGGACAGGGGGTATAGCCTGCAGGCTGGGGGCAGGGCCTGTGGGCTATGCCCCTGGTCCCTCCCCGGGGCAGCAACGTCCCTGGTTCTGCCTGATTTTTCTGTTTTGGTGGGCCCCAGAATGCTGGCCCTTCAAATTTGTGGGCCCTGTAACTGTGTTCCAGCTTACTTAGCGCTTGTCTTCCTGGGCTTGGCAACTCAATAACACAACATAAACCTCTACCAAAGCTTGTGCCCTGGATATAGATATCAATATGATGACTCCTCCTGGAAAAAAATTCCTACTATCCCAAAAAGAGGCTCCCAGCTTCATTTTAGCTAGGGAGGACCTAACAAGCAGCACCTGTGCTAGTGAGTCAGCAAATTGTCAGTCAATTTATGCAGGTTACCATCACCTGTTAACAGGGTGGGATGGTAGAACACACACACACCCCCTTGCACTCATATAGTCCTCAAAGCTACTTATGGTTCATGAATGCATCATCCTGTAGATATCTGAAGGGTTTTTTTTTCCCCCCTTAAACAGTCAGTAGTAGTTTATTTTCTGTTTTAAGCTAAATTTTCTGGAGGGTGTTAGCCTGAATAGCTGCTACATCCATTTTTGAAGAGTAGCCAAGTTTGTTTTTTTCCAGTTCTCTGGTGCTTGTCCTATTCTCTATGACTTATTTAAAATAATTGTTAGAGGTCAAGTATATTTATCACTACTTAAATGCAAATTCCCTATGATATTCCTCATGCCTGCCAAATGGTGCACATTTTTTTCCCTTTCACCTGCTTTTTAGAAGCCTGGTGAAGTTACTACCCCTCAGTTCCCCTGAATGCCAGCAGGTGATCTGAAGAGCTTGTGTAGTGTAACAGAGGACGCAACTGATGCAATTATGCACAAAGAAAGGGCTGATTTTTCAGTATTTTAATATATACCAAAGTAATGCTTAAAAGCCCTAAACTGAAATTGAGGCTCTGCTGTGCTAGGTGCTGTACAAACGCATAAGAGACAATCTCTTCTCCAAAGATTTGCTGTCTAAATAAACAGAGTGGGAGGGGAAGAAGTGACTCGCACAACATCACTCAGCTGGTTTGTAACGGCAGCTGGCAGACAGAAACCAAGTCTCCTGTGCCCTGTCAACAGTACTAGACTGCCTTTCAAAGCATAATGTGATAACTGTAGTTAAACATTTGATCACTATTTTTAGGCAATATCTCTTGAAGATACATACTTTTTCTGAGAGCAGAGGAAGGAGAAAAGAAGCAAGAGAGAAAAGACAGTGTAATAAGACAGAGAGAAAACAGAACATGGAAGAACAAGAGAAGAGGAGACAGAGGTAGCTATTTATTCAGCACATTCTTGAGCCATCTGGACCTGTTGGCATGGCTCCAGTTGGACAGGCTCACAGTTTTATCCACCGTATGATGTAATCGCCACTGTCCAGCTTTGATTTTCTCCCTGCTCTGGATGGTCTCTTAGCTGGAGTGCATTTGGTGTGGGCACTTTGATTTCCTGTTGCTATTTGTGGAGTTCTCCTGGCTGGTCCTCAGTAGGTGCCGGTGTGTTTTGCATTTCTGCCAGCTGAGAAACTGCACACCATTTTGCTGACAGCTTTGTCACCTTGGGAAGCTGTCTTCCACTGAGTGTGCACTGACTTGAACAGTGCCTTAGCCTGGAAGTTGGATGATCTCTCTAGATAACGCTTCAAACATTGTTACTGGGCTCTAGAGCAGGTCTCCCATTAAATGCTAGCAGAGATAGTGACTATTGAGAGTCTTGGCTTCCATTCAAATTCCGCAGCTTGTGGATTTCTCCTATTTTCCTCTTTCTGAATGCGATAGTAGGAAGCACAATGTACGTGATCCAACACCTCTCTTCCAGCAATCTCAAACATTTATTCTAGTATCTTGAGGTCCAATAATCATAAAGCCATCTATCCCCTAGAAATCTGCCAGGGGATGGCAGAAAAGGGGGAAGGCTGAATTAATGCATTGTTTTACACTGCCCATCATGCTAAGTGTTTGCCCTACCCTGTCCTGGAGAAACTATCTGTGGCAGCCATGATGCTAAGATCTGATCATCTCTCAAGCCCCCTCATTTGGTACTAATCTCTATATGTATTCTACCACAGAGTAACATGTTGTTTGATTGTTATCTATTTGCAGCAGTGTGGTCCAGTAGATAGCTCCTGGGTCTAGGTTTTTTCCCTGACTTGGTCATCAACTCTGTGTAACTAAGGGCAAATCATTTCTCAGTGCTGCAGTTTCCTACTCTGTAAAACACAGATAATGATGCCCTCCCACATCCACCTTTGCAAGGTGCTTTGGGATCTTCAACTGAAACAGCCTATATAGATGAAAAGTGTTATTTCTGTTTTGGGTAAATTCAAGAAGAGGCAAGTAGTATAGGTTTTATCCCCTTCAGATCTAAAGAAATGGAGCAACATCAGGGACATGGGTATAGATGAGTTTGTGAATGCTCTGGGTCTTAAGAAAAGATTTCCCTGAGAGAGTAACATAGCTGTAAACCAGTCCCTGACCCTGCTAAGCTTATGCTACAAACCTGTTCAAGGATATGTTGATCTCCGCTTTGATTCAAGAGAAGTAGACAGCATTGGGGTCAATCAGTAAACAATTTGCAAAAGCGCACTGACATCTTGCCTATGATTCCTTCTCTTAGCCATGTTGCTTTAGTCTCGCTTTCTCCAGGGATTCAGCAGTAGGGCTCTTGAGTACATGGCCTGGTCAGTTCCTGTTGAGTGACATTTTATCTAGTAGGGATTCCACTGGCTGATATAGATGCTATATTGACTGTGTCTGGAAAGAGCAATGCCTTGTTCTCATTGCTGGAGAACGTGCTGAAGAAGGGTTAAGAGTGTTCTGCCTGGAGGCAGGGATTGATCCTTGCTGAGCAAGAGACGTGCTGAGGAAAGAGGATAGCCTCTTTAGAAACAGCGTGGTGAAAATCAAGCACTTCTCTTGGTAGTGGGCCAAGGATTCTGAGTCACTCCTTTTGGTTGGTGGCAGCAGAGAGAGTCTCGTGCCTTGGCCCTTTCACGTCTGGGACAGACAGATAGAAAACCACCTCTTGCCACTTGGAGAGCCACCTGAAACAATGCTAATAATTAGAGAGATTCACAAACTCACTGCCTGCTCCAGAAATAAGCATGAAGAAAACTTCAAGTCTGCAAAAACTAGAGCGAATAAGAGGAGAAAGCGTTGCTGAGAGTGAAAGACAAAGCCTGCATGTCAGCTGCAATGTGGAGAGCTCCTTCCAGCTGGCCCCAGTTCAAAGAAATGGTTTTTTATTGTCCAAGAGCATTTCCAAAACTCCATTCAAACCCTCCAGAAAATTAACCCAAGCTGCAGGGTGAGATTTATAGGCCACCAGAATTAGAGAGACAGTAGGGAGGGAGGAGAAGGTTTGTGCCCTGTAGGCAAAGGAAAAGAGGGGAAGAATAATGAACAAAGCCGGGGAGAATTGGTTGAAGAGATTTACATTAAGAGAGATCACATCAGAAGGATTCTTACAGAGTAGTGAATTGGTGCTGTAAACTTCCAGTTGAGATCCTGGAGTCACATATTAATATATTGGAGCACAGACTGGACAAATTGTAAAATTTAGTAAATTAAAAGAAATGCATGCTTAGAAAAAGCTGTCTGCAATTTGGGGATTAGTAGGGGAATATTTGGTGGCTCTCTTTTTTCCAGCAGATTCATTAAAGATTTGTCTCTTTCCCTTGGCACAAAACCATGCCAGGCATACTGAATTTGTCAATGATTCCAGTTCTGAATGGCTATCTATTTAACTATGTAGTATCTGGAAAGAATGTTGGAAAGCCAAACCACTTGAGACTTTATCTTAATTTTTCACGGGCCAAAGAGTTTTGTTACCTCTGCATTTTCCACATCACTGTTGCCCATTTACACCAAACTTTCTTGTTGTTGTCTGCTTCCACCTGTGATCTATTTATCTTAAAATCTGAATACAAGTAATATAGTAACTAGTCTTTAACTCAAATGGTAAAATTTACCAAAGTAGCTAGATCCTACTGTCACTGAAATATATATCAAAAACTCCCATTGCCTGTAATGGGAGAAGGATTGTATCCATAGTTAGCAAAATAATCTGCTTGGATTGGTATCCACCAGTCTGTTATACTGGTTAAGAGTTGATTTAACAGTCCATAAGAACCTACATGAGGAATAGATTTCTGATAACAGAGTTCTCTTTAATATTATAGACAAAGGCATAACAAAATCCAGTGACTGGGAGCTGAGCTAATGCTAGGCACTTACCCATAACTGGAACTTTTAAAATCAAAAGTAGATGGTTTTTCTAAATTATATGCAGCAGTTCAACTACAAGTTATGGCTAAATTAAATTCTGTGGTCTGTGTTATGCAGGAGGTCACACTAGATTATCATAATTGTCCTTTCTGGCCTTAAATCTATGAAACAATCAATTCTATCTTACTGTAATTTGAAAGTGTGCCTGAGGTAAGGCACTCTGAAATCTGCAGGTTTTAGAGCTTCTGCCATTAGAATACATGTACCTGACTTGGAATATTCGGGGTGGCTCTCTGGGGATATGCCACCATCAAAGGAAAATGCAACATTTGTTCCCAAGAAAGTACATGGATCTCCTCTTTCAGGTGAATAAACTCCTATTGTTTCTTTTTGCTGTTAGAGACATAATGAGACATTAGTAGAAGGAACTTGATGCAGCTGCTGTGCCCTGTCAGGGAGAAGTCCAAGTTCTCAGGGATGATAATAGTGAGAAATATAAAGCCAGGGATGAGGGAGAAAGTGGTGGGAAGGCATTGACCCATGCTGCCTTGGCACCTCAATCATGAGCTTTCTTTAGGCCAGTGGTTCTCAAGAACTGTGTTGCGACACAAAAGAGTATCACAGCATGCGGCTGTGTGTTGCTGCAACTCACCCTGCTGCTGAAAGAAGCCCTCTCCTGTTCCTCTCCCCTTTGAAAGAAACTCTGCCCTCCTGGCCAGGTCTTCTTCTGGTGATGTGGAACATCTTCTAGTGGCAAGGTGAGTAGTGGTAGCAGACCGTGTGTGTTTAGTGCTGCTGTTTAAACTGCCAATGGTGGCAGCTTTTTTCTTTGGCAGCAGGGGCTTTCCTCAGTTGGAACACCACTGAGAGCATCGTTGGCAGCAGCTTCTTATGGCAGTGGAGGGTGGTGGGAGTAGCCTGCATGGTCTGTCCTGCCACCAATAATGCCTGCAGCCTCTGTTTCTTTCAGCAGAGGCAGGCTTTTAAGTTTGTGTTGGGCATCATTGGCTGCATTGCCAACTGTCTCATGACACAGCACTGAGAACCCTGTGTTGAGCAGCCATTGTAGCAGGACCATCTCCAGCTGAGCAGAGGGACCAGGACCCCTGACCTAAGGGGAACACTGCTTTTTTCACAGAACTGTGGATTTCCCGCATCCTCCTGCTGCCAGTTAACACCATAGCCACGAGTTTCACTCTCCAGTGCCCCAGCTTAGAACAGAAACCTAACCTATAGGGACCACCATTTTGCTGGGGCTAAGCAGGAAATTCACGATGGCTCCTTTCTCCAGACCCTTGCTTCTCCAGTTCTGATGCTGAGGTGAAAATGATACTCTCAAAGTATGAGTTAAAGTTTAATTTCCTATGTTTTTCAGGGCACAGACTTTCCATTTGGGTTACTGGCAGCGGGTCAGAAATCTTCATTCCAAGCCGAGTCACTCTGAAAACAGCCCCTGTGCCCAGAAGAGATATATAGACACAGTCATCCCTCCCTCCAGGCTCACAAAGAGCTCCCCTCTTGCCATCCTGCCTGTGCATGTCACAGCATTAAACAATTTAGCAGCTGGTGGGACCCTGTTCAATCCGTTAGTTACATAAACATGCTCAGGGCAACTCCCTCTCAGCGTGCCCATTGAAGAATTTTCCAGTCTGGCTTGACTTCTCTCAAGATTTTGGGTGAAAGTGTCTCAGCTGCCTAAATCAAAGTTTCTCTCCTTTCTGGTCCAGACCTTATTGATCTGGGTTTGCCCTACATGAAGGACCAGGGTTCAAAGCCATCTGTAATGCCTGGTCTGAACTTAATCCTTGAGCTTTCTGAACTGAGCAGTGTAGTGCTGTCTTCTACCTCAAAAACCTGCTTCCTCCATTGCTCTTCAGGGACCTACCCTGATTTCACTCCTTAAGTATTGAAGGAAATGGTTTGAATAAGACAAATGAATCTAATGATAAGGGGAAAAAAAAATTTTCCTCCATCTCCCAAGTCTGTGTTCTTACAGCACTGTGCCCTTCCTCCTCCACACTGTGTGCAACAACAGACTCATCAGGATTATGAGAAATGTGATACCAGTCAAGATCAATGGTCAGGTTCAGCTATGCCAGTAGTTTAGCTCCAGTATCAGTCAGTACTAGATGCATCAGAGGAAGATGGAAAAAATGACAATTATCATATAATCTGCTCACAAGAGAACTCGCAAGGGAAGTGGCTTCCTAATCCCCTTAGCTAGTGGTAGGTTTATATGCAGAAGTGGGAAGCTGTATTTTTTTCTTATTTTTAATGCTACCTGATGCGACTGTGAATGATCTTATTATCCATACACATCTAATCCTCTGAAGCCTGTTAAAATCTTGGTCCCACTGATATATTGTGGCAGCAAGTTCCACATGTGACTTTTTTTTTTTTACTGAATAAAAGAAGAAATTACTTTTGTTTTAAATTTATCCATCAGTTTCCTTCAAAATCTCCATCTACCTAAATTATAATAAAAACTGAATAGGAACCCATGGTTTACCTTTTTTGGAACATTAATTATTTTATATACCTCTATCATATCTCCTCTTATGTGTCTTCTCTAAGCAGCCCCAGTCTCCTCCTATGAAACTCTTACTCTAATCACTTATATTTAAACATTGTCATTTGTTGTTTCTGGACTGTTCTCATTCTGCTGTCCTTCTGGAGACATGGTGGTAAGAACTGAATGCAATATTGCAGATGAAGTCCTACCATTGATTCAGAACATGCCATAATAGTATTCTTAATACTATTGTCCATCCTATACCTCATATATCCTAACATTTTGGTTGTTGTGTATCAGGCAGAAGTTTTCCTTAAGCTCTTGGGGCAAACCTGTGAGTTTATCTGTAGGTCTGCAGTTTGGAGGTTGGCTTCTTTTCTGGGTTGTCCAGTGATATTTTATGTGGATGTGCATCAAAACTTAATTCTGATTGATTTTTGGCTGCAGCGTCTTTGAGAGACCTGGGAGGGAGCTGCTTTGGGATTTTTTTTCCAGAGTAGTGGCCATGTTAGTCTATTTTAGCAAAAAAGGAGTCCTGTGGCACTTTAAAGACTAACAAATTTGTAAGGCATCAGCTTTCATGGGTTACAGCCTACTTCCTCAAATACATGAAGTGAAAATTGGAGTAGCCTAGGTATATATATACACACATGGAAAGAAGTGTAAGCTAACAAGGTCAGTTCAAACAATGTAGATGTGGCCCACTAACAATCGATTGGGATTTTTGTTTCCTAAGGGAAAGTGTCTAGGAGGAGATAAAGATGTAGCAGAGTTGGATTTGAAAGCCAGGCTCTACCTATGAGCTAATGAATTATTAATAAGGATAATCCCATCCCTTATATTCCTCTAGCTTTTCACTGCAAACCATCCCTCAAGACTCTGCTAACTATACAGCCCCTCTATAGCCATCTCACTATAGGAAGGAGCACACTTTGTACAACAGAGAGGGGAGGGGACTTTCTGGCAAAAGACACCAAAGCAACACTCAGTTCTTACCAGAAATGCTCTAGCCACAGACCCATGCTTTTTAAGAGCTCATCGCACACACAACTGCATAGAATTCACATTATCTGCCCATAAAGGCTGATGACTCAGTTGACCCTTTCAGCATTCCAGTGAGTCTGTTAAACCCTTTTGTTGAGACTGTTAAACAACCCCTAATGCATTTGCATTAACTTTAATGAGGACTGAGGGCTGAGTAGGGTCCTTTACTGATTAATACAAACCTTTAGTGATTAATACAAACCTGCTGGCATTGAGTCTTTGCCAGGGAAGAGGCAGAGAATAATGAAATATCTGTAGGGAAAATCCTGCGAAGGGTTTTGTGGTCTTATCACCAAGTGCTGCACAGAGGAAACACAAGTCATTCTATGGAAGCTCTGCTCACAAAAGCAGATGAGATAAGAATATAGTATTGGCATTAGAGTCAGCTATAAAGAAGGTTTGAACTTTTAACTAGCAGATGTCCTGAGCTCTACAAAGCCCAGGGTCTTCATAGGTAAACCCGATGAAACCAAGACTCGTGGATAACCAAAGTGTGATTATACACCCAACCTCAGGAACGGCGCTAGCGCTTCTGGTGCCCCCCTGCAAGCACAGCAGACACCAGCGCAGACGAGTGACGTCAGAGCACGCGGCAATGGCACGCTCCCCATTTTGGTGCCCTTCAAGCATCAGCGCCTCCCTGCAACACTTTACGGGGCTTACCACGTTGCACTGGCCCTGCCCAACCTTAAGGGAGAGATCACTCCCATTTGTCTAAATGCTTCACTTTGAAATAACAGGACTGTGCTTCCTTGTGTCTGTGGATCAAGTTCTGCTGTGACGTTATACTCCATTAGGCTACAATGAGTTGTAAGTGAGGGCAGAATTTTGGCTTGTGTTGCATCTGTACTACACATGAAGTGAAGGTAACAGGAAAGAGTAGTAGGGCTTTCCTTCTGTCCTTTAGGATTCTGCAAACTCAGTTAATTCTTGCAGCAGGCAAACTGAACTTAACCAGGTATATTTATTGTACAAAGGGTATATGAGCCTTGTCTGCACTAGGGAGATTTGCCATACTATCCACTCTTTATGTGCTTAGCAGACCTGTAAAATGCTTGTACACACATATACAGTGCACAGGTGACCATGCTACTCGTTGGTAATTCCAGTTTTTGGGGTTCTGCCCTCAGTCCACAGCATCACACACTTACAAGGATGCTTTTAGCCCCTTTGGTACTCCCAGTTTTCCTGGGGCTTTGCTCCCTGCAGCAAAACCACCCCAGCCAGTTGTCAATCACATTTACACAAAGGAAGATAAGCCCAGGTGTGAAGATATTGGTGGACATAGATTTCTCTGGGATTATAATAGCAGGCATTTGTAGTCCCTGTGTTGGGGATGCTGCAAAATTGAATCACAGTGTACTTTACATAGTTTCTTTATTCCTTTTGGTTTGAGGGTAAAAATGTAGTTAAAACCAAGCCCCCCAAGTGCATAGTTTTCTCCCAAGACTTCTCCCCCAATGAATGATGTGAAAAGTTTAAGGTTGTTATTACATGATGGACTCTCTCCACATGGCTTTGATGTGGTCTGCATTGTGTTTGTGTTTTTTAATAATATTGTTCATTTTTGACAACTGATTTTTCCATCAGGGGATGGGGGATAAATATTAAACCTCTGTGTCTGCCACAGATGGAGCTGCAAAGTCTGGAATGAGTGAGTATCAAAGTGCTAAGTCAATGGAGCTCCCAGATTGGAATTGTCTGTTCTTAGACACTCATTAAAAACAGCCACAGAGAACTGGGCAAAAAGTCAGAAATGTGAAGGAATGAGGTACTGGGGCCAACCCAAATGACAGTGGGGATCAGAGTCTGATTCCTAGTTAGTTCTGCTACTTGTGGACCAGGTGCATCAGTAACCTGGGAGAACCTGATGCGAAGCATTATTTGAGGTTTGGAGATTCTGCTACTGAGTCTCTGAATGCCACTGGATCAGCAAGCTGAGTCAGAACACACAAAGCTTTGATGCAGGTACTAAAACACAGTACTGAAACAGAGCTGACAAGCTGGAACTCACACATAGCATGAGTGGCCTGGAGCTAAGAGCCAAGGATGCAAACAGGCAGGCAATGGGACACTGCACAGATTGGGGGGGGGGGGGAGCGACATTGCATAGAGAGTGTGCATGTGTGTGACAAGTTCAAAATCTCTCAAGTGTGCTCTGGACTTAAATCTTAAAAACAAAACAAACACACCTAAACACAACCACCATAAAACAAAGTAAGACCCTGTCTTACTGCAATCTAGTGCAGGCCCAGCAGAGAAAGAATCTTTACTGAATTTGTTTCCCTCCTTTCTCATGCCAGGATTAACTGTTTCATGTTTGTACAGCACAAGGAGGGGGGTGGAAAAGGCATCTGCTGTGTAATTCATTATTTGTAGGAATGTCTTCTGAATGCACTTGCGGGAAGGAGAGCAAAACTGGAATTGGACTCTTGTGACCACCTGAGTGTAGTTCTGGGAAGGAGGGGACCCTGATGTTGATTTGTGTGAAGTGACATTTCTAACAATCTAGTGAGTGGGAGCTGGGAACTAAGCAATACTGCCAGTGCACTCAGTAGAGCTGGGCAGTCACCTCCAGCCTTCTGCTTCCTTCACTGTAGCAACACAGGCACCTAGATGCCCTGTGCTTCAGACTACCACAGATGATCCTGGTAGATTTTTTAATTGGCTTTACGGAAGCAGAGCCCAGGGCTGGTTCTATATGGACCCGCCCATGCCAAGATCCCAGCAGCTGCCAGGAAACTCAGACCTAGCTAGGCTGGTTTGAAGAATTGGGCTGCCTAGTTAGTTTCAGCAGTTTGCAGCTGGTTAGTGGATATGCTGCATGAGTCGGCTGTGTGGCTCCGTTCCCACTCCACCCCTACCCAAACACAATGACTCAAAGGCACAGACTCATGGACCTTGGGGAGGCCAAGGTCCCTGAGTATGAAAATGAGGCAAGAAGTTGTCTGGCCCTGAAAACACTGGGCACCAACCCAACCCCATCCCCCCAAGAGCCTGTGAATTCAGGCTGCAGGCAGCAGCAGTTTTGGGTAGAAATCCCCCCATCCTGTGCGTGGGGACCTGCTGGGCTTGCCTGCTTTATCTCACCATGATTCACAGCGCAGGCGGCTGGAGCATGGAAAACTGACGCAAAAGGAGAATTTCCTCCTCTTGGACACTCGCCCCACGTGCTCTCTCGGTTTCCCCCTCCCAGGGCTGTGCCCCGTTCGTGGCCCTAGGGAGCCTGGGGCAGCGTGCTGCTCTCGTTCTTAGAGGTGGTGGCGACTCCACGAGGACCGGGCTGTGAAGCCAGAGAGGGGCTAGGGCTCGGGCCCATGCACAGCCCCACCCGAGGGGGCGCAGCAGGGTTGGCCGCCGGCCGCGAGGCCCCGACTCCAGGAGCCGTGAGCCGGGCCAAGAGCGCCGCCTGGCTCGGGAGTGAAGGGCGAGCGGGACGCTGCTTGCCGCCCCTCCGGCCTCGACGGCCGCAGCGAGCTGCCCGCGACAGCCGCGCATCCCCGCTCGGCCAGCACGTGCCGCCAGCGCCGGGCCCGGCGTGCGCTGCGAGCGCGCGCCAAGCAGCTCCGTTCTAACCCTGCACTCCTCTGGAGCGCCGCGGCTCCGCTCCCGGCCCCAGCCAATCGCCGTTCGGCCCGGCCGGCCGCCGCTTCCCATTGGTCCCGCGTCCCCGCGGCTGTCCAATGGGCTGCCGCTTTCGCCTTGCGTTCTCGGCGGGAGGGAGGTTAACCCTTGGCGGCCCGCGGCGCCTCGCTGCCGCAGCTCGCCGGCCCTCCCTGCGTCCCGTTCCCGCCGCTCCGCAGGGCTCGTGCTTGTCTCCTTTCCCGCCTCTCCGCAGCTCCCCTTCGACCCAGCAGCAGCCTTCCACCCCCTCTTTAGACACTAATGAGAGTGACCAGATGGCCCGCTTTTGTAGGGCAATCCTGATATTTAGGGCTTTGTCTTGGATTGGTGCCTGTTGCCTCTCATCCCCATGCTGCCTAGTCACCTAGCACCAGTAATGCCATAGACCTGAGAGCTGGAAATGATCTCGTGCAGTGGTTCCCCACCTGGGGTTTGGGGATTGTGGGGAGTCCAAAAAGCCTCTCCCTACCAGGGCTGGATCCAGCTGCAGTCACGATGCCCCCGCGAGGGCTGCCTCTCCCCGCCCGTGGCTAGATCCCCGGAGGCGGCCTTTGGCTACAGGGGGCCTTAGGCGAAGGCCATTCATGGGGCCCCATATAGGCCCATTGTGGGAGCCCCCTCCATGGTCCTGGTTCTTCTCCACCCCAGCACACTCCCCCCAGTCCTAGCTCCTCACCCCTGGCCCCAGCCTTCCTCTGCTGCAATCCCAACTCCCTGATGCTGGCCCCAGCTTCGCCTCCTGCTGCCAGCTGAGGCAGATGCAGCTTTTGGGGTAGGCAAAGCAGGTGAGGGGGTTCCTAACTGCTTGGGGCCCTAGACGTGTGCCTGCCTCACCTACCCCAAAAGCCGCCTCTGGATCCTCATAGGGGGATGGGGCCATGGTGGCTCCCCGGCAGGGGGCCATAGCCACTGTCGCTCGGCTTTCCAGCAGCATGGGCCATCGTGGCGATGGTGCCACTCATCAGCTGTCCCAGTGGCACTGCCAGAGTGGCACAAGCCAAAGGCTGCCTGTGTGGGCCAGATAATATAATCAGCCGGGGGGGGCACAAAGATTTTTTTGTTGTTGTTGTTAAAAAAGGCTTACCAGCCTGAAAAAGGTTGGGAACCACTGATCTAGTGTTTTTTAGAGCCGCCTCAGTGTGATTGGTGGCTGCAGTCTCCAGGGCGCCCCCCTGCAGCAGAGCAACTCCAGCACAGATGACTGACATCATCAGGGGAGTGCCACAGCACTGTCCCCGTTTGGTCCCCCTCAAATGCCGGTGCCCCCCTGCAACACAGGACCTGCTTACCGCCTAGGGCTGGCCCCGGCAGTCTCCCTGCTGTGTCTCATCTAGAGCAGGAGTTCCCAGCCTTTCCCTTTATGTGGACCACTACATCGTCATCAAAAGTTTTTGTGGACCACCATGTAAGCAAACCATTTTAAATGTTTTTAACATAGCCTATGCCTGACAGGAGCCAAATTTGTATAGCAAGGAGTATTAAAAACACACTTATTTCTAATAACTTATTACACCAGGGGTAGGCACTCCCAGGCACGTGTGCCAACAGTGGCACGAGAGCCCATTTGGAGCAGCATGTGGCACCCTTTGCAATGCCACAGAAATTGTGCTTCCTGCCACTGAAGGCCACTCCAGACAACTTCTTTCAGGGGCAACTGGGGTACAGAGGGTCCCCACCATCCCCATGTTCCAGGCATGGTGCGGAAAGAAGATGCCTGGAACGGTTTCTCTCCATGGTGTGCAGCTGCCAAGGATTCAGTCTGGGTAGCTTCTTTCCTCAGAGTGCCTGGAGACCCCCCCCAAGAGGAGCTGCTCCAGGCAGCTTCTTTCCATGGCATCCCTGGGGAGCCCGTTCCTAGGCATGATGGCAAGTGGAACCACTGCAGGCAGCTTCTTTCCATGACTGTCTCCTTTCAGCAGCATGCCAGGGAAACGCCCCTCCCCCCCGCCACCCAACCTCCAGCCATGGCTGCCACCCGATTTTCAGGCAACCACCACTTTTATTTCTGTGGAGGGAGCCACTGGCACTGGTTCACAGTTGAGGAGGAGGGGCCAGCACAGGGGTCAACAAAGGTTGCTGACCCCTGTATTACACTCGCTCACAAACATATTGCACTCATCACAGTACATTTACCTGCAATACATTTACCTGCAGTAATTATATCCCCCCACACCCACACCCACACCCACAGACCACCTGAAGTACCCTCATGGACCACCAGTGGTTCATAGGCCACAGGTTGGGAACCAGTGGTCTAGAGCTGTGGTTGTCAAACTTAGGGTCGGGACCCAGTACACGGTCACAGACCCTCAAGCACTGGATCGTGACACCCCTTGCTGCCACTGTCAAAAGACTGGAGAACGTTGCTCAAAGATGTAATTGCTGGGTCACGGGCATGAATGATCTTTTTCAACTGGATCCCGAGGGAAAAAGTTTGAAAACCACTGGTCTAAAGCAAAATGCCTCAGGTGATGATCTCCAAGCTCTGAGTGAGAGGCTTAACTGGCCCAGCACCCCCCAAGAACAAAGAGAGTCTGCTTACGTTTCCAAGGGAGTCCCAAGCAGTGGGAGGGCACTTGCCTAGAACTTAAGTCTGATTTTGTTTTCTGCAGATTTCCTGTGTGATCTTGAGCAAGTGACTTAAGCTATGTGTACACTTATAGCAGTATATAGTGTGTGTATGTTGCACACCTTCCCTAGCACGGGTATAAATAGCAGTGTACACAGTAAGGCGCTGCTTAAATCAGATGAGTAAAGACCACCAAACCTGGGATATGGATGGCTCTCTACATGCCCCATGTACATTGTTGTTTTTGGCAGTGTAGTGCCCTATTGCACCCCTGCTGCAAGAGTTTTTTCCCACTGCAGAGAGCTGTTGGAGCCTTTCCCTGCCTCTGGGAAAGGGGGTGGGATGGAGAGAGGGACGGAGGGGTAAAGGGCTCTGGCAGAGGAGAGGCAGTGGGGAAGGGCTCTGTCAGCTCCTTGCTGCCTGAGCCTTTCTCCATTGCCTTTCCCCTGCCAGACAATTTCGCTGCCATGTATAGCTATGCATCACAATGCAGACATAACCTCCTTTTTAACTGTAGTGTCAAGCTATACATATGTTACAGGCTACTGTCAGTGAACAAAAGGCCTTAGCCTCTCTGTTCCTGAGTTTCCTCTCTGTAAAATGGGGATAAAAGTGTAACCCATAGTACCACCTTACCTCTTAGGGTGTGTGAGTATATTACATCGATGGGACCATATAAGTAACTAAGAAGGGCATATATTTAAGAAAAAAAGTCCTTATTGAAAACATTTGTAAGAAGAAATAAATGAATCAGTTGGTAGCTGCAAACTAATCTCTTCTGGTTTTATGTGGCACCTAGTTCTAGAATTCAGGCCACAAGGAGATTTTGTAATGAAATATGCATGATATTCTTTGTGACTCCCTGTAATGTCAGGGACAGGGGCCACAGCCAAAGAATAATAACACACAGCATCTTCTATCTGAGTCTTAAAATATTTTGCAGATTGAAAAAAAAGCAAATGCCACAGATCTGCATGGTTTCTGATGGTGTGAAACTCCCCTCCTGCACCTATCTGTTCATTTTAATGACTTAACTCAGTACTGACTCTAGAGCAGTACAGTCAACCCATGAGCCTTCCAAAAGCTCAGCGTGTCAAGGATTTTGATGTACTCCGAGGTCTTGCCGCTAAAAGACATCACAGCAAAACTGGTCATGTTTGGCATCTTTGGGAAAGATTGAAGGCTGGAATAGCAGGTAGTGCTGCTGGTCAGAATTAAGGACTCCAGGATAGGAAAAGGGTCTGCTACGCCCCAATCAGTTGAATTGAAGTGCTTCAGATGTGCTGCATGGACATCCAGAGCTGAAATAGCATGGAGGATGGTGGGTTAGCACTGAGATGTATCATCAGAGCTATGTGAGGGGAGCCTAGACTGGAACAGCAAGGAACTGAAGGTCAGGTCTGAAGTGCGTTGGAATAGCTGTGAAGGGAATCCAAAGTATGATAGCGGGACGAACTGATGGTCAGGATGGAGGTGCATTGACTGAGTGTAGAGGAAAGCTTGCATAACATCTGCCCTCATTATCCCTGGCTCCTGTTAGCACCGTCAGACCTTCACCTTCATGGACACTAAAATGCACCAGATTTTTAATAGAGCTAATGGACTGGCTAAAGCACATGGTCTCTTCTTTCTTGGAATAAATAGAAAATTTTAGTTGTGAAGCTGGAGTGCAGGGGCTTCATTCCTCAGTGAAAACAGAGAAGGAAAATGCAGATGTCACAGCTGGAATAGGAGATTTATCTTGGCAAGCAGAGAGGAAAAATATTTTGAAAAAATAAAAGAGAAAAAAGAATCCTCTCCACATTTGCTAGCCTTCCAACATGATCAGTACCTCCAACCTGCAACAGCCTTAAACTCCTGGATTTGAACTACAGCTCAGCTGGACTGGCGCTTTATTGGTTTCTCTTTGAAGTTCAACCACTGGGTTTCATAGCAGGCATGATAAGGCTGTAAGAACTGAGCTGAATCTGAAGGGAGACTGTCCCAGTGCACTTCAATGAAAGATGGGGATGGGGGAACCCATAGTAGGGGAGCTGGAGAAGGAGAAAAATGAGAGTCAAACCTTGGGCGACTGCTGAGGTGGGAAATAGAGAGCTCGCATTTGGGCATCTTCTGCTAGCTCCCAAGGTAACTGTTGTATACCAGGAAGGGGCTCTTTAAATGAAAGGCACAAGTTCATGGAGCTTGCCATTCAGGCAACCCAGAGTGTGAGGTCTGGGTGAAAACATGTGGTGCAAACATATTTGAATTACTTGGAATATATGTCAGTCACCAAGTTTTGGAGGGTGCAGTAGACAGTGTCTGAAAGACTCACGGTCTCTCCTTTCTAATGAGTTGGCATAACATGAGCAGTTTTTCTCTGGTATCAGAGATGGTTTTGGGATCTCTGTGTTTAGAGATAGGCCGGTCCATGGCTCTAGCACATATATGCATACATGCAGATCCCAGCTCCACAGAACAGTGTTGAAGGGGAGGGGCCTCCAGAGACCATGGTTTGGATCAGAAAATCCAGCACATCAACACTATGGGGCTGCTGTCCTTTGGCTGCCCCCTTCCTGACCGCAAACTGGTAATACTGCTTTGGAAATATATCTTGTGATATTTCTTGGCTGCAGAACACAATCAGAGGAGTGAGAAAGAAGGAGAACATGAAAGGGAGGGGGAGATAGCAGGAGGGAATGATGTGAATGGAGACTGAGCTGTTAGTTTTGGATCCCATCTGGAAGATGTTTTCTCCAACTCAATTTCACACTGCTCCCTTTGGACTGGGGTGGTGAAGATCACATTTCCTAGCTGGTGCTGGGACCATATATGAAGGTGATTTTAAAAAATCATGAAGGGGATTCTAGCTATATGACACTCACTGCATAATCCTTCATCATATCACAGCTGAATCCCATGGGAGACTTGGCAGGTTTCAACCTAGTAGGAAGAATATGCTTCCTAGGGGAGATTCTAGACCAGGAAGATGCTGTGAGACTCTGAATCCATTCTGTGCATCTTCTTTTAACACCCATCTTCATTCACATCCAAGAGCTTGTGAATTCTTTTCTTAGGGCTCACTCTTAATTGTGTGTTCTGTCTGCTGCTCCATTGATCTCTTTACTGCAACAACAGCATTAAGTAAAGTCTACACAAATTGTAGTCCAGGGGGTTGCACAATGTGTTCCACAAAAGCCTTCCTCTTAAATAGAAGGTGTGGCCTGCAGAGAGGGTAGACCTCAACATGCAATTCTCCTTTCTGGCACTAGTGGTCACACTGCATGCTGGCTTCTGTAGTTTCCCTAGAAGAGAATCGAATCAAATCAAATCAAATCAAATCATAGAGTTGGAAGGGACCTTGTGAGATCATCAAGTCCAACCCCCCAGGGCTTGAACCCAGGACCTTCTGCATAGGAGCTCTCCACATTAAAGATAATAGCAGTTGTGGTTTGCTGCCTCTTGTGCAAATCAGATGCTGCTCTCAGGTTCTTGGTCAGATGCCAGTGGGGGCTTCAGTGGGATAGAGTTTGAGCATCCTCTGTTAACTGATTGTAGATGCATTTACTAGATACATTTCAAAGGCTTCCATTGCTGTTGGCTCTGGGTTGCCCATTAGCCTAGGACCCAGCCTGCCTATTGCTGTAGGATCTAAGCACCCAGATTCTATTTGATCATTTTGTCAGGTGAAGATGGATAAATTTACTGCTTGGAAAATTTACCTCCAAGCTACTTTTATGTTTTGGCAGCATGGGAGGCCAAAGCCCATTATGAGGGACACAACAGCACATCTGTGACTAGGTGGTTCACTGCCCTGTAGTCTACAACTTAGACACATCCAGTTATTAAGTGGTGTTGTCCCTTATTGGCTCTCCCTCCCCTTTATCTCCCTTTTCCCCATTGTTTCCAACCTTTTCTTGCCTCTGAGCCCTTGCCAGCTTTTTAGGGTAAATGTAATTTTCAAATCTCTGTTTTTTCTGTATGCACATTCAGATTTAAGGGAGTTGGATCTCTGGGGCCATCTTTGATAATAACTGTAATTATCCCCAGTCTGGCCTACTTTAAACACAGCATTCTCCTATATTTGCTACCCCTACCAGAGACACCCTAGGATTGGCGCTGAGCTGGTAAGTGAACACTTGGTGAGAGATGAGAGAAGCAGCACTGATTAACAAGCATTTAGAATATTTACAGTGCTGAAGTATCAAAATCACAGAAGCCAAAAAGTGGTTGAGCTCCCTGATGTTATTGATTTTTGGATCTGCAGAGCAGATGTGGACCCCTTTATCTCTCCCACCCCCAGTTCTCTCCTCTCTGTGCAAGTTAGCTAAGGTCCCTGGGGGAAAAGTGGAGCCAGTTGAAAAGAAGCCCTCTTGCATCTCTGTAATGTCAGCTTTGACATCTGAAGCCACATTTTCAAAAGTGGCCACTCCTTCTGAATCTTTTTCTTTTAGGCACCCAAAAATTAGAAGTGCCCTCGATCAATGGCAGCTTTTGAAAAATATTGGTATTTGAGCCAAACAGCTGCGAAATTATGGGGAAATCTCCTCTCTCTCATTTCTAACCTGTAAATAACCATCTTCCAGTGACCAGATGACTCTTTTGATTTTAAATCAAACAGTATCATGTCATCACACTTTCTCTGTTTATCCTCCACTTGTGAGACCACAGTGAAATCAGGGATCCTTGTTCTAACTGAACTTGGGATGCTGATATGTGAAATTATTTAATAATTCAGTACAACTTCTCCCTGGCTCTTTCCCTACACTCACCCCCTTTGTTAATGCAAAGTTAAGGGGGAGATTTGAAACTCGCAGGAATGGCATTGATGGTTCCCACAGCAGCTGTTTCCCCATTCCTGAGCAAATAGGTAGGTTTGACTGACTGTGGATTTGTTCCTTTGTATATTTGCTCAGTGTGGAGCAGTGCCCAGTATGCCAGAATTTCTTCACTTTTCTCATTCGCGCCCTTCCCATTGCACTGTAACCTTTTCTTACACTGCTAGTTTTGTTTAAAATAGAAAAGACACAGGGCAAGTGTGGCAGTATCTGTGTGAACGCATGCTCCTTAGAGACAATGTTCAGAGCAATGCAACCCCCAGATACACCATGCAAAAAGGATGTTACTTTCCCAATGTTAATTGGATAACGCTGTTAAATCAAGTGTCTTCCACTGACTCAGTAGCCTTTCTTTACAAAGGGTTATGACCAGGGCAACTTTCTGTTACTTATCCAAGCACAAAAATTCTTCTAGATACCTGCAAATGGCCAACTGGGCTTTAGCTGACCAACCAATTTGCCTCTTGCAGAGAACAAGCTTGGAAAGTTTCAGTCCAAATGTCCTGTGAGTGACCGAAGACCAGGACATAAAATGGAAGTGCTTCCTCTCCATCAAATGCATAAAAATGAGGGAACAGTCTGAAAGGGGATTTATAATCCTTTCCATAGTGTCTGTAATCCCAAGGGAGGTTAGGATGGCTCCAGGTCAGCTTGCCACTGAAGTGAGTGCAAGGAGAACCATAGGAACTGAAAAACCTCATGCCAGGAGGGCAGCAGGAGTCCCAGCCTCCAGTGAATAGGAAGGGAAAATTGCTTCCTTTGTGGTCCTTTGTTGTCTGATTTTTCAAACTGAAGGTAGGGGTAAGGGAAGGAAGGACCAGCTACAGACTTCTTCCTTCCTACTTTCTATGGCTATGTCTATGCTACAGGGCTCAGTTAAGTCAACTTAATGAGATCTACTTAAAGTCAACTTTATGTAGAACTTATTAAGTCAACTTAGTGAGGCCACATTGCATTAAGTTGACTTTACAAAGTCAACTGAAGCCAGGAGACCCATTTAAAGTTGACTTAATAAAGTTGACTTTAGATGGGTCCCCTGGCTTAAGTTGACTTGATAAAATCAACTTATATGGCCCCCTGTACTAAGTCAATTTTATTAAGTTGACTTTAATGGCCACATTGTGTTAAGTCAACTTAATAAAGTTGACTTAAGCCTTAAAGTTGACTTTAAGGACAGGAGTTATTAAGTAAACTTAAGGAAGCCCTTAAGTCGACTTAATGAATCCAAATGTGGCCAAGACTTTGCTTAAGTTGACTTAAGCCTCCTTAAGTCGACTTAAGCCCCTAGTGTAGACATACCCTATGTTAGCCTCTCACCATCTTCTCAATGGCGGGGGGGGGGGGCTGTGCAGCTGCAGCCTCCTCCTCTTGCCATCTCTTGCATTGCCAAGGCTCTGTTTACAAAAAGATATTGTGTTAAGGCAAAACAAACACACCTTCCTGTTGGAGCAGGAACTAGTGAAGTGTGGTACCAGGGTAGCCTGGCCAACTCGCCCCTCAGCTCTGCTGTTGGAGAGTGAAAGGACAAATACATGCCTCTACCCTCTCAGGCTTTTCCTGGTACATGGCCATCCTCCTTCCACTGTACTCAAAGGGCTGTAGTGTATGTTCCTGTCCCTCCCCCTCTCTCACATGCACACAAACACATGCCATTGTTCTCAATATGTCAAATATTTAGTTTGCGGTGAACCTTTGCCGCACCGTAGAGTCTCCCCTCTTCAGCCACTCCTGGCCTGCCTAGGTTTCTCTGATGCTGGGTCAGCTCTAGGCAGGTCTTTTTAAAACACCTGTGTAATCTAGTCCAGTGGTTCCCAACCTGTGGTCTGGGGACCCCTGCGGGTCCATGGACATGTTGTAGGGGTCTGCGGAGCCTCTCCCTACTGGGGCTGGAATCCAGCTACAGCCCCAATGCTCCCTGCCAGGGCTACCTTTCCCCTCCTGTGGCTGGATCCTGGCAGGGGGATGGGGCCGAGGTGGCTCCCCAGCAGGGGCAAGGGCAAGGGCAGGTGACCATAGTTGCTGCGGCTCGGCTCCCCAGTGGCACAGCCATGGTGGCAGCAGCGCTGCTCGTCGGCTGTCCCAGTGACACCACCAGAGTGGTGCAGGTCAGAGTCTGCCCATGTGGGCCAAATTACATAATCAGTCAGGGGGGCTGCAAAGTTTATTTTTGTTAAAAAGGGGTCCCCAGCTTGAAAAAGATTGGGAACCACTGATCTAGTCTATTGAATCTAAGTCTTGTCTTTCTTCTCTCTGAGTCAAAAGCATCACTCTGCTGATAACCAGGTTCCTTTTCCAGCTGGGTATCAGTGACCATCTTAGGTATCAAATGGAAAGTGTAGTGATCTGACTTATAAATATGGGGACGCATCTTAGGGGAAACAAATTCTGCATGGAATCAGGACCTCAGGGCAGGTGCAGAAGCATTGGTTATATTTATTGGCTGTTAGTGGAATGATTGTTTGCTGTTAACAGACCATCTGTGGTGTTTTAAGTTTCCATCAGGAAGCAGAATTTCACAGGCATTAACTGGCCTTAGGACATTTTCATAGGGACTCCACAGAGGGGCTGTAATCCTAAAGGAAATTAAATACAACATGGGGCCTTCCTGTTATTTTGATCATACTAATGTTTTCTCATTGATAAAAATCAATGATTGTGTTGTATTACCTTTGGTACCTGGGTGCCTACTGCTGCTTAGAGAACACAAGAGAACATTTATGTTATGGAGAACAGGCTCAGAAGAACACAACATTCTGATGTACTTGTATTTTTCTATCACACAAGTTTTCTTTGAGCTCTTTCTTCTGCTAAATAGCATGTAACATAACTCCTACATAGACAGTTAGGTACATATGGACAGGGACATAGCTATGCCAGGGCAACTGGGGCAAAGCCCTAGGCACGGCATTTTAGAGGACTCCAGGACAGATCTGACTCCCCCCAGCGGCTGAGGACAGATCCAGCTCCCTGACACCAGTTGGGACTCTCTGCTACCTTCTGGTGGCAGCTGGGGCAGCAAGGAGCAGGATCCATTCCCAGCCACCTTCCAGGGGCAGCTCAGGCTCCCAACTGCCTTTCAGTGGTGGATGGGGACAGTTCCGGATCCCCGCTGCCTTCCTGCAGTGGCTGGGGATGGATCTGGATCCCTGACACCTTCCCACTGTGGCTGGAGTGGCGGGAATCCAGATCTGTCCTCAGCCACCACTGGAAGGTGGCGGGGAGCCCCAGCCACCACCAGAAGGCAGCTGGGGACAGATCCAGCTCCTCACCACCTTCCAGCAGCGGCTGTGGATGGATCGGGTCTGGGCCGGATTGGGTTCCGGGCCAGGGGAGGACACTTTTTGAGGTGCTTGCCCAGGGTACCAAAATCGGTAGTTACGGCCCTGTGTGTAGAAGACAGAAAGCCAGCTAGCTTAATATGTATAAGATAGATATGTCCTTGACCATTTGGATCCCATTTTATTAATAAAAAGCTGATTTTTATCTGTCTATCAACAGTGCTAAAATCAAAGGATGGAAATTGTATTTTTCATCCAAATTCTGTGGTTGCAGATGTTCAGTGAAGGCTCCTTAGCTCCTATTGGAGTTGATGATAATAGTCTCTTTCACTTCTTTCCTTCTCAGCATTTCTCCGAGAATCTGGATCATTTCACTGAGAACATGGAGGATTTCTCCAATGAACTCTTCAGTAGTTTCTTTGAAGATCCAATGTTGGCTGAAAAGAACCCTCTACTGGACATGGACTTGGACTCCCCTACTCCGGGCATCCAGGCCGAGCACAGCTACTCACTCAGTGGAGATTCTGCTCCCCAGAGCCCCCTCATGCCTATAAAGACCGAAGATAATGCCAATGGTGAGCACAGGAAACCCACAGGCAGGTTGCCGTGTTTCCAAAAGATGTACTGCCTGTACTAGAAGAGCTGGTGTCTTTGAGCAGAGGTGAGGCCTGCCTGACCCAACTCAGGCTCCTCTGCACTGAGGCTCTGCCTATCTGCTTTGACTTAGTACAGTTAGTCCATAGATTCCTTTGTTCATTATTTTATGAATTTGGTCTACATTTTTTTCTTAAATTTGCTACTCTCGCAATATAATTATTCATTTCTGTTGCTGAACATTACTCATGTTGATTATGGCTTGTGTTTCTGTGTGCTCCTGGCAAGCTGCAGGCATAGGACCCTGGCAGGTTGGGAGTGGATGCCCTGGACTAAAGTCCCTTCCTGGAGCATACCAGCAAGGTTTAGCTTGGCTATAAGGAGCATGAGTCTCCGCCTGCAGCCCTGTTGGTGCATGTGGAAAACTAAGTGGCTTCCTTATGAGTGGAACTCTTAGAGGAAGACAGAGAGGAACAGTTATTTCAAACCCTATTTTTAAAACAATTCAGTTCAGGATAATTCATGATGACTGGATATTTTTAGAGCAATCCCAACAAAGAGCCCTGTAATTTGCGGGACTATGTGGGTGTTCTGGCAGCTGATGGACAGCAGGCTGCCTGAAAAAGTGGTGTTGCAGACTCAATATATATAGGAGAAGAATCCCTTCCTTTAGCAAGAACAAGGTCTGGCCTTGAGTTTTCCCTGTCATAGCCGGAAATTGTCCTTGCTCTGATAGCAAACACCAAGAAAGGAGAGAAACTTCCATCTGTTGCCTCCTTGTTCTTTGCAGACTACCTGGTCAACATCTTTAGGGTTGGTACAAGTAGTGACAGTGCATCAGAGGGTCACCAAGCAAAGGCATTAGCATCAGGCCCAACAGCTTTTCCTTAACTTTAAAATGTTTTACATACAGAAGGGCTTCCTCTTCTAACTTTAACAGTTACACCTCCCTGCCAGGGGCTTAATAGAAGCAGGTATTCTTGGGCAGCTAGCAAACACTGTGCAGATAAGGGTACCCATCTTACTGCACATGGACATGACGTACGCACATCTTGTAAATAAATAAAATGAGAAGTTTGGACTGATAGGGTTAGAAGCAAACAGGATAGAGATGTGGGAAGAGGTGAAACATAAAACAAGGAAGCTATGCAATTGCACTAAGCAAACTCAGGAGCTTGTATCTGTTATACTAGCTACCTTCCCCCCGCCTTCTCTTTCACATATTGGCATGTCTCTGCTTAGATTGTAAACTCTTTGGAGCAGCACATGTCTCTCCTATCTCTAAATGGGGCTTAGCACATATTAGGGCCACTGAGACTGTCAGTTGCTCTTATGCAGACTAGGCACCGGTTAGGGTTAGGGTAAGACTGAAGTGGTGTGTCAACCTTACATTTCCAGTCAGAAGGCTCAGTTCACCTCAGTTCAGTGCTTGAGTACAAAGGCATACATCTCCAGAATCATATGCACAGGAGAAAAAACTGCATTTCCAGGGCTGTCTCTGGCTCATACTTAAATCCAATACTTAGTCTAGCTAGCCCATCTGTGAGTTGGGACCAATATGTCTCTTCTGGAAACAGTTGGGTTAAAACTCCATTTTAATTTGTATTTCCACCCAAAGCCAGATCTATTTCTGCATTGTACCTATTAGTGCTGCCCTTAAACTGCATCTTGCCAAGTTCCAAAGGGGGAGCCGTGTTAGTTTAGTCCAGCAAAAAAAGCAAGGAGTCCTGTGGCACTTAAAGACTAACAGATTTATTTATCGCATGAGCTTTCATGGGAGAAAATCCCACTTCATCAGATGCTATGAAGTGGGATTTTCTCACACGAAAGCTCATGCAATAAATAAATGTTAATCTTTAAGTGCCACAGGACTCCTTGCTTTTTGCTTTTTTTTCCCCTTAAACTGCAGTGCCACAAATTGTTTCCCTTTAACATCTGTAAGGGTTAAGCGCACCCTCCCTGCCTGCAGCATTCTGGCAGCTTTAGCAGTATTCAGTTCTGGAGCTGGCTGGGACTTTTTACTTCCTGGCTTCTTCCATGCTTCTTTGCTGTCCTTAAAACCTCACAATCCTGCCCACCCCAAGGCCAGGTACCCATTAATTCAGTTAGGCTGCATGGTTCAGGATGCTCATCAGTCTCACGATCCTGCTTTTCACCGGAATCCACTTGCCTAATGGATTGTGGATACAACTGTGGAACCTCTGGTTCCAGGCATCACCAGACCAGGGAGTACACGCATGATTTCATGCCCAGGAGAAGGCTGCAGCTCTCAGAGAGGGTGTAGGTTTGATTCCATGCCAGTGAGGCAGCTGTTGATACGTAAAGTCCAATTCTGTGCCAGGAAGCAAGCTGTAGTTCTACAGCACAGAGAAGAAAGAGAAATGAAGACACTGTGTTTAAACATATTCTCCTTTTCCTGTCATTTCTCTTCATTGCCCTCACTGCTTCCAGAGAAGCAATGAATTTCTCATATCTGTGTGTACTGGGATGGGTCCATTTTTTTACTTCACACACATTCCAAATATCTGACTATAAACAGTGTATCTAGAAAAGAGGGCTGAGACAGAGTCTCCTCGCATCACTTACACAGCAGGATCGCTCTCATCTTCGGAGTTTGTAGACCATCGCTACCTTTTAGGAAGTTCCAGAGGGGTATGTGTTAGTCTAGTTCACCAAAACAAACAAAAAGTCTTGCAGCACTTTAAAAGACTAACAAATTTAGTTATCACATTGGCTTTCATACAATAAATAAATTTGTTAGTCTTTTAAAGTGCCACAAGACTTCTTGTTCGTTCTACCTTTTAGAATGCCTGCTGAAGCTGTGGAATGTAGATGTATCCATAGAAAAATGCCCTCTTATAATGCCCGTAGCAATAAATACCCTCTTGGACTGTTTGTCTCTGAGTCTGTAACTTAGTTACTTTTGCAATACATTTTGCAGGGTAGGATAGAGAGGGGGCTTGGCATGTGGACAGGAAAAGGAAGGACAGCATGTTCTTGTTTGGGTGACTGCTGCTTTGCCTATGTGGAGTGACAGTGCTGGGGCCTGCCATCTTGCTTAGTTTATTCTAACCAGGGAGAGAGAGCCTTTTGCTTGGGCTCCTCTGCTTTGATTAGTAACATGTCCAGCAGCCTCTCAGGCTGAGGAGGCACAACTCCTCTTACAGTCTTGCTTTTATCACTGGCTGGAGGGGAAAGTTCATCCATACTTGCTGGGTGTAGTCGCCTGTGGCTTTGTAACCCTTTTCTCCGTAATTGGCCAAAATACAGGGCCCACTCACCTTAGAGCTGCACCTAGCTAATTTTTGTAACTGGATATGTCTTGGCCTCCTTAACAGGTAACACAGTTCAGCTTCTGTCCACATAGCAGCTTTTCTGTTCTCATGAGTGTGTTGTGCATTCACCTACTAGGGTATCTAAACATGTTTGCATGGTGCACTCTGGGAAAATCTAGGCAGCTATCCCATGTTGCCTCAGCAGGGAATACGTGTGAGGTGTGCACATACAGAACAGCACCAGCAGAGCATTGGGAAGTACACTCAGAGACAGGCCTACTGCACAGAGAGCTGGAAGAAAGGAGAACAAGCTAGATCCGTTACACAGGCACAGTTAGGGAGTCCTGTCTATACACAGCAAAATAAGTGTGCCAAATTAGTTACAGAAAGGCAGCTAGCATAGGTCACTGGCAAGGGTGACAAACTGTTCACAGCTCTAGTTCTTTCACAGTTTTAACTGCATTCTGTGTGGGCATAAGCCAGCGGATAAATTCTGAGCTGTGCTTCCCAGAAGGTCAGTAGAGAAAGCACAGCCCAAGAATGGTTTGGGGAAAGGCAGTCTTTGTGCCATCTGGATTCTGACTGCGCTCAGGGCTGATATGGCCCTAATGTAAGTGGCTGCTCTGATTTATGGCAGCCTTCTTATAGCTGCACCTGCCTACAGGTTACACTGCAGAATGGCTACTTGCCCCAGGCTACCGGCATGTGCCTTATTCTGGGGAGCTGCAAGGAGAAACAAGCTAGGTCTACTCTACATACACAGGAGCTATGTAGCTCCTACACTAGAGAACTCTCCTCTGAGCTGTTGTGACCCCTTTACACTCCCTAGCTGAGGGGTCTGCAACCTGTGGCTCTGGAGCCACATGTGGATCTTTGGCTGCCTCTTTGTGGCTTCAGGCTCTGGGCTCACCCACACCCAGCCACTGGGGGACCCTGCGTGCTGCCTGCTCCCCAGTTTCAGGCCCCCCCACACATGGGGAGACCCTGTGGACAGCCTGCTTCTGGCTCCAGGCCCCCCCCCCCCATCAACAGGGAAACCTAGAAACAGCCCGCGCCAGGCTCTGGGTTCACCCCTGCCACCAGGCAATCCTATGGGGAGCCTACTACTGGTTCTGGGCTCCCTCTCTGGGAGACCTTGTGGGGTGCTCATTCCTGTTTCCCCCTTCCTCCCCACAAAGGGACCGTATGGCAGGGGCCCTTGCCCAGCTCCCTCCACTCCGCACCAGAACGCTACACCCATTGCAGCTCTTAAAACACTATAGGACAAAGCAAAAACAACAGCTCTGAATCCAAGCTCTTTAGTGCATATTCAGTGTACAGCAGGTGCCCAACTATCACCACAACAGTCCCTTGTGGTTTGCAGCTATGCAAAGGGAGTGAAAAATGCTTGCTCTGTGATTTCAAAGTGTTTTGCACCTGGTCATCACAGGTATTGGTGACTAGACAATGCAGGGGTGTCAGGCCTTTGCTGTTGAAGAAGGGGAGGGCAGTTGCAAAGCAGTTCCTGAGATGGTGACTGTGCACACAGAGGGAAGGACAGTGACTTTTCCCATGCTCTGTGGAGCATGCTCCACCTAGTTGAAAATCCACCTTGACAAAAAGAAATTGTGCAATACGAATTAAAGTACAAGGTCTGTCTTAGCTCTCCCCCATGCCTGCACCACCCAGAAAGGGACAGTGGGAGTGAAGGGCCAGCCTGCAGAGTCCACATACAGCAGGACATGCTGGCGTGGCTTCTTCCACCCAAGGGACTTTTCAGCCTCTTCCAGTCCATTGTCACTTGGGCAAGTTATAAAAGACATTTCTGCCTTCAGCCTGCATGAATGAGCCTGTCCCTGCCTGGATATTGCTTTTGGAGCTGCCTTGGGTTTTTTCCAAGTAGAGCATACATTTAGCAAGGCCAGTTTCTGGGATCGTGATTGCTGTCCTGCCCAGGAACCCAATACAGTCTGGGTCACCAGGAGGATGCAGCTCTGTGGGTATGTCTACACTGGAGGCTCAGTTAAGTTGACTTAAAGTCGACCTTGTTAAGTCAACTTAGTGTATGTCTAGCCTGACGGTGGCAATTTCGCCGCTGGCAGGTTAAGGATCTGTCCACCGCACAGGCAAACTTATGCCTGGCTTCAGACTAGAGAATGAATGTCAGCACCAGTAGTGAGAGGGAGTCATCGACCTTGTTACAGTGGCGTTGCTGGTGCCAGGCTTACGGGGCTCGAGCCCTGAGTCTGAACACCCAAGCCCCATGTCCTGTGCCAGGCTGCCCATGGTGGTGGTGTGCTTACACACCTTGAGCCCCGAGTCCCAGCGCGCTGAGCCTTCGGTCTCTTCCTGGGCTAGCAGTGCTTCTGCCTTGTTACCTTAAATTTTCAGTGTATATACACACACTTATGTGGCAACTCAATCAATGTATTCCCCCATACACAGACACACATTGACAAAGAACACTTTTGCAGATAGAATACAACCTTCTGGCAGCTCTTCCGTTATCCTTTTGTTGCTGGTGTTCTAAGACGTTTGCCAGAGTTTGATTTTCATGTTGTGCTTGTTTCAGACCTGGAGAATGGAGTGTGGTCCCTTGGGCACAAACTGTGCTCCATCATGGTGAAACAAGAACAGAACCTGGCTCCAGAACTTCCTGAATCCCAGCTTGCAGCCTGCTCAGTGCCAGTGCTGAACCTCAACCCCCTGCAAAGACTGCCAGCTCTTGAGGAGGTGAGCCCATTTTATATGTGTGGGCCTGTGTCTAGTACCTGAAATAACACGTGACACTGACTCAGGTTTAAACTCACCCCCATTTTTAATGAACAGTCAAAGAACCAAGAACAAATTACTCCTCCTGTGTGGATACTGAAAGATTTACCATTCTGTAGCATGCTTTAAATTATTAACCATTTAGGTAAGAGTCAAACTCATATCCTTGAAGCACATGGTGTGCAGTTTACCAGCCCCAGAGCCACTAGCACTTTTATTAAAGCGAAAGCCCTTTCCTGCCAGTCTGCTGAGATTTCTTTAGCCATTTGGCTATTTTTGTCAAGTGGGGAGCCCATTCCGCTGGTAATTTTCAGATGAGGTTCCCAGAAGGAGATACCTTTAAGGAAGACAGAATTAACTAAAGGGCTGAATAGGAACCTGAGCCTTCTGAGCCCAGATTCCAGCTCTGCCACTGTTTTGGCATGTAGCCTTGGGCACATGATCCTTCTCTGAGGCCCCTATTGCTGTTGTTTGTGAAGTGCAGGTGGGCGCCACACACTAAGTGTTAAGAATGATTTTGCGAGCACTGAGGGACCAAAGCTCTCACCAGCTCCCAATTCCTTGAGATGCCTGTTTCTCTGAAGAACACCCTTGGATACTTTCTGCTTTTGGTGATGTGGGATTGGCTGAGCGCTTTGTTTGGCCCTAGGTCCAGTGGGGGTGGGCTCTTCTAAGAGAGGAAGTTTGTCCAGTCTCACATGGTGCTGAACTATTTTATATCTTGTGGCCTATCAGATACAGTGGATCCTCTCCTGAGGTATCTTCCTTTTTCACTCATGTGGGGCATCTTCCCTTCCAAACAATTCTATTAAATAAATCAACTATTCAAGTCAACAATGCGCTTAAACTTCCACCATTATTTATGTAGCTTGAACTTGCAGTGCCCTCGAATGCAGATCAGTTTTGTGTGTTTGACAGCTATAGCGTGGTCCCCCGCCCCCTTTCAGCTGTGTTTACTGTCTGGGGCAGTTTACAGGGTATCTGTTTAGTGTAAAAATCTCTGTTCCCTGTGGTGGAAGAGGGAATGGAGGCTGGGAGCAGAGGGGCAGTTCAGTCCAGCTGGGAACAACGTATTGTTCCATTTACTCTTAATCCATTTGATCAGAAACAGCTGTTCACTGGCCCTGGTGAAAGTCCTAAGAGCAGTAGGGGGTGTTTACTTGGTTTCTCAAAGCCTATATACATTCTCTCAGCTCTGATTAAGGCAGAGCCAGGAGAGGAACCCCTCTTCAATTGGGAAGTAATTTAAATAAAGCTTTGGAAAAGGAAATAATAGTCTCCATTCAGAAATGCTGCCTTGTCATCTGCAGTAGCAGAATGGCTAAGTGTGACTTCTCCTCCCTCAGCAAACATAGTTGGTTGTTTCCTGTGTTTCAAGCAAAGATCATGATTTTTGACAGGATTGCCTATGTTTTGTCAATTGCCAGTAAACCTGCTGGTGGTGTAGTGAGCAGGCTGGTAGGGCTTGGGCTCCGGGTCACAGGGTAGAATATGGTGGAGTAGAGATCTGCTGATGTAGTCGTGGCAATCAATGCCCTGTGAGAGCACTTTGTGAAAGGTGGGGAAGGGAAGAGAAAAAGATGCTCTGAGACAGCTGTGTGCTCTTGCTCTTTCATAGACTCCTGTAGAAATGACTCCACCACCCATGATCAAAGCTGAGCCCAGAGAGGTGAACCAGTTTCTAAATGTACCAGCAGGTAAGTAAATGGACTCCACTAGTCATGCATCCCCCTCAATATTACACAAGCTTGGTTGCAGAGCTTCATCTCTCCAAGCCAGAGGTCTCAAACTTGCAGCCCCTAAAGTTATTTCCTGTGGCCTGCAACAACACTTAGAATTTCTCAGATAATTGATAATGCAAAATTTAATATGTGCTTACTTACTTACTCTTTGTCTTCCCGATGATACCTCTGTCTTGAACGGAAGTAATTCTTACTTACTTACTCTTGGCCTATGTTACTCTTCATTTTTTCATTTTGACTGTACTTTGTATCATTGTATGAAACGGTTTCAGTGGCACGGCCCTCAGGCTAACATACTAGTCCTCAGGCGGCCTCGTGGTGATTTGAGTTTGAGACCCTTGCTCCAAGCCGTGCACATAGACCCACGACACAGCTCTCATGTACAGATTAATATGTCTCATGTACACATAGAAGAACACCAGGGCAGGCTGAGATGGGTCACCACGGATCCCCTGTCTTCATGCAGAATTACCCATGTTCAGATATAAATGGAATTTCAGAATGTATGAAGGGCCACATACAGAATTGTTCATAGACTAACAGCAACTCCTATGCAGAAGAAGCTAATTACAGCTGAAAATATACTTGAAAGATTAAGTATTGAAAGCCTCTTAGGAACCTTGGAGTTACCCAGTAACAATCATTTGAAAGCCAGAAAATTCGAAATTTGGTTTACTTTGAACCTAAACATCTGAAGTACAAAAGTCTAGGATGAAGGCACCATTAAGATCTCTGACTGCTGCAAGAGATGCAGTCTAGCCACACTCTCCTATGCGATAAGGCCCATAGGACTAAGGTCAGGCCTCTAACCCAGAGCTAAGGCAGTTCTCAAACACTGCTGTCATACGAAGCAATGAGAGCCACTGTGGAGAATAAAGTGCCTTGGGAAGTGCCTGAGCACCTGACATGCTTTAATAATAAGTATGATTAATGCCTAACTCCTCTATGCTCTTCTGGAGACCTTCCTGTGTTTGAGAGTGTGTGCTGGAAGGTGTTTTGGAGTAGTATATCTGTGACGTGGCATAGCAGACTTTGCCTGCTGTTTTGGTTCATATATCAGCCCACCGCTGTAGTAGCTGGTAACTTGTAAAGATCCTCAGCATTTTGGTAAACTACCTACAGGTGGCAGAGCCCCAGACAATTCTCTGAAAGTTGACTTGATTCAGGCATTGCTAATTTAGCACTGTATGCCTTCTAAGACATATTTTCTTATAGTTTTGATTTTGTGCAAGGCACAGGACTTCACCAAGCCCTTTCAAATGAACATCATTCAATCTATGTCTACCCCTAAAATCTTAGTTCGGACTTGGTTAGTTTGAACTAAACAGTTTGAAAGTTAGTTCAAACTAAGCACATTTTCTTAATTCAAACTAACTTTTAGTTTGAACTTGCCATGCTTTTTTTAGTTCAAACTAACTTTTTAGTTTGAACTAAAAAAGCGCAGTTATTCAAACTGAAAAAAGGGCTTAGTTCGAACTAACCGCTAGTTCAAACTTGTTTAGTTTGAACTAGCATGTCTACGTTGTGCTAAAAATGTTTTAGTTCGAACTCGACAAAGCCTACTGTAGACAGGGTTCAAATTAGTTTGAATTAAGGGTCATTAATTTGAACTAATTTGCTAGTGTAGATGTAGCCTCAGAGTCCATTAGCGAACTCATTTTGTAACTGAGATTGTAGGAGATAGTTAGGCGGATTTTAATTATGATGTCACCTATTTATGTCCTACATCTGTCTGAAAGACCTGACTCATAGTAAAAATACTATCAATTGGCTGTAGACAAGCAGTGGCATCAGGAAGACAATTTCCAAAGGGATAGCTGTGTTAGTCTCATCCAGCAAAAAAAACCAAAAAAACCCAAGCAGTTGTGTGGCACTTAAAGACTAACAGATTTATTTTTCGCATGAGCTTTCGTGGGAGAAAATCCCACTTTGTCAGATGCTTTGAAGATCTTTGAAGCATCTGACAAAGTGGGATTTTCTCCCACGAAAGCTCATGCAAAAAATAAATCTGTTAGACATCAGGAAGACAGCCTGGCAGTCACAGCACAGCATTGTGGGACAGGGATGATCACATGTATGTGTGTATTTAGAAATTCTAGCACTCCTCCTGGACCCTGGGCACTTCACCATTGTAATGTTGGTCTGTAGGGGAACCATGCTAAGATAGCTTAATTAGGACAAACGTACAAAGAATAGGGCAGGCAATTCCTAAATACAGTGATTATTTCTAAATATGAAATTCATAAAGTCAGCAAATAACAGCTTCTGATTCCTTTACTAGTTATTCAGGAGCCAAAACCAAAGTTTTTTTAAAGTGATCTATCCCTCTGTCTTCCACCCAGACCACCAAGTCAAATATGACAGGGGATTATTTAGAAATCTTGTCCATCATATTGTTCTACCAGTCCCTAAGGCCCAGCCACATTACCAACCAGGTCAATGAATATTTCAGATCTTACTCAAATACATGCTTATAGCCAAATCTTGTTAATGAAACTAATATTTATTTTAAAAAAATAAAGAGAGGGTAATGATGAAATGATGTAATGATGAAATGAGGATAAAATCCATACGTTAGTTGCACAGTAGGGATGGCGCGATCAGTTGCAAAAGCTCTTTGGAATCAGTTTCCTGGTTTATAGTCCAATAGACAATCCATATGCAAAGTCTGTTACAATTTCCTCCATGAAAAATAGCAGGGTGAACCAGTTTATAGCATCCAAAGGAATAGCCCTGTTAGTTCAGTTTAGCAAAACAAACAAGGAGCTCTGTGGCAGTTTGTAGCTGTGATCTTTAGCTTACAACTTGAAATTCCCCTGATGAAATCCAAGTAGATCGAAGATGACAGAATTGAGTTATTTTATCAGATCCTTCCTTCGTTAACATATTGATATCTTCAGGATAGCAGGTATCTTCTTGAGCAAATAATTTATGAGTATTGTGGCTTTGAAGTAAACCCCCCACCCCACCCCACCTCCTATGCATACTGGTAACTAGTTACACTAACGCAAGGTAAGCAGGTATTTACAGCCATTCATTAGTACATACACTTTAAAGAGAAATAAACAATGACATTACTGCATTCCAGTATCATCTGATGTTGATATCTTTTTTTGATTTCTAAATTAATAGACTATAATGACAACCAGGAACTGATTGGTTCCATCGATAATCACGAACAAGAATCAATGTTCCCTCTAATTTTTCATAGGCTGTGTGTGCATAAAAAATTTCTTTGTGGGCGCTAATATTTGCACTGTTGAATTTTGTGTGTACACTTTATTGTGTGTGTGAGTTTCACGACCTGTGTGCACGTGCATACATGCACAGCTTAGAGGGAACAGTGAACAAGATTATAAGTAAATACAGAAATGCAGGGCCAAATAAAGACATGCTGAGGCCCTATCCTATTGTCAAGATTCAGAGGCCCAGTACCATAAAAAATAAAGAGAAAAAAGCTTATTACATTATAACAGAAAGTGTAATGAAAAAATAAATGACGAACATAATTGTATATATACATAGGCAAAGATGCAATAAAAACAACTAAATAAAATGTACATCTCACAAAAAGCCTTATTTGCATTATCCGTTTAAATTATGATAAATCTTTTTGGTTATCTCCAGCATATTTAGAGGCCCCTTATAATGTGATGCCTTAAGCCATGGCTTACTTGGCTTGTGCCTGAATCTGGCACATGCATAGCTACTTTTTTTGCTTTCAAATTCCTAACAATAGAAGTTTAATCTTCAAAGTTTTAGTTATTTTACAATGAATGGCTCTAATTACCATTTTTATTTCCCTTTAATGTGTTCTCAAAGGTTGTGTCTGGGTTATTCAGTCTGTCAGTGGTTTAACCCCTTGTAGCTCAAAGTCACAACTATGCTTCCTAGCCTTTCAAGTGGCTAAAGCAGGATGCAGTCGGCCACCACTAATCCTTAAAGAGCCATGCCCCAAACCCAGCACTGCAGCCACGGAGTGTGTGCCACATTCATTCTCCACCTTCCAGCCCATCTCTCCTCCCCAATGCAGTGTCACTCCCACCCCTGATCTCTCCGGCAGCCACAGGACATGCCTGAGGGACTGGGTATGTCCAGATATAGCAGAAGCTGCAGCCCTCCCTGCCTCTGCCCAGTCACCCACCAATGGTACACAATAGCAGATGACAGCATATGTGGCAATGTTCTATTTCAAGCAGCATAGGGGTGTTGAGGATCAGACTGGATAGTCCTGTGAAATCGGGGACTGTTGGGAGTTGTACTTCACACTGAGTAAACAAACAATATTGCTTGCATATATCACAGCCCTATAGCACATCAAATGGTTGCTGTTGTGAATGAATCAATAAAACGGACCTCCTTGCTAACAATGCTCCTCATCAGAGTCACCATGATAACCCATCTCCTTAGCCCCCCTCGCCCTCAGATGTCTTTGAAAAACAGTGGGCCTTGCAGCATGGCCAGAAGGTTAGTAAACAGAGACCAGACAGACTGAACAGAGAGCTATATCTAAGGTCTAGAACCCTGAAAAGGGACCACAGCCAAGCAGGGTTGTAACTATGGTGGGGCGAACGGGGCTTTGCATGAGGTGCCTCGGAGTGGTTCCATTGAGCCACTCTGTCAAAGGGCGTGTTCCATGCTTCTTGCTCCAGGTGCTGATCATTGTAAGGGGCATGTTCAAGTGGAAAGTGCCCTGGGTGCCAAAATGACTAGTTATGGTGCTGCAGCCAAGGGCTCCCTCTTCTCTAAGCCAAGCACCTGGCAGCACAAGCACTTCTGCTGACTATATAAGGTAGCTTCAATTCAGGTGTTTCCTGGGAGACCAAATTTAGGTCCCATCCTCTGGCAGGGATCTTGTTCCAGTCCCCTCTTATGCCCCCTCACTAGGTCCCCAGCTCTTCTTCAGCCCAGGAGGCTCCCTTGTCTCTCACACACTCTGTGTATGCACTGGCACCACCAGGAGTCAAATTCTCAGAGGACTCCCCTGCACTCTGTTGTATAGGAACAGACTTCCCATGCCCCAGGTTGCAACACCATTCAGCCAATTAGACAGAGAAAGGCAGGCAGGCCAAATCTGAATAGTTCTGCAGCCTCATGCACCAAGTCACAGCACCACTCTCTAAAATTTGGCCCTACCTTGTACAGAGGGGTAACTGGGTCAAATTTCAATGGCATTGCTAAAGGACTGATTTAGTATGGGACTACTGCTTAAAAATGATCAGGCCACACCTCTGCACCCCCTCAACTTTGCAACCTATGGAATTTTCAGCAAGTGCAAGGAGGGGAAGTGTTCACACATGCAGCGCAGCCCCTCCTAGTTGGCACCAGTGACTGTAGCTGTGGCTGTGTCATATAGAGGGAGAAGCACTGCTGATGTACCCATCTCCAAGACGTTTTAGGACTGAATTTTCAAGTGTTGACTATTCTGAATGTCTCCAACTGCTCATTCAAAAATTGAAGCATCCAAAATCAGAGTTCTTGTGTTTGCTGAAGCCCCCAATAGAGTGCATCACAGTGATGTAATCCTGAGGTGACCAAGGCCTGGATAAGTATGACTAGGTTGCAATTCTTCTTCCAGAACACAATTCAAAGAAAATGATTTGGCCACAGGCACTTCGTGGGCTCCAAAAACAGCCCTGGATCCAATAAATACCTAAGTAAAGAATGTACTCTTTGTGTGGAGGTCATGGCACAACAATTTTTTGATGGTTCTTCCATTTATTTCCATCAAGCTACCAACATTGCCTGTGTCTTTCCAGGGTTGAGGCTGAATTAATTTGCCCTTCTCAAGTCTCCTACAGAGAGTGCTCTTTCTCTCTACCCTTCTGTCATGGAAGCACTTTGCTCTGGTGCTCTCGATAATCCAGTAGATTGATGTCGTAGTGACTGTGACCCAGGCCTCCTGAGGTAACCTCCTGAATGTGCAAAAATTAGGGCAAGCTGCAAAACCAGGGGCCAAACCCCCAAACCACTGATGGGTGGTACTTTAAACCAGTCTCCCAGTCAGTAGCAAAACATGCTTCCGATTCCCCACACCAGTCACGACAAAGCATAACGAAATAGAAATATCCCCCTTTACTGCACATCAGCTCCTCTGGTCCCCATCTAGCCACTGGGTCTCTTAAAGAAATAGGTTCTTCTGACCTCAAAGGGCCAGCCACATCACCCAGAGCAAAATAGGTTTGGATCTTACCCAAAATATCATGCTGCCAGACAATCCTTTAGTAACTAAAACTAAAGGTTTAATATAAAAAGAAAAGAAACAAAAATATGAGAGATGTAAAAGGATCAAAGTGAATCACATACACAGAAATGAATTAGAATCCATAGAAAGCAAATCCTTAAAGAATTTGTAGTTTGTGGGTTAGTCCAATCCCTCTGGTATACACCCAGCACCTGGATGAGTCTCAGTCTCTTGTTCAATTGCAGCAGTATAGTTCCAGAGGAGGGGGTTGGTTGCAGGTTGGAGACTGAGGACAAAATGGAGATGGGGATACTGCCTTTTATCACCTCTGGCCTTCCCCTTGCTGTCTGCAGTTTTTTTGCAGTTCAGAACTGGAGTTGAGTCACATGGGCAAGTTTCAGTTGCTTGACCGGTTTCTCCTTGAGCCCACTATACCTGGGAGCTTCATTAATTGGCCATTAAGAGAAACAAAAGTTTGTAGACATCTTATCTGGGAATGCTCTGGAATCCAATAACTTGAAACCCAAATAGAACAAAACTATTCCTAACTTCTAGTACAGATATGACACCTACATATAAACCCTATAATCATTTCTAGTAGATTACAACCTTTCTATTGGTACCAAACATGGCATATCACATATGGATTATTGCAAATATGAAATATTAATATGAAAGATAATCATAAACAATCCCTAGACCTCAACAGCATCACAGTGACTAACATGCTCTCCTTCTTTCCCATTAGATGATCTGGTCCAAATGCCTCCAACACCACCCAGCAGCCATGGCAGCGACAGTGATGGGTCTCAGAGTCCACGGTCCCTGCCCCCCTCTAGCCCAGCCCGGCCAGCTGCTCGCTCTTCCAGTGCAATCTCCACCTCACCTCTCCTCACAGCACCACATGTAAGGAACCAGAATGCCAACAGGAAACAGGCTTGCTCCCAGCACAGAGTGCAGGGTGCTTTATGCTCTGAGGAACCGGCAGGCTTTACCTGGCTGCAGGTGAAAGGGTTACATTAGTTTTTAGGCTCACTGTTGGTGATTTCTGCTCAGGCCTAGGACTGGCTAACCAGAAGGATGCTGCAAATCAGGAGTAAGATTGATTGGCAGAGCTGCCTCATACCCCAGACTTAAAGTGCTGGGTGGGATTGGACATGTTGCAGGTCTGGCCTGAGATCTATGGCAGAGAATGATGAAGAGAGCTTATCATAGCACTTACCTGTGATTGCTGTGTTCTAACAGCATAATGGAAATTCTTTAGTCCAGCACCACCAAATTCACTGACAATGAGGTTGTTTCGAAACAAAAAAAAACATGTTCACACGACGCATAGTTGTTTCCAAACAACAGGAACCTGTTGTTTCGAAACAACAAGTTAAACCCCATTTGGGGGCGAAACAACCTTGTTTCGAAACCATTGTTTCGAAACAATGCATGTGAACGTGTTGTTCTGGAACAAGGTGTTCCGAAACAACATTTCAAGGGCTGCCCCCTCAGCACCCTGGCCAGGGTGCTGAGGGGTGTCCTCTGGCCGGCAGAGCGGGGCTGCAGGCACCAGCGGTGTTCAGCGCAGCCCAGTGCTGATCCCCGCTGGCTTAAAGCCCGGGCTGCCCCCAAATCCACCGTGAGTCGCGGCGGGTTTGGGGATAGCCTGGGCTTTAAGCCGGCGGGGATCAGTGCTGGACTGCACTGAACCCCGCCGGTGCCTGCAGCCCCCCTCTACAGCCACCCGCCGGGATCAGTGCTGGGCTGTGCTGAACCCTGCCGGTACCTGCAGGCCCCCACTGCAAGCACCCACCAGGATCAGCGCTGGGCTGTGCTGAACCCCGCCAGTGCCTGCAGCCCCCTCCCCAAGCGAAATAGCATGATCATACTGTGAACTTGCTATTTCGTTTCCCGCCTTTTTCCTTATTTCGAAATAACTTTTTGTTAATTCGGCATGTTATTTTGAAATAAGGTGTTATTTCGATATAAGTTGTTTCGAAACGACTTATATCGAAATAACCCCCTGTGTGTGAACACAGCTATAGAGATGAAAATGTATTAGCTGTTTTTCATGAGCTCTGCAACAAACCCCCATAGCAAACAACAGCTTGTGGAGCAGAGAAACTAGTGGGTAGAGTGGGCAGCAGCCAGCTGGCCGTGTCATTGAGGACAGGTTCCAGTGGCTGCAGTGAACCCAATAAATCTAGTGCCTTGGGCTTATTTACATAATGATCCCTAGCTGTGGAGGCTGCAATGCATGGGGATATTCATTGTTGATGCTCTGTATGTTACTGATCACTTCTGCCTATTTCAGAAGTTACAAGGGACTTCAGGCCCTCTGCTCTTGACTGAGGAGGAGAAACGCACCCTGATTGCAGAGGGCTACCCCATCCCTACCAAGCTGCCCCTCACCAAAGCAGAGGAGAAAGCACTGAAGAGGGTCAGGAGGAAAATAAAGAATAAGGTCTCTTGTGCAATTATATTTTAAACAGATAGTTTAAATGATTCAGAAACATTAAGTCGCACATGTGTCACAGCCAGGCAGTGCAACCACACAATCCTGTTATTATCTTTACCTTCGCTTCTTCCTCCTTCCTACAGTCATCTATAGCAGCTTGCTCCAAATTATATTGTAAGGTCATTGGGCAGGGAGCATGTTTGCCTCTATTGTTTGGAGAGCACCCAGCACAAAGGAGTCCAAATCCAGAATGGAGTTACAGGGCACAACCGTAAGCTCAAATGGATACAGGCTGTGAGGTTCCCTGAACACTCAGATAAGCAGGAGTGCTGTCGGGGACAGAGTTCTTTCCAGCCAAGCCCATCAAGTAGCCATGCGAGTCAGCAGGATTTGAGTGACTCCATAGATGTTTGTAGATGGGACTCAGACACATTGCAAAAGAGATTTGTAGCCTTCACTTTGAGGAATGCTAAATGCCCCAGTCTTCACTTTCTTAGTCTTAAATGTTTCATGCCAGGTGCAACACCTAGTCTGCCTTTGGACAGGAGAAAGTGTGCATGAAGAAAGCAGGCATGTAACAGTTCTGGCAGGGTGAAGAAGCTGCTTGAGGGTTATAGCGCTGACTTATGTGTGTTTCTTCTCACCTCTCAGATCTCTGCTCAGGAGAGTCGCAGGAAGAAGAAGGAATACGTGGAGTGTCTAGAGAAAAAGTAAGCATCTTCCCCTTTCTTCTAAGTATCCAAGTAAGGGTAATATCACTGGATCGGAGGGCCACTGACCTCCACACTGTGTCTGCTCAACCTGTCTGTGTAGTGCTTGGGGCTCCAAAGCCCATCCAGCTCTCAACTCCACATGCCATTTCTGAGGGTTGAAAGTCAGCTCTGAGCATGTCCTCCACAAAGATGGCTGCATGAGCCCCAAAGTGCTTTCTCTCCTAATCCCAGTACTATAGAGGGATGGTCCAAAGGACGACAATTAGGGAAAGCAAAACAAGCAAGGAATCCTGTGGAACTTAGGCTATGTTCACACACAAAGTGCTTGTTTTGAAACAAGACGTTTCGAAACAAGACGTTTCGAAATAATGTGTTATTTCGAAACACCTTATTTTGAAAGACAAAAAAGTGTCTTCGAAATAAGGGAAACGAAATAGTACGTCCACAGTGTGGACGTGCTATTTCAGTTCGGGGGGGGGGTGGAGACCCCCGAGGGGGGAGTGCAGCCTGGAGCCTCACCCCGCCGGGGTCTGCAGGGGACTGCAGACCCCGGCGGGGTGAAGCGGAGCCGGGTGCTTCACCCTGCCTGGGTCTGCAGTCTGCTGCAGACCCCTGCGGGGTGAGCCTGCCTGCCGGCTGCGGTGGCCAGGGTGCTGAGGGGGTGGCGCTTCCTCCCAGGGTCATGTGGACATGCTGTTTCTTATTTTGAAACAACCTCTGTTGTTTTGAAATAAGAAGCCTGTGTGAACATACCCTTAGAGACTAACAAAACTGGTGGGTGAGCATTTAAAACTGATGGATGAGCATTTCAGTCTTCCTGATCACCCCATTGAAGATTTAACTAATTGCTGTTCTCAGGCAAATGAGTAACAGCTCAAGGCTTCAAAGAGAAATTGCAGAGATTGAATTTGGTTTGCAAATTTGACTGCATTGTTTTGGGGATAAATAGGGACTTTGGATTTTTCTCTCATTACAACATGTGATTTGACCTCATCTTCCTCTGTATGCTGTTTCCCAGTCTTTGAATCTTTACAACAACTTTGATTGCTGATACATTGTGACCTGATCCAATGACTTACACTTCCCTGAATTTATTTTCCTCCCATTCTGTAAGTTACCCCATTTTCAAAGCGTCTGATGAAGTGGGATTTTCTCCCACAAAAGCTCATGCAATAAATGACTTTGTTATTCTTTGAGTGACATAGAACTCCTTGTTTGCTTTGATAAGATTAATGTTTCCCTACTACATGCTGGTCTACCTGATCACTAATCAGGGGCTTTGGGGTGCTGTTTAATATAGTGGAGGAAAGCACAGGTTTCCACCAACTGGCTCTCTTGGCCTCTGAGGTGCAGCGCCATAACTAGGCTGCGGCAAATGGAGCAATACCCAAGGTACAGAATTTTAAAGGGTGCAGGGAACACATCTGGCTCCCAGCAGTGGCTAGGGATGAATCTGGATCTGTCCCCAGTTGCTGTGGAAAGCTGGATCCATCCCCTGCACCCTTTAAAATTCCACACCTGGGATGTCTGGTGCTGCTGGGGCTCACTGCTGGAAGTTGTCACCGTGGCAGGCCAGTGGGATCCAGATCCATCCGCAGCCACCACCGCCTGGCTGGGGATGGATCCAGATCCCCCCCGGTCTGCTGCCAGTGGCAGAAGCTTCCTGCAGGCTCTGGTGACAGCCGGGGATGGATCTGGAGCCTCCTGGTCTTCCAGTGGTGGTGGTAGCTTCCTGCCGCCTCTAGTGGAGGCCGGGAAGCTTTCACCACTGGCAACAGGCTAGGGGGAATCCAGGTCCATCGCCAGCCAATGGCCAGATGGGGGGATCCGGATCCTTCCAGGAGCGGGGCTGGTGGGGGGGGGTGCAGCTGGGGCTGCTTGCCCCAGGTGCCAAAAATTCTAGTTATGGCCCTGCTGAGGTGCACCCCCACCAGCCCGCTGACACTTCCAGCCCAATAGCTCCTATACACATCATGTAGAAATGGTGTTGTGACTCAGTGCACTGGGTCACAGGGCCACTCAGATGCGATTGTCACTACATTACTTGTGCATCTCCTCAAATCAGAAAGCCTCCATTTCCTTGAATGTTAATTGCATATCTTGCTCCTTGCAACACACACAGTTATCTACATTGCATAAGGTGGATGCACTGGAGCATTTGGGGCATTAAATACAGTCACATGCCCCCCATCGCTGTATGTTTTGATGATGACTCAACTGGCCGACAGCCAGGAAGAAGCTAAAACCAAGTTTGTTCTCTAAAGTCCCCTGCTTGAGCTTTGTTTTTTTCCTTATAAAGTGAGCATAGTTCTCAGTGTGTTGCAGTCACAAGTTTCATTGTCAGGTTAGAAATAATCTATGCCATGGTGATCTTGCCAACAGATCCATGCAGGAGGCTCCCTGAACATGTGTGAAGCTCAAATGGGGCTCGCTCAGGAACAGAAATCCATCCACAAGGATCCAGTGTCATGACCAGCATATTAAAAGTGTTCTTGTGTCATTAATAACACCCGAGACCATTAAAATGGAAAGATTCTTTTAAAAGCCTAATTAACTTTCGCTTTTCTCTCTAAGTAGGGAGAAATGCACAATAAAAATAGATGAGTCAGTTTCACCTTCTGACTCTTAAACTGCTCTTATGTAATACCCATACAGTAGATGTGTGAGATCATGTCTCCCACTGGAGACTGGCCCAAATCAAAGTTAAAATTTTACTTCTTACAGCTGATAGGATTGCTCCTCTGACTTGAGTGGTAGGATTATGTTTTTAGGCCTGAAGATCCAAGGTTCATTCTCCACTCATGGCCATAGTGTCCATGTATACATGGCTACTGTTTATTACTCTATCACAGTGCTGTGATATTTGGGTTGCAGTTCCAAAGGGGCACCTGGGTTAGTCTAATTCAGCAAAAGAAGCAAGGAGTCCTGTGTCACTTAAAGACTAACAGATTTATTTATTGCATGAGCTTTCGTGGGAGAAAATCCCACTTCGTCAAAGCATCTGATGAAGTGGGATTTTCTCCCACAAAAGCTCATGCAATAAATAAATCTGTTAGTCTTTAAATGATACAGGACTCCTTGCTTCTTTTGGGTTGCAGTGTAGGTTTAAAATCTTAACAAAAAATGTTCATATGAATTTCAACTATAACCAAAAAAATGTTATTGACCTTGTTTTCTGTAAATGCTAGCTTGCATGAAACCTACATTTTGGGTATAAAAGATTCAACCTAGCAATGTCCCTTTAAGCACCCTTCTTATGTTGAATGGATTAATAGTTCACAAATTGGACACGGTCATTTCATGTTTGTATGTATTGGAAAGTCTTCTGGTTTTATTATTGTTACTTCCATCGCTACTATTGTTTCCCCAGTCCCACAGAGATTTCCCTTCTGTGGTTCCCTGGACCTGTACTGGATGTTTTTGCCACAGTGCAGTTACAATGAAGAAGCTGGAGAAAAAAGAGAGCCTACAGATTCTCCACTTCTCTGCAGTGACTAGAGCTGGTCATGTATTTGAGCCAGGAATCCTCTTTCCCTAATAGGGCTGGCAGCTACAGCAAATTCTCATTTAGCCCATCTAGAGAGGCCAGAGTTGTTCTCATGGAAGGGCCTCTGTTCCTGTGTTGTATGGCCCCAGGGCCAGCTCAACTGATAAGCAAATAAGACAGTGGCTTTGGGTGCCACTGCCTTAGGGGCGGAAGGACTGCATTCTCACCCTTCCCCAAGCCAGCCATTCCACCCTCAGGGTCAGAGCAGGCCAGCCCTTGGGGTGGGCTCCACTTTCTCCCCACGTCTCTGGGGGCAGGGTGAGCTGGCTGGAGCGGAGGCCAGGTTCCACGGACCCCCCCCCCCAGAGGGGGAGGGGGGGACACGAAACCAAAAGCCGGCTCGGGGCACCACAGCCCCTTGAGCTGGCCCTGTATGGCCCATGGATGTAATTTGCAGATAACGGAGATATCTGTGTGGCTTTACTTTTGTTACAAATTGTCCTACATGTAACGTGGCTTAATTGACTCTCCCACACCCAATGAAAATCTCTTTCCAGGGCTGAGTTTTGTAGCTGCTTGGCACCATGTGAGAACCAAAGTGAAACACTGCAAAGGAATTATTGTGCATTAAAGGGATTCAATCTTCACTCTCATCCCTTGATTTTTGAATTAATTGTGAACATGTAGCTAGACTGCACGTGAACATTTGACTCCTGGAGCTGGGATCACATCTGCAGGAGGCTGAAGACACAGCCTGTTCAAGGGCTGGGCTCCGATGAAGACTGGATGCAATGTGTGCCTCTTTTATTTTGCAGCATTTGTAACTAGCTGGATTTGGGTTTTCTTCCTGCAGAGTTGAGACTTTCACATCTGAAAACAATGAACTGTGGAAAAAAGTGGAGACCTTAGAAAATGCAAACAGGTAAGAGAAGCCAAACCTGATTTCTTCTGGGGTGGGCTGCCAAGAAGGGTGGCCAGGGGAGTTCTTGGAAGGAAAGGAAAGGCAACCCTCCCCCAATTCTTGGCAGAGTCTATACAGCTCAGCAGGACCTGGTCCCTCTCCAGTGGTAGCAGCCAGTCAGCTGGGTTTGGTTAGTGAGTGTGGAATGTTTGTTTTGGGTCCAGCTGACAGGGGCTGTCAGCAGAGAAAGGGAAAGAGCAGGGGGAGCTTTCTGCCATCCCTTCTTTCTTCTCCCCTCAGCCCAGGGTCCTTCTCTGGCTTCTGACTGCTACTCAGCCCCCTTTCCTGACACTCTTCTCATTGCCCCACAAGGCATGACCTCCACTTTCTCAACCTCCTTGCTCTGCTTTCTGAAGCATAGAGGCCTATTAAGAGGTAAGGCCTAGGATAGGGGTCTCAAAATCAAATCATCACAAGGGCCACATGTGGAGTAGTACAGGGCCTCATAAGGACTAATACATTACCCTGAGGGTCACACCACTGAAACCTTTTCATACAACGGTATTGCAAATATTGGTAACAAAAGTATTGTTGTGGGCTGCAGGAAATAGCTTTAGGGGCCATATGCAGTCGGTGTTTGAGACCCCTGGCCTAGGAGAAAAGTAGAAAACCATGGGCATAAGATACTAGTTGGGGATTTCCCTAGAACAGGGGTGTCTAACCTTTTTGTGTGAGGGGCCACATTGCAATTCTTTTTTCAGTTGGGGGGATGGTGAGAAAATTTTTGATAAGACATAGAAATCAATCTTATTAATAAACTCTAATAAAATGATTAGTGTGATATTTAGCATTACTTTTGCTTGCACCATGTACAGAAGATATGGGGGTAGGGGTGCCTGTGTGAGGGGGCAAGGCAGAGCATGGGGAGCAAGGCAGGACAGGGGAGCATGGCAGAGGAGGGGAGGGAAAAGAAGGTGAAGTGGGGGGAGCAGAGCAGCTGGGTAGCAGGACTCAGCTACTTTCTGACAGGGACCCCACCAGCTCTGCTCTCCTCATTCCCTGCCAAGCACTGCTCAGGGTAAAGAGCAGTGCTGAGGAGAGGGAGAGCAGAACAGAGTCAGACAGAGGCAGGACAGAAACTCTGGCAGTTCTGCAGCAGTCACAGGTTTTGGCATTGGACATCTTTGTACCAGAAACATTGATGGGTAGCAATCTCTACAGCAGAGTTTTTGCCACCAAGGTTAGGGGAAGGACAGGGGTGCTGGGGTTAGGGGTGTGGGAGGACAGCAGAACTGGGGGGAGATGTTCAGGTCAGGATTTTAAACTGATTAGGCCAGGCACTGCCCCTTTACCTGCCTCCTGCTCACTCCATAGGGGTTGAATCCAGCCCTTGAACAGCTCTCTGGCCACGCCACGCCTCCCGGTAGCTGTGCTGTGTGAAGGGTGGGAAACTGACAAGGACCCTGGCCAGCCCCAGCTCCCGGGCTCTTTCAGCAGCACTCTGGGGGCTGGATGAAAGCCCTTGGCGGGCCGGAGTCTGGCCCCTGGGCCACAGGTTGGACAAGCCTGACCTGGAAGAAACAGCTAGGTTTACACAGTGACTGGACAGACTCTAAGAACTTTCACCTCATCTGACACGGGCATAGGCCCCATCTAACCCAGAGGAACTCTTTCCAAACCTGACGCCACGGCAGACCCCATTATTCCCTGTACTGTGTGGGAGCCCAATCCCTGTCTAGCACCCATGCAGATCCCATTATCCTCTTCTTCTCCTTCCCCTAGCCTGAGGGAGCTTTCTCTTTGTCTGACAAGAGCACAGCTGCTTGCCTGAGGGAGTAAGTCTCTCTCAGCCCTAAAGCAGGCCCCTGGCTTCCTTAACTGAAAATCTGGAGAGTGCATGGGGTCTCAGTGCTCAAACCTGGCAGCCTTTCCACCCCAGGAATTTGTTTCCTTTGAATCTATAACATGGAAAACACACAATAGAAATAGGAAGCAGCACTTGGAATTGGGGTTAGCTCTGCCTGCTTTCTCTGTGCACGTGTGGCACAGTCAGCAGCCAGAAACTGCCCTAAGTTTAGGGGGAGGGAAGGGATCTCCTTAACATATTCTGACGCACATGTTCCCTTTGTTCTAAATTCACACCTTTCTGCACATGAACTTACATACACTTCTCTCAGCTGCACAGACTCTGACAGCTGCACATGGGGATTCCTTTTAATCTGTGCATCAGCCTTTGGCCAGCAGGGGAGGAATACAGTCAGTGACCTTGCTAACCAAATCCATCTTCTCACTTAACCCACCACCACCATGACCAGAGCTTGCCTGGGGCAATTGTCCTTCCTGACCTCACTCTGAGGCCCTTTGTCTGTCCCTTTTCCTCTGAGCCAGTGAGGCTGAGGCTCTGACCCCAGCTTCCAGGTCAAATGCTGCTCTTTGGAAACCCCGGAGATGTCAGGCAATGCATTCCCAGCTTTCAGGGTTTTTACTTTTTCAATCTTGTCATAGATGGTTTGTACGTGCCATCTGCTGGACAGACTGTGAACTGCAAGCCATCCTTCCCTTTGGGGCACAACCCCTGAATTTTCTTCATCTGAGTTTTTGAGAGGCAGCCAGGAGCAGAAACAGCATTGTCAACTCCAAGCATGCAAAAGTCCTAGTCAGGACCCCATATTCATATAAGTCGTCTTAAAGATCATGAGCTGTTAGAAAATAAGATACACTGAGTTAATTGTATCAGCTTTGTGAGCCTTTAGAGGTCACATTTTCTGCTTTCCTCTATAGTCGTGAGGGCTGGAAACTAACTTTTAAAAAATATGAAATCTGACGTTTTCCTTGAATCACTTGACTCCAGGAGCTGGGGCTTTAGGAAGGACAACAACTATCAGAAGACTCTCAATAAGATTGCAAGAGTTGGGTTCAAGGCCCAGGCGGTTGGACTTGATGATCTCATGAGGTCCCTTCCAAACCTATGGTTCTATTCTATTAGTTGGCAGTGCTGCAGAGGGTAAATTACTAGGCAATTTGTAACAAGGAACTCGAGGCCCCCTCGCTACAGAGCCTAAGACTGACTAATGCTCTTTGTAGCCCTAGCACCCTGTGAAAAAGTTCCTTTGTCATGTCAGCTAAGCAGTTCATTCCTTTAGTGGGCAAGAGGTGATATGTCCAGAAGGGGAGGGTGAACGCATGTAGGTAATTTAAACAAGAAAGTGAGCCTGTTATGTGTCAGCCAGGGAAAAAGAGGAGGAATTATTCACTCAGCTGTACATTTGGCTTTGCCCACAGCCTTCTGCAGTACCTGCCATGAGAGATGGAGTTGAAACAGATCACATTTTAAATTTTTCCTCTCAGTCTTATGCTCTAGGGCAGCGGTCATTAAACTTTTTTCTTTGGGACCCAGCTCTGGGCCCCTCTGCCATGCAGAAACCCCTCCCACCCCCCCTCCCAGGAGCAGCACTGGAACAACAGGAGAGCAAGGGGCAGCTGCCCCCCCTTCCAGGATCAGTGTCAGCCAGCAGGGGAGCAAGAGATAGCTGCTTCCCCTCCCAGAAGCAGCGCCAGCTGACAGGGGAGCGAGGGGTGTCCATCCCCCCTCCTAGGTGCAGCGTGGGTGCTGTGACCCAGTTTCTTTGGGTCTGCAACCCAGGACTGGGTTGCAACCCAAACTTTGATGACCACTGCTCTAGAGTGTGGGTAGTACTATGGGATGCACACTCCCAGGCAGGCCATTTGTCCAGTTTTGGGCCAGAGAGTCATCTTTTTCTAGGGTTTGTCTCTTGTCCTGTACAGAGACAAAACCGGATGTGGTTTTGTTTTTAAGCATCTGCTGCCTTGTCCCTGCCGGCATGAGCTCACACATGCTGTGTGTGCAAGGTCATGCCATTTCTGGAAGTCCTGGAATCTCTGGTATTGTGGTGGTAGCCATCCTATGCACCCCACTACAGGTATTGGCTCTACTTGGGCAGACTGGCATCCATTTCTGACTCAGTCTGATTGAGTAAGATCAGGGCAGAGGAGCTTATATGACATGAGAACAAGATGTGTCCTTTGCCCAACTTCTGTCAGCTCCATTGCTTCTCTCACTATTGCTTTCATTTCTCTGCTTCCCAGGCCTATCAGATGGAGGACCTACATAAGGAAGGGAGCTCTTCCCATTCAAAGCAAAGCTGGGGTGGACGTTAGAAGATTCCACTTCAGTCTCATATCCCAGACCCTCAGTGATCTTTTCCTCTCCATTGCATTATTTTGTGGTTGTGTTCTCTCCTAGGACTCTGCTCCAGCAGTTACAGAAGCTCCAGGCCCTAGTGGCAGGGAAGGTCTCCAGACCATATAAAATGGCTTCTACACAGACAGGGACCTGCCTAATGGTATGTTTCAGGTTCTCCATTCTTTATTGGCCGTGATTCCTTATGCAGCTTTACCTGCTATCCCATCCCCAGACAAGGCAGGGGTTCTTCCAGAGTAGGGTTCCAGCCTTGAATAACTTGTGGATACTATGCTGGCATTCAGCAAAAAGAGGGGGTTTATTTAGAATAATTATTTTTTTAAAAAAAAGAGGAAAAATTGGCACACGCTCCTCTTCTCCGAACAGCATCTGAATCTGTATCCTTCTCAGAGCCCAGAAGAGCCTCTTCCCTGTTTCACTGTTTTCTATTCCCTAACTATAGGTCAACTATAGGAATTACCAGACCAGATTGGACCAGGGGTCCATCTAGTCCAGTTTCTCCGCTCTGACAACAGTCAGTGCTATATGTTTCAGAACAAGGTATAAGAAACCCTCCTATAGGCAGTTACGATGAAATAACCTGCCCACAGGAGAAGTTTATGCACTGAAGCAGGAGGATTTATGCCTGTATTGTATATTTTTTTATCTCTTCTAATGTTAGTGCGGATGTACTCATTAACCATAAATCCCTGGTCCTTTTTATGAATCCTACTAAACTCAGCCTCAAATCATTTGTGAGAGTGAGTTTCACGATTTAATTCTGCACTGTTTAAAAATCATTCCATTTTACCACTTCTAACTCCATTGACTTTCAATTTCATTGAATCCCTCCTTGATCTTTTATTATGGGAAAGAATAAGCAGAAGTTTCTGATCCACCTTCTCAGCAGGCACCACTTTCTTTTGCCACTGTTATTTGTATCCTCTCTAAACTAAACAAGCATGTTCTTTTCAGTCTATCATCACACAGAAGTCATTCTTTTCAGCCATTCTCATTGCACATCTCTGAACCCCCCTTCACTGGCTATTTTGTGTGTTTGTGTGTGTGTGTCTGGATGACTAAAATTGAGCATGGTGTCCCTGGTGAGACTATGCCATTATAATGGTATTATAATATTTTATATGCTTCATGCAAACAGCCTTTTCTTTGTTTCTTTTGTCAACTACTGCACACCAAGAAAAGTTTTGATTAAGCTCTCACAGTGGTTCCCAGATCTATTTTCCTGTATGGTTAAGGTTTAATGCAGTACGATTTATGAACAGTTCAAATTATTCATTCCAGTGTGCATGACCTTGTATTTTTCAGCAATGATGTTCATCCAGTATTGTGCTGACTATTCATCTAACATTGTTAAATCCCTCAGGAATTCCTCAAAGTCTAGTCTGGCTTTGACTAACCAAAATCATTTTGTGCTGCCTCCCTGTTTGTTTTTTCATGTATCATTAATAGATCCATTAAACACCATTATTACTAATAGGGACATGAGGGCTATGTCTACACTGACAAATTAGTCCAGACTAAGGAAGCTTAATCCGGACTAATTTGGCCCATAGCCACACTAGGCTTTGCTTAGTCCGAACTAAGAAATTTCGTAGTTCGGACTAGCCAAAGCTTAGTCAGGATTAGTAAAACCCCTTGGTTAGACCGGACTAGCCGGCTTAGTTTGAACTTTAGTTTGAACTAAGCACAGGCAAGACCCGAAGTAATGTCTAGTTCAGACTAAAGAAGTTTGAACTAGCTTGTTAGTTCAAAATAGCCACGCATTCTAGTTTGAACTAAAAAGCCACGGTTAGTCTGAATGAGCCCGAGGCTAGTTTGGACTAATCTCAGGCTATTTTAGTTCGGACTAGTAAATCCAAACTAAAATTCTAGATATAGACATAGCCTTAGACCACCCCACTATTAATCTTTGACCATGATGAAAATTTAATTATTTATTACTACTTTTTGGTTTTTTGCCTCTTACTTAGCTCCTGATCCATGACAGATCTTTACCTTTCATCTTATGAGATCATAGAGTCTATTTTCTTAACAGCTTTTTGTGCAGGACGTTGTTAAAGGGATTTTTGAAAGTCCAGATAAATTATATCAGTTCTCCTTTATCCATTACTGCTTTGTTGACAGAGCCTTCAACCTAGTGTATTGGAGAGGCTAAATTTTTCTTTACAGAAAGTGTGCTGATTTGTCCCTAGCACGTCTGTTGTTCCAGAATATATTTTTAATCCTGCTTCCACTCCCTTGATACTGAAGTAATTATCTGTAATTATAAACATCACCACTTTTTACAGTTAGATAAAACATTTGCTAATCTCCAGGACTCTCATATAGGAGAAGATATTAATGAGTGATTGCATACTTCTGTTATCGGCTCATTTTTAAATGCCTTCAGAATGCTTGGATGTAAACTATATATCTGGGCCTGCAATTCTTCTCCATTACCTGGAAAGGGTAGGTTGGAGTTAGGTGTCTCCCAGACATCTTCTGTGCTATAGACTAATACAAAGAAATATATTAGCTTTTCAGCAATATCTCTTCTTCTTTTGCTCCTTGTTCGCTCACAGGTTTCCTGCTTCTAATATATTTCAAATATTTTAATTTGTTTTTCTATCTATGGCTATTTGCTCTTCATATACCCTCTTACCCACCCAATTTCCATCTCACATTTCCCTTCCCATAGTTTATGCTCCTCTCTACCGGCTTCATAAGGACTGGATTTCCATTTTCTGAAGGATATCTTTTCTGGCTAAAATAATCTTTTAAACTTCTGCATTTACTCATTCTGAGTTCTTCCTGAGTCCTTTTTTTGTTGAGGGGCTTACTTGCCTATGTATGCGTAAGTAGCTTCCATGCAGAGTGAGTAGCCTTCATGTTGAATCTAACAAATTTCATTTCCTCACTTTTGACTACAGGGGCCTTTTTTGACCAGCTTCTTGTTTTTTTAAATTCCCCTTTCTAAAGTATAGTGTCATTGTGGTAGAATTTGGTACCGTTCTTCTTTCTTCATTATACTGTGATTACTTAATCACAGCCAGTTTTTTGATGAATAGATTTCTATATTTTAGTTAGGATTGAATTAAAAATACCATAGTCTTTTGTACTCTCTAGTGAGCTGCTTCAAAAAGCACTCATTACAGTGTCAAGAAATTGCTTCACTAGCTGTTGTCCTGAAGTGACACTTGACCAATTTATACATAGATAGTAGAAACCACTTGTTATTCTTGTTTTACTAGACTATGTTGCCTCTTTGATCTTTCCAGCACTGTGCAATCAATGTCTCTAGCCTGAGCTGAAGGCTGATTGCATAACACCATTAGTCCACTTGTATTCTCATGGAGTGTGATTTGTATCCACACGAATTCTCTAAATTGCTATTGCACTGGCTTCTCTAGAACCCTCCCGTAAACTGTTGTATCCCTACCCACCCCACCCTCTCCATGAGTTAACTCGTCCTCCCTGTACAGTTATAGATCAATGTTGCAATATCTCATACCATCCATGCATTGAGACTCTGAAGTTGCCTCGCTAGCTGGAAGCAGCAGTAGAGGACAGAAGACTTAATTGTTTCTCCTGATAATCTAAAATGAGTTGAGTGGCCCCTTTCTCTCTTGATGTGGCAGCAGTGACCCAATTACCAATCCAACCATGTGCCCTCTCCTTGCTGGGGGTAGTGAGCTGGGATCAGGCCATTTCTTTGTGGCTGGCAGAGCTGACGGGTTTTCTAATGTCTCACCCCTCAGGTACTGGTGCTGTGCTTCGTTCTGGTCCTGGGATCCATGATGCCATGTCTCCCAGAATTCTCCTCCACATCACAGACAGTGAAAGCAGCTCCAGCACCAGACATTTATACAACCAGTAAGAGTGAGTCTGACATGATGACACATTCCTCTGATGCCCTGGGAGTGTTCCCAGCACCTCTCCTCACGCCAGATACACATACAGCAGAAAGTGTCTTTGCCCTGCCAGGGAGAACTTTCTCAAGTTGACCAGTGGCCTGCTCATAGCAATTTTGTTGCTCCATTTGCCATTGTATCAAAACATGCCCGATGTTAAAAAACAGGATGAAAGAAGAAAGTCATTGACTAATCTCCAGTCTTCACAGAGCAGGCTAAGTGTAGTTCAGGGATGCTGGGTAGATCCAGAGGTGTTGGCTTCAGGCAGCTGAAGTGGGACAGGGTGTGTTGGCGTGGGGACTGTGTCAGGATTACAGTGTGTTTGGGTGACTCAGCACATGTGTGGGTCGTTCCCCTAGGACTGGAGTTGGCAACCCAAAAGATAAGAAGAGCCTTTTTAAAAAGATTCTTTCAATAACCAAGTGTTTTGAGAGCTCCAATGGGTGTAACCTCCTGGTAGAAGGCGGTGGGAGTTGGGCCAGGTCCCATGGTGGGGTGGGAAGAGCCTGAAACCAGGAGTGGACCCCTGCAGGGTCGTCTGGTGGTGAGGAGAGAGGGCAGCCAGGAGCCCAGAGCTGCAAGGAGGTAGTCAAAGAGCCACATGTGGCTCCAGAGCTGCAGATTGCAGACCTCTGCCCGAGGATCTGTTCCTGTCCACAGCAGTTAATGGTATTCTCCTCATTTACAGTTCAGTCACGGAGCCTCCTGTTCTATGATGAGGGTGCTGGTTCCTTAGAAGATGGCTATAGCTCCTTCCTCCCTGTGGAGCGCCCTGAGGGCTGGGAGACTGATGAAGGACAGTCTGAGGAGAGGAGGCCTCAGCAGCGCATACAGGGCCACCTAGCCAGGGCCCATGAGACAGCCAAGTACCTGAGCAAATCCCAGCTGGATGGCCCAGACCAGAACCGAACTGACCCAACTCTTCCCCACCTCAGAGAGCAGTTCCATGAGAGGTAAGCAGGCTGGAAACTCCCCTCCTTGCCCCACCTATTTCTTTGTCTTCATAGAATCATAGAATCATAGGGTTGGAAGGGACCCCACAAGGTCATCTAGTCCAACCCCCTGCCAAAAAAAGCAGGACCACTCCCATTAGATCATCCCAGTCAGTGTTTTGTCCAGCTGGGACTTGAACACCTCCAGAGATGGAGATTCCACCACCTCCCTAGGCAACTTATTCCAATGCTTCACCACTCGCCTAGTAAGGAAGTTTTTCCTAATATCCAGCCTGGACCGCCCCAGCTGTAACTTGAAGCCATTGCTTCTCGTTCTGCCCTCTGTTACTACCGAGAACAGTCGAGCTCCCTCCTCCTTGGAGCAACCCTTCAAGTAGTTGAAGGTTGCTATCAAATCCCCCCTCAGTCTTCTCTTCTGCAGGCTAAATAAGCCTAGTTCCTTCAGTCTTTCTTCATAGGGCTTGTGCTCCAGCCCTTTGATCATTTTGGTTGCCCTCCTCTGGACTCTCTCTAATTTGTCCATGTCCTTTTTGTAGTGGGGAGCCCAAAACTGGACACAGTATTCCAGATGTGGCCTCACTAGTGCAGAATAGAGGGGAATGATCACATCCCTCGATCTGCTGGTAACACTTCTTCTGATGCAGCCCAGTATGCCATTGGCCTTTTTGGCAGCAAGAGCACACTGCTGACTCATATCCAGCTTCCCATCCACCATGACTCCCAGGTCCTTTTCTCCAGTGCTGCTATTTAGCTGATCACTCCCCAGCCTGTAGCAGTACATGGGGTTTTTTCGTCCCAAGTGCAGGATTTTACACTTATCCTTGTTGAACCTCATGAGATTCCTCTTGGCCCACTGCTCCAGTTTGTCTAGGTCTCCCTGAATCCTGTCTCTGCCCTCTAGGGTGTCTACCGTTCCCCCCAGTTTGGTATCATCTGCAAACTTACTAAGTGTGCAATCTATCCCATCATCCAGATCATTAATGAAAACATTGAACAGAACTGGCCCCAGGACCGACCCCTGGGGCACACCACTTGTTACTGCCTGCCAACTTGACATGGAGCCATTGATTCCTACACGCTGAAACCGTTGTTCTAGCCAGTTTTCTATCCACCTTACAGTCCATGCATCTAACCCATACTTCCTTAATTTGCCAATGAGAATGCTGTGGGAAACCGTATCAAAAGCCTTGCTAAAGTCAAGGTATATGACATCAACGGCTCTTCCCGCATCCACAAATCCAGTCATCTCATCATAGAAGGCGATGAGGTTGGTCAGGCATGATTTACCCTTGGTAAATCCATGCTGACTGTTCCTGATTACTCTACGTTCCTCCAAGTGTTTCAGGATGGATTCTTTGAGAAGCTGCTCCATGATTTTTCCAGGGATTGAGGTGAGGCTGACAGGTCTGTAATTCCCTGGATCCTCCTTTTTGCCTTTCTTGAAGATAGGTACTATATTTGCTTTTTTCCAGTCCTCTGGCACCTCCCCCATTCGCCACGAGTTTTCAAAGATAATGGCCAACGGTACTGCTATCTCATCAGCCAGCTCCCTCAGCACCCTCGGATGCAGTTCATCCGGCCCCATGGACTTGTGCACATCTAGTTTCTTTAAGCAGTCCCTAACCTGACCTTCTGTCACCAAGGGCCTCTCTTCTTCTCCCCAGTCCCCCGTACCTAGTGTAGTGGGCTGGGAGCTGACCTTGCTTGTGAAAACTGAACTAAAAAAAGCATTGAGCACTTCAGCTTTTTCCTCATCCTCTGTCACGAGGATGCCTGCCCCATTCAGTAAGGGACCTACACCATCCCTGATCCTCTTCTTGTTATTGATATACTTGTAGAACCCCTTCCTGTTATCCTTCACATCCCTTGCTAGTCGCAACTCCATTTGTCCTTTGGCCTTCAAACCACAGATGACTTCTGGGAGGGGGAGAACATCAAGATAGCTCTGCATTCCCAGCAAGGAGAGCTCTTTGACATAAGACTCAGAGCTGGCAGGATAGGTGAGCTCCCCAGGGATCTAAGACCTGTGACTGTAGGGAGCCACACCCTGTTGGAGGCAGAGGACCACGTGGGGGTCCATGGATCAGAAGAGTGAGGACCACAAGTGCAGGGCCAGATTAAAGCAGGGGCTGCAGTCTCAGGCCCTGGCCTAAAGAGGGCCCCATGGCCCCACAAAAATCTGACCCTGGCTAGGATTACCAGATGCCAAAACATGAAAAGGAGGACAGGGAAGTATGAAAAAGAGAACATTGGAGGACATGGAGAAAATGTTGTATTCATATAACTGTTATTACCATATTATGTCATGGAAAATGGATAATGATTAATGAATACAGCATTAAAACTGCACAATGTCATGTGTTTTTTAAATTATTTTAAAATAAAAATAATTAGCAAAATGTTTTCTTTTACTGAAAACTGGATTTTTCCTTAAATGAAAGTTTTTCATGACCCTTTCATTAATGTTCATGAGACTAAAAATAGTTAAAAAACTAAATTTACAAATATAAACTTGAAAAGCACCTTAAAAAGGAAAAAAGGGGGGGAGGGGCAAAAAGCAGTTAATTCATCTCTCATTTTTCCTTTTCCACACAGCAGCCCATTATAAAATTAAAAAAAAAATTGTCCTGAATTGTTTCTATCCAGTTCAAATGTGCCCCTTTATTTGTTTTACTTAATTGAACTCTGTTAGTAAGTTTATTTATGGTGTACTTTATTTTCCTTTATTTTATTAGTGCCCCTATATTTTTTTCCTGACGTAGCCCTTTCATAGGGAACACCAAGCCAAAAATTCAAAAAGCCTAACGGTTTGTCAAACCCCTGATCCTTCAATTAAGAAGCACCTTCTCTACCCACTAAGCTATTCAAGATAACATTAGAAAGCATGGGTCAGCTAAACCTACAGTCAGCGGATTCCTGACTTCTTAGTGAGGACTCATTTGTGTTGAGCTGTGATTGGGCGGTGTGTGCATGTGACCACTTCCAAGGCCAGCGCTCCAATCCCCAGCGGCTGGGGGAAGGTCCCTCTGCTGGGCTCAGGAACTCGGCTGTTATAGGCTTTTTTTTAACAGTCTACTCATCAGAAGGAAAAAGCTGGACAAAATCACCTATTTTTAGAATGCCTGGAGGATGGAAGACATGAAGGTAAAAAGGAGGACATGTCCTCCTTTTGCCGGATGTCTGGTGACCTTAACCCTGGCTGGCTTCTGGTGCCCCATCCCACCCACCTTTGGCTTGCTCACTCAGTCTCCAGGCTGGGGGTGGTCTGCTCCAGACCAGCCAGCCTGGGGGTGGGGCAAGAGTGGTGCGGGCCATAGCCCCTTTCCTAGCAGCACCAGCCAGTAGGCCCCCCACACCCCAACCCTCTGCAGCAGCACTGGCCGCAGCTGTCCCCACAACTGTGCCAGTCCACTGCCCCCTACCCCCATGGCCCCACAGCAGCACTGGCCCACAGGCTCCCTTGGGCCCCTTGAAGCAGCACCGGCCAGGGTTCTGGTGCCCCTGATCACACCTCCCAGCACTAGCGGGGCCAGGCACCCTGCTCCCCTCAGACAGGACACCACTGCAATGGGGCAGCCCCACAAGTGTGGGGAGCCCCTGGTCCTCCCAAGCCTGATCCAGCCTGCGCAAGTGGCTCCCTAAGGTGCAGATATGCTGGACTGAAATTTCCTCTCACACCCCACCCTTCTGGGCAAAAGGACAGATCATCTAGGTGCAGATCATTGAGTGGGTGTGGAACAAAGGGAATGGACAAGAGGAATCCCAGAGGAGTTCTCTTCTCCCAAAACTGAAATAAGAGGTGACACAAAATTCACTCTTCTGGAACTGGGGCAAGAAATGGGCACAGTGTGTGGGAAAGAAAATGCTGCCTTTCCTTGGCTAGGGTTGGAGCAGTATCTGTGGCTGGGAATAGATGGTAAATGCAGTAAATCTGATAGCTGTTTTTTTTTCTTTTCCTCAGGGAGGCACACTCCAGTGACACAACTGAATATTTGTAGCAGTTGCCAGATCCCAAGCCCTCATCCGTCTGGATGCAGAATCCCCTCTTTACTGAGTGATTGAGGGGACTTGGTGGGAGAGGACACTGCATTCAGACACTCCCACAGTGGTTGTGGGTTCAGTCTGTCACTTCTGCACAGCCCATGTAGTGCTGATCTCTGTTGGGATTCACAGCTACTGCCAGAACCAGGAATAGTGTCTGGCCATGTCCTTCTCACCTCCCTGTGTAAGCATTGCCTCACCAGAGTGTGTTCACCCTGTTGCTGGTCTGGAGGAGAAAAAGAGCCTTATGTGATCCCAAAGGTGTCCAACTCATTCCCAAAAGCTTCTGGATTCCAGAGGCAGTGCCCAGTTTTGTACCCCTTGTTCATAGCACATGCATCTGAAGGAGAGTGCTGGGTTTATGGCCATCTGAGAGGCTGTGGGTGGGTAACTTTGGGATTAGTCTCCTACAGAACTTGGGAGTCAGATAATTTCCTCCTTTTGCCCCATGGTAGTATGCTTCTGCCTCAGCTGAGAGAAGACCTACTTAGCTCTAACTGTCTCTTGATGACTGTGCCCATGTAACTTCCATTCTAACTATGCACAGAGATTGCTGTGCAAATTTTCTGGGTAAGATCCCAGATTCTGATAAATAGACTTAAAATTCAGTCTGAAGCTCCTGGGAAATCAAAGCTCCCTAAAACAGAGCATGACCCTCCCTGCCCTCTTGTCACCCACAGACACTTCCTAATGGAAGGAGGTTCTCTATCATATGGTGGTAGGCCCCAGTATCCATAGTAAATGGAATAAACAAGAGTCACCAAAGAGAGCCATGGGTCTCACTTTCTAGATACTGGCACCTAAGTTACCAAGCTTTTCACTCCATTAACACCAGACATGCCGAATTTGGTGTCAGAACTGCCACATTTCTAGTTTTGTGTCAGAGACCTCATGCCACTTCAGGGAAGTTCCTTTTGATAAAATTTCCCTGTAGCTCCTAGATGCTAGTTTTGGTCTGTTCTCCCTTCTCTGTGAAGGCTCTGCTGGAAGAGTTGCATGTTTACTTGCTCCTTTCCTTTTCCCTCAGCTGCCCCTTGTCAAAAGAATTAAGACACACTGCCCAGAACCCTCCCTGAGACCAGACCAGACATGGGGTGCCCTCCTTACAAAAGAGTTACCATGTCCCTACCAGGTCTCACTCTCCTCCAGATGCTTCTTTGGTTTATTTTTCTCAACTAACACTCTGAAAATAACAACAAAAAGAAGTCTCCTCTCAACACTTGCTTCCAGCCATCTCTCCTCCTCTGTTCACCTCCTCGTACACCCTGAAACAAATTAGGAGAGGGCCTTTTACCATTTCTCAGTGGAGGAGGAATGGGAAGGCTCTTGTTGACTTAATGAGCTTGAAGTCAGGTAGAATGGGGTAGTGAGACTGTCATCACTTCCCTCTCTTCTCCTGTTTTATTTGTCTCTCAGAGGCACTTGGGACAGACCTGGACACAGCAAACCCCCTCCCACGATTTCCTATGCACTCTGCTATGGGGATGGGAAGAGGAAGATCCTTCAGAACAACTCTGCTCCAATCCAAGTCCACTCAGGACCCACTAAGCACCAGTTCCACTGCACCTCCCTTCCCTGTGCCTCGCTCCAGAGTACAGAACCACTGTCCGGTCTGAGTATATCCTCTTCCCCCCATCCACATACCCAATAATTCCACTCTGCACTGCCCATACGTGCCTCCCATTCACATCATTGTATAGAGACCAAGAGCAGAAATTGTTTGTACATAATGAACCTTATTTTGTATTATTGCCAATCCTTAAGATATTGTATTTTGGAAACTCTCTGATCCTATTTTCAGTATTGTATTTTATTAAAAGTTAGTGCGGGCTTGGCTTCTATGAATTTCCTCCTTTGGGGGGCTTCCCCCTTATAGCCCAGCAGCTGCCTTTTCCTGTTTTTTATTTTTTTAATGACTTTGTTCCTCCTGTTACTTGCTCTGCAATCGCTTTAGAGAAGCAAAATTAAAAAAAAAAAAGATGCAGCATCAGCACTTGGTTTGGGCCTTTCTTTCCGTCATTATCTTGCGATCTCATATGTACATCATTGTCCCGAATGTCTAGAGATCCGTGAAAGCCCAGCACTCCCTACAGGCACGGAATACCCTCAGCAGTGTTATGCAGTGGTCAGAGCTGACCTCTTGGCGTGAACTCAGGCAATCTGTTTTCACCTGAGTCAGTGACTTGTTTTGTGGCTATGAGCCAGTCACAACCCCTGTGCCTCAGATTCCACATCTGTAACAAAGAGCTCCTGCCTTCCTCCCATGGGTTAGTGAGGGTTATGAATAAAAATCTGTAAAGTGCTGTCAGTGGACTTAGATTCCCTAGAGCTATTATGTCTATATAATGGAAGCATCATTAGTAATTCCATGGGAGAGGTTTCATCACAGTTAAAGCAGCACTTGAAGCTTTGTTAGCATCACAACAAAATGCCTGCACATACTTATAGGGCTCCAGGTCATACCCCACCCTGCCACCAGCAAACCCTATGGGCAGCCCACTCCTGGCTTCAGGATACCCCTGCCACCCAGGGACCCTGCTGACAACCCACACCAAGCTCTAAGGGGGACCGTGCAGAGGACAGCTTCTGGTTTCAGGCTGCCCACCCATCTCCATCAGGGGAGCCTGTGGCAGGCACCCTGGCCCAGCTCCCCCTGCCAGGAGACTATACCCATTGCAACGTTCAAAACACTTGGTTATTGATGAAGGAATTGTAAAACATGGCTCTTCTTTATCATTCAAGTTGCCAACCTCTGTTTTAGGGTAAAGACTTTTGTCCTGCGTCTCTATTATCCACCTTCTGTAGCCATTTACATGAGCAAAAGTGGTAGTGTTTGACACCTACTGTGCACAAGATGCAGGGCAATAGAGAATCGGGCCCTTGATATTCTGGAAAGTGCCAAATGGATCCACCACAGACTGAGGCATTGAAGTGGCCTCTTAGTCTCCAGGCTTGTGGCCTCCCTTTTGTTCAGACGCCCTCTCAATGGTCACTTTTACACTTAGAACTTCACAGAGCTGGGAGTGAAAACTAACCCAAAGCTGTCAGCATCTTTATGGGAGCAAAGTGCCCGGGACTGCAGCTGCATTCTAGTTGTGGTCTCAGCTGTCCAGCATGAAAGAAGCTGTGTTTTCCCTCTTACGCCAGGCCATAATGCCTCTGCAGCCCTGCATGGACAGAATTCTCTGCTGCACCTCATCATCGGGGGTGTGTGTGTGCGGGGGCTGGAGGACTGATGCTTGATGTTCGTGAGATCTTTCATGGCAGAAGAAAGAAGTATTAGTTGTGTGCAGCCATGGTGGGAGTCACTGAGGTCACTCATTTAAAACAACAAGGCTTGCAATTTGAACATTTTCTTCATGAGGACTGAGCGGACCTGCTACCTGACTGGGGTCTGAGATGCACTGCCTTTGTGTGAGTTTGCACCTGTATCTAGAATCTAATGTTGGGCCTGTGGCTGGCTACTGTTTGACAAGGGCTCTCATGCTCCACAGGCTCTATGCAGGAAGACAAGTTCCAAAGGTGCAGCTGTGTTAGTCTAGTTCAGTAAAACAAACAAGGAGTCCTGTGGCACTTTTAAAGACTAATAAATTTATTTATCACATGAGCTTTCCTGGGAGAAAAATCCCACTTTGTCAGATGCTTTTAGGTTGGGGGAACTTATAGTATGGGAGGAAAATATATGCAGACGGGTTAAAGTAAGGGGGAATGCCCCTATTTTAGGTGGGCAGCATTCCGGGCCCCCCTAAAAATAGGGGGACATGCTGGAATGTGGCATTCCAGCACTTTCCCACCAGGGCCGACTCAAGAGGCTGTGGGCTGTATGAAAGTTTAGTTTGCACTGACTTTACCAGTCACCCTGCTCCAATCATTTTCATTATTTTGCCACAGTGGAACAGATCCAACAGGAGACACTGAGGGTGACCCCCACCCGCATCAGAAGCTCCCAGTTCTCAGTGGCAAGAGCAATCTACTGGGATGTGGAAGACCCCTGTTCTAACCCTTTCCTGCCTCAAGAACGTGGAGGGAGAAGAGAAAGGAATTGAAGCTGGGTCTATAATATCCCAGGTGCATGTGTGTGCACTAGCCACTGGGTCATAGTTTCTTCCTTCAGCATGAGTGAGGCAGGCTCCCATTTGTTCCTGTGAGAAAGACAAGCTTGTTCATTCATAGATCACTAAGACCAGGTTGGTGCCTGGGACTGGGCTGCAAGGAGACACCTGTCTCTGACAAATAAACAAGGAGTCTAGTGGTTCTTTTAATGACTAAAACGATACCTCATGTGACAAATAATTTGTTAGTCTTTAAAAGTGCCACCAGACTCTTTGTTTTGCTGAACTAAACCAACAGGGCTACCCTTTGAAACCTGTCTCTGAAAGGATCAGACCACTCCCAGCAGCATCACCCATTGGCTAGCTGAGGTGCCTCCCTGCTTTGCATTCTGGCTTTTATGGATCCTATTCTAAGACACCTGCCTGCTCCCATTGCTTGCACTGGCAGCACAGGCATCTAGCTGGGCTATGTGGATCCCATTGTTGGTCCTGTGATTTTCTAGCTGCAGTGATGCTCAGCATTGCAATGCCCAAGTCACTGCATGGAGCCCACTAAAAGTCTCGTGTTTACATGCCTCCTCCAGTCTCACTTATTTGTTCTGCTCAGTCTCCTACAAATGCCAGCTGATAAAGTGCTTCAAACTCTGTCACTGGGAACATTCCAGACAATAAAAGTGCAGTAACAAGCTAGCACTTAAGAGACCTGTACCAATTCTCCTGTGTTCACTTGTGGTGGTGTTGCTTGGCACCAATTCACTTGGGCAGTGCCCTGAGCCCAGAGGAGCAGCCTGCTCTGCTCCCCCCATCCCAGAAGAGGGTGGGATGGAGGGTGGGGATGGCCACTCAAGCAGCCACTCTGACCCAGCAGAGGGGCGTAAAAGGACTGGCACTCGGAGCAGGCCAGCATTGCAGGCAGGGCACTGCAATACCAGCCCAGCACTGGGGCTCTGAGCTGTCCAGGCCTTCTTACTTCTGGGACTGGGATTAGGTGAACCAGATATCTCTGGAGACCTTGCAGTACAGGAATTCCCCAAGCCCTCCTGCTTGTAGTGATGGCCTCCATATGATCATCACTCATCCCCAGTAAGAGAAAAATGCAACAAGGAGCCCTCACCTCACTGCCTTCATACAGTAATCACAGGCAAAATGGAACTCACCCTCCCCTCCCCTCCCCTCAGCCACTGCAGATGACTGTCTATTTTGTCCAGGATGTCAAGTGCAGGAGTCAGAGGAAATGTAACAGCAGAAAAGTCACTAATGAAATCGCTCCAGGGGCTAGTAAATTGCTAACCTGGAAATGCCTCCAGTGCCTCCTGCTGCAAGGAGTCAAGGTTGCAGCTTCTGTTAGCTCCCACACAGCGAATGCTCTTGCCCCCTTAGCGCCTGCTGGATGTAAAGCAGTGGTTCCCAACCTTTTTCAGACTAGGCATCCCTATTTAACAAAAAAAAAAATCTTTGCGGCCCCCCCGACAGATTATGTAATTTGGCCCGCACAGGCAGACTCTGGCCCGCACCACTCTGGTGGTGCCACTGGGACAGCTAGTGAGCAGTGCTGCTGCTACCATGGCCCACGCTGCTGGAGACCTGAGCCACAGGAGCTATGGCGCCCTGCTCTTGACCCTGCCAGGGAGCTGCTGTGGCCTCATCCCCCTGCCACGATCCAGCCATGGGTGGGGAAAGGCAGCCCTGATGAGGAGCAAGAGGGCTGTAGCTGGATTCTGTCCACAGTAGAGAGAGGCTCCATGGACCCCCTGCAACATGTCTACAGACCACTGGGTGTCCCCAGACCACAGGTTGGGAACCACTGGTGTAGAGTAACTCAGACCTCCTCCTCAGCCATTCTTCCTGCCCTATTCCCTAAAGCAATGTTTCTAAACCACTGTGTCAGGACACATTACTGTGTCACCACACAGCAGTAAATGTGTCATGGAGAGCCGGGGCAATGGCTGGATTTGGCCTGGGGGGTGGACTGGTATAGCCTGTAGGGTCATGATATACCACCAAGCATGTCATGCCCTCCAAAAGATTGAGAATCACTGCCCTATAGTGCCGCCTGCTGGGAAAGGCCAGGAATATAGGTGCTCACCCCCAGGCCTCCTGAACCTTTTCCTGTGGCCAATGTTGAGAGCAGCAGCAGGCCCAAAGCTATTTGCCATGCACACAAAGAAGTTATGACAGGCTTATAAAATGCAGGACCAATGCTGCATGTTACTGAGCACCATTTACTGGCACCTTGGCCATTAACTACCCTACATCTGTCCATCCATGGGGCACTACAGGGGTCATGATGCTAACTTACCAGAGTTGGAGGTGATGGTAGGGGGGAAACAAATGGGATAGCTGGGGCTCATTTGGGCAGTTTGATGGGATTAGTCCCCAGCTTCCTTTGGAAGTGGCAAGAAAATGCCTGAAACTGAGCACAGAGCAAAATCTGAGGCAGACCCTTCAAGGACAGCTAGGTTCTCTCAAGTTCACTTTTGACCAGCATGCTATGAGCTCCAGCTGCCCTTCTCCCAGCTGCCACAGGAACAATGGCTCATGGCCTCACACACTACAACCACATCCTTCATCCCAAAGGAAAAACAGGTCAAAATTCAAACAGCACAGCCTCCACCATGGGCAGCTTTGAAATCTGGGGCAGCTCTGCCACACTCTGCCCTGGGCAACAGTGCTGCTCTGACAGTCTGTAACGAAGCATGTGTTAGCATATGGGAAGGCTTTCTGATGGGTGATGGAGCCAGGAGTTATCGTCATTGTGAAATTTATGAGGAACAAAGTGTGATGTTCTGGGAACAGGTTCAAAATGGAAAGCTATCATTTCCTGCCCCTGCTTGCAGTCCAGTGAGTTCTGAGGAAAACCACGCCAGTTGAGTCAGTCAGCAGCCAGCTAGTCTGGAAAGAATCAAGTAATATTGTGGGTGAGCAGAGAATGAGTTGCATCTTGCAGCCTTACAGAGCAGCCTGTTTTCTCTCTGTGTGTTTTGGGGCTCTTGTACATTATTCTGAATTCAAAGAAAGAAAGTAGCATTGCATTGCAGCCTTCTGGCAAAAGTATTTATGTCTTCATTTAACATCTCTGTTGTATGCCATGGATGGAACACAACACAGTCCATGCTTGATAAACTCAATCACTTGCTTTGATAAAATAAAATCCCAAGTGGAGGGAATAAAGGGAAGGTGTAATTGACTTGGTGCCAGTGAGAGTTAGTTTCTTAGCAACATATTAACTCCATTTGGCTTGTGCATGACTCTCCCATATATTGAAAACCAACTCAGAAAGCATAAAGTGTGGTATTCTGTGATCACTTGGTGCTTAAGATGCTTGCAAGAGGTCTGGTTTATTTTGTATGTGATTCCCACTGACTGTGTCTAACAAGAACTTCCCAGCCTCTGTCTGGGCTGCTTAGCTCTTAAAGGCACAACCCCCCCCAAACCCACTACTTCCCTTCCAAATGAAACTGAGTAACATTTAAACAGTCAACATAAATATAACTTAAAATTACTTAAACCTACCTAATAACTAAACACATTAAATTAGTCTTTGAGTGGTCCTGTAGTCCAACTTGGATCTCTGGGGATCCCCTGGAAAACTACTGCTAACAGGTGGTGTCAAATCCACTTGTTCTTGTTCTTCCATGTCCTGGGGTGTTGTTGTCTTAACCTGGTGTGGTCATTGTCTGTTTGAGATCCTCTAGAGCACAACAGCAGACTCACTGCCCCTTATCTGCCTCCCTTCTGGGACTTGGACATACTGTCACCTTTCATCTTCAGTATATGTCCATCTGGGGAGTGGGAGAGCCTCATTTGACTGCAGGGCAACCTCTTGTGACCCCACTTTTGTTTGTGACTAATGTTTTCCATCATAGAGATGCACAGCATCCTTTTTATGAAGTGGTGGCACCTCCAGTGACCCTAAATTATATTGACTTTTTCTTTTGCTTCATCTGTCTTTTCATATGTCTGCAAGTCCTCTGTGACTCTGACATCAGTTTCTAACAGTGCAGTTAATTTTATTGTCAGTCTTCTGTTTAACAAAATGTCAGCACCTCCCAGCAGAAGATTATGTATCTGCTGATAAAGCAGGAACAGAAATTAGCCCAGATGCTGGAACAGGAGCACTGGATAGAGAAAGGGGCCAAGGAATAAAAGATGATGGCAAAAATGGATCAAGGTATAGGGGGACCTACAGAGTCTTGTGACTCTGGCATGCCCACAGTGGAATATTATATCTGTGTCCAACCATCTTCACAGTATTCCATTGTATAGGTGTCTAGTGGCGTCTCCTCAAAGCCAAAAATTAGCTGGTTATCCTTGTTAGTGTCAGATATTGTCTGAGAAACATTTTTAAATTATGTAATTTGTAGACTGTTAGGTTCCAAAATTGTTGGAGGTAAAAAATGTCATCTGAGGCAGGGTGGGTCTCAGTGTTGACTGAGCAACCAGTATCCAGAGACTCAGTCTAACTCTGTGTTTACAATCTGGAACAGATGTGGGCTTAAGCATTGACAAAGATGAAAGAACCCCAAGAAAAGACTCTTCATAAGTAATCACCAGGGCTGAGATAAAGTTAATGAGATGCCCTGATTACAAAATGAGACAACAATCTGGAGTTGTATGAGAGAAGGAAAAAACAGCACAAAATGTTATCCATTATGATGGAGATGCTGCCAGTGTGAATGTCTCATGAAAAGTGGATTCCAGCTTTCTGGGTTGGACATGCAAGGTATGCAATGACCATGGGATGAGAAATAAATATTTTATAAGACAGAAAAGTAACTTGTTAATAAGTATATATTCGAGACAGCAAGCTATGTTTTCATTTGCCTTGAACCTTGTTTCCATATCCTTTTATTTGAATCTTAAGCTCTGTTAAATGCAGTTTGGTTTTACTATAAGTATTTCTAAGTGCCAAGTGAAGTGCTGAAATGAGGTGAAGCCAGCAAACTGGAATGCCTGTCTCCACAGAGGCCACAGACTGGTGTACAGTGTGGGTGTCCAGAAGATAAGGGTCAGGCCACTTAAGTGTAACAAGGGGAGGAGGGGGGTAAACTGCTAGCCTCCAGAGAGAAATAGCAGGGCTCATACAGCCCAGAGTGCAGTGTTTTTGTTGCCTACAGCCAGAAGTTTAGAGAAAACTTTCACCCATGAATATAAACAAGAATCCCATACTCTGTGAGCAGGTGTTTGCAATTCACCCCAGACTTCTCACTGAACAATGTAACAAAATAACTCATTGGCTTGCCAAGGCCCAAATAAGACTACCTGAAGGGATTCAACTACCTGAAGGGATGCTCCAAGGAGGATGGAGCTTGACTGTTCTCAGTAGTAACAGAGGACAGAACGAGGAGCAATGGTTTCAAGTTACAGCTGGGGAGGTCCAGACTGGATATTAGGAGAAACTTCCTTACTAGGCGAGTGGTGAAGCATTGGAATAAGCTACCTAGGGAGGTGGTGGAGTCTCCATCTTTGGAGGTGTTCAAGGCTCAGCTGGACAAAACCCTGGCTGGGCTAATCTAGTGGGGGAGGTCCTGCTTTTTTGGCAGGGGGTTGGACTAGATGACCTCGTGGGGTCCCTTCCAACCCTATGATTCTATGATTCTGTAAGAGGCTGGGATGAAAGCAATAGTCCTTTATTGGAGGACAGACAGAGGGGCACCTATTTAATGGGTTGCTTTATGAGGTCAGGAGCCTATCAGAACAAATGGTGGCTGCAAAAGGAAAGCTACAGCTGATTCAGCAAAGTAAAAAAGCAGGAACTGGAGAAAGAATTAGAGACACAGCATGCAGACACCTGGAACTGCCAGGGCAGAAGATTAAATGCTATGGTCTGGGCTCTGGACTGTAAGGCTGGCTCTAAGGACTGTGGGGAACTTGAGGAATACTGATGGGTATGAATTGGTAGGTAGCAGTATTTTCTCCAGGACTTGAAATTAGAGGGGTGAGGGGGGTACTGGGGATGCTCACTAAATTGGTTAGTTCCAAAGGGGCAGATGTATTAGTCTAGTTCAGCAAAAAGCACTGTTACTAGCTGACACTTGGGATGGATCGGGGGGGGGGGGGGGTTAGGGAAATCCATGGTGAGGAGTTTTTGTGATTTAGGTTAGGTGAGAGGATGAAAGCAGTCCAGACAAGGCCTTGCAGGTCAGAAAATAAGTGCATGTGAAAGGAGCAAGGTCAGGCAGGGGGGGCTAAACCTCCCACAGTTGGTCTGTAAGCCCTGGCTCAGCAGCCTCGAACAGGTGCTGGTTGATTAGAGCTGACTCATGGACTAACCCTAGTGAGGCAACACGGAGTAGCTGGGGACCTGACCAGGAGGTGCGTATAGGCCAGTATTTCCCAATCAGTGTGCCATGGCATACAGGTGTGCCATCAGGCCTGAGCAGGTGTGCCACAAAAGTTTTTGAAAAATTCAAAGAGCTCTGAATTGGCTCATTAGCTCATGAATATTCATGAGTTTATTTGGAAACTATAGTGTGATGTGCCTCAAATTAATTAAAGGTAGCAAGGTGTGCCACAGCAGAGAAAATGTTGGGAACCACTAGTATAGGCCTGTGCAGAAAACAGGGGGAGGTGTAGCTAAGGTCAATAGTGCATGCTGGTAGTCAGCTTGCAGCAGCTGGGGCAGCAGAAGAATCTGGTGCTTTTGAGGGCCTTGAACAAGCCTACAGGCTGGTGGGCTATCATTGGGCTGTAGAGGAACTGGTGAGGAGATGGGTTTGATCTAACCGCTGTAAATAAAGAGCATGAGTGACAGAAATTATAGACTGCTGTGTTGTTTGAAGTCCTGGACACCAGCGAGCAGGACCTAAGAGGCCAGAAAGGGGCAAGTGACCTGTTACAGGCAGCTTTTCTTGAAAAGGGGTGAGGAGCAAGGGTTAAAGTAAGCCAGCATGCCCTGGAATGCTGTTCCAGGGCCCACAAATTGGAATGGCCAGTGTTCCAGGGCCCTGAAAAAATAGAAAAATTGGTTGGAATACATATTCTGCTCTGCCCTGGCCCAGAAGCTGCAGCCAGACTGGGGGAGTTTTGAAATCTCCTGCCCTGAGCATGCTCAGATGCATGCTCAGGGTGGAAGCAGCCTGTCCAGGGAGCAGCTCTGGCCAGGTAACAGGAGGCGAGAGGTGGCAGTGGGGTCAGGGAGATGGGTCAAGGAAGGGGGTCTGGAAGCTGGTAGGCAGGCAGACAGGGAAGGGTCCCAGGAGATCAGGGAGCCAGCAGGTGAGCGGTTCAGGTAAAGGGATGAGGGGCAGGTGGCCTGGTCCGGGACTGTCGGGGAATTGGCAGGGAAGGCATTGGTGATGGGGAGCTGGTGGGCACATGGGTCAGGAAAGGGGGTCTGGACAGAGGCAGGCGGGTCAGGAAAAGTAGTCAGGGGGCCAGCAGGCAGGCGGGGAAGGGGCCTGGGAGGATCAGGGAGCCAGCAGGGAAGAGGCTGGGAGGGTCTGGAAGCCAGCAGGTGGGTGGGTCTGGGAAGGGGGTTGGGGTAGGGAGCCAGCAAGCAGACAGGGAAGGTGCCTGGGGGTTGAGGACTCAGGGAACTGGCGAGGAAGGGACTCAGGGTGCTGGCCTGGCAGGGATTCCAAGGAAGGGGCCTGGGGGTGTCAGGGAACCAGCAGGGCAGGGAAGGGTTGGGGGTCAAGGAGTCAGTGGGTTGGGGATGGGGGCCAGAGTTGGGAGCTGGCAGGTCTGGGGGGGGGGCAGCAGATTGGGGAAGGAAGCTGAGAAGTGGGTGGTCAGGTGGGTGGCGGAGTCAGCACAGCCAGGGGGTGGGCAGATGGGTCAGAAAGGGTCCGGGGGGTTGGGGAGCAAGGAGCTTGGGGAAAGGGCCAGGATCGGGAGGAGAGGATGGATGGGTCAGGGAAGGGTCCCTGGGGCTGGAGAGCCATGGGATCTACGTTGGTGACCAACTATATATTTCAGAGCTCAAATATAGCAATATTTTTTTTTGCTTGTGCTTGGGACTGGAGGTGAATGATTCATGAAATTATTTTATTTTTCTGGATTTTTCCCCCTCCCATTGTTCCCATTTTGCTAATTCCAAGCTAATAATGATAATACTGTCCTGGATGGAGACAGTGTCTCCATTACAGATCCGAGGACTCAAGCACATTGCCCAGTCGTTCTAGAGACTAGAATATGACTTATTTAAAATGTGTCTTATTGCACAATGCTTATTTGCCCTGTTTGTACATTCCACAGACTCACTCGCTATTTATGGGAAGTCACTATCAATTTCTTCCCAAAATGTCTAATAATGTGGATCTTTAAAAGTGCTCCCACAATACAATGGATATCTTAGTAGTTGAGATTTTGTCTTTTTAGTGTCCTGATCTTTTTTTTAAAAATCTGAGTTTGATTTTTTAAATTGAGAAAGGTGCACGGTGCCCCACTGAGAACAAATTATATTTTGAAGGCTAAGACAAGATGATCATAGAATTGGAAGGGACCAGGGGTTAAAGTAAGGGGGAATGACCTGGAATGCTGTTCTCGGGCCCCCTGTTCTTAGGGAGCCAGCATTCTGAGCCTCCTAAAAATAGGGGAATGCCCCCAGAATGCTGTGTTCCAGGGCCCCCCAAAAATAGGGAGAGATGCTGGAACACTGCGTTCCAGGGCCCCCTAAAAATAGAAGAGCACGCCAGAACACAGTGTTCTAGCACGTCCCCCACAGGCCAGTGGAAGGGAGGGGCTGTGGGCTGCGGCCAGCCCAGTCACTCATCACTCTCCCCACCTTCCTGCCGGGGCCTGGCAGTGCCCCAGCCTGGCCCCAGCCTCTGGCCTGGGCTCCTTTTTGCCAGCTGACTGGCTGGCCAGATCTGCAGCCTCCTTCCCTCCACCAAGCTCTTCAGCTGCCTCAGCCAGGTAAGGCTGGGGAGGGCTTGAGGGGCTGAAGGGGGTGACATGAGGATGAGGAGCTGGGGGTTGGGAGTTAGGAGGGCTGGAATGGGGGCAGGGAGCTTAGGGAGTGGGGATTGGGGCTGAGAAGGACATGGGAGAAGGGGTCTGATGGTGGTCAGGATATTAGGGGCAATAGCTGGGTTTGGGGGGGTAGTAGCTGAGGTGGGGGCCAGGCATTTAGGGGGGCAGTAGCTGGGATGTGTGAAGGGGGCTTGGACCTGCATGAGGGGGCCCTGGAAATTTAGGAGGGTTCTGGGTCCCCCCCAAATTATACTTTAACCCCTGGATATTGGGGGCAGTAACTGGGGTGGGTGTAGGGAGCCAGCACCAGCGTGAGGGGGGGGGCCTGCCAATTTAGGAGGGTTCTGGGGCCCCCCAAATTATACTTTAACCCCTGGAAGGGACCATGAGAGGTTAATCCAGTCCTCTGCATTCATGCCAAGACCAAGTACCATCTAGGGAGGTGCAGGGGGCAGTGTATGAAGCTGGGATGGGGGTAGGGAGGCAGGGGGCAGTGTGTGAGGCCAGCATCAGGACCAGTGGGGCAGTGGAGGCAGAGTGTGCGGCTGGGATTTAGGTCAGGGAGGTGCAGAGGAGTGGAGGGGGCAGCAGGTGAGGCCAGGATCAGGGCCAGTATTTTTATGGAGCGATAACCAATGCTTATGGTACTGAGAAGTAGTTGCAAATGCCTGCCTGGGCTGGGGCCAGCACATGCACAAAGGGGGCCTGGACAATAGGGGAAGGGGGCCCAGAGATTAGGAGGGTTCCAAGGCCTGTCAAATTATACTTTAACCACTGAGCTGCGTCATAGGGTGACTGACCCCTGTAATGGTTAGTCAACTTTTAAAACCTACAGTGGCACTGCTTTATTAGTACTGCTGTGCCAGTGTAAGCACACTTGTGTAGTCACGTTATGTCAACAGAAAAGAGTTCGCCCACTATAATTATAAAACCACCTAAAGGAGTGGTGGTGTGATAGTGTATCTTGCCAACATAGCACTGTCCATGCAAGCACTTATGCCAGCAAAACTGTTGTCATTCAGGGGTGTGGGGGAAAAAACACTTCCCTGAGTGACATAACTTTTGTAAGCATAAGTGGTCATGAAGATACAGGCTAACTTAAGTAAGCCCGTCTCTTCTCCGCCAGAGCAATGGGACCAGTGGAGCACTTGGGGCTAGAAATGAGTCAGGAACCAGGCTGAAAGAGAGATCCGGTAAACAGGAGAAAGTGAGAACCTAAAATGTAAAGGGTATGCTGAGAAAGTGGTTGTTTTGTTTGGACAATAAACATGCCTGAAAGAGACAGGTCATGTGGCAGGGAGGGAGAAGGGCAGCTTGTTACATACAGCCTGTAACCATTAGTGCTGGTGGTCCCTGTGCTGGTTTTTGCTGAGTTCCAGCTTTAGCTCCCAAGCCATGCCTCTTCCGCCTCTTTTACTGTGGCATTTTGGATCCTTTATCTCCAGGGCCAGCCCATGGTTTTTGGTGCCCTAGGCACCTGTGATTTGGCCCGCCCCACACCTGGCCAACTGGCAGGTGGATGCTGTGCGATCTGCCTGGCCGAATTGTGGTGGTGGTGCTGCTCCCCTGGCTGGGGCCAGCTTACCACCTGTGGCCCAATGCTGGTGGAGCAGGGCGGGAGGCTTGCAGTCCCCAACCCAGCCCTTTGTGCCCCCTACCAGTTGGCGCCCTAGGTGACCACCTAGGTTGCCTCTATGGACAGACCAGCCCTGTTTATCTCAGTGGTACTCAGTCACTGTCTTGGGACACATTACTGTGTCGCCACACACTCAGAGGTGAGTTTGTTGTAGAGAGTGAGGGAGATTTGGCCTGGAGAGGTGGGCTGTGTCCTGTAGGGTCCCAATATGTTGCCAAGTATGTTGCAACCCACAAAAGGTTGATAACCACTGCTTATCATGTCTGCGCTCTCAGAGCACTGCCCAGCCTGCATAAACTTCATTATGGACTGGGTGACTTCCTTTGTGTTACAAATTCTAATTGCTTTGTCAAGAGTGAATTCTGGCCTGGGGCTTCCAGTCATCTCTTGTCATTTTACTGTATGTCTTTCCCAGATTCCAGTCCCAATCCAGTGCCTTATCAGGGATTCTGCACCCTCCACAGCCCTAGATCAGTCAAAAACTCGTCTGCGGTTTCACTTTCTTTTTGTGCTCTGCTTGAAAACCCTCTTGCATTTCAGTTTTATATGGAGTGCAGACCTGCTCAGAGCTCCATAACATGCTTTTCCATAGTTCACTGACAATGAACTGCTAAATACATCAACCACTCAGTGCTTCAGAACCAACTATCGCAGGGAATTAAATGACCATCTGACGTGTCTCCCTTTTTGCTGGTACCCATTGCTTGCAGACACAAAGGGAGGAGGTGTTTAAACCTTCTTCAGTTGTTTTCCAAAGTAGCCAGAGAGTTTCAGCTCTGGAGCAATTCAAAGCTGCATCATTCACCCACTCTGAGTATTCCTTAGTTTCTGTCTACACCTGGTCCCAGGTAGTGGCCAGTGATCACTAAGTGGCTGTGTTCATATGATGCTTGAGGAGAGCTGCTTTGCTCTGGCTCTGATGTGAGCTGGCTGACTGCATAAGAACAAGAGCTTCCCGGAGCCCTTTATAGACTGTCAGGGAAGATCAGTCATTAAGGGCACAGTGTCCCATACCACCCAAGTAAAGGGAAATGTATGAAGTTGAGCACAAACCCAAGATCAAGTCCACTATTACTGAACTCTCTTCCTGACTGATTTGAAAGATGATGGGTGAACCAGATAGAGCATATCAGCCTGGGAAGAGCCATGAACTCCAGTGAAGACAAATAATGCAAAGCAGCAGGGGTAAAAGTAAGCTGGAACACACAGGAACAGCGTTCAGGGGCCCACTATTTTTAGGGGCTCTTCATTCCAGTGCCCCTAAAAATTGCAATTGGAGCCAGAACACTGCATTCTGGGGCACACCATTTAAAAATAGCAGTTCCCAGAACACAGCATTCCAGCTCCATTTTCTATTTTTAGGGGCCCCCAAATGCTGAGCCTCTAAAAATAGTGGGCCCTGGAATGCCATTCCAGCACAATCTAGGAGTGCAGGGAACAGCCTCAGCCCGAGCTGAGGCTCCAGGCTGAGCCTGCTCTGACTGAGGATGCTCAGAGCTGGCTCTGTGTGGAAGCCTCAATCTGGGCAGGGCTGCTCCACAGTGACCTGGCAGCCAGGTAAGGGGGTCTTGGGGGATGGGTTTCAGGGAAAGGCAAGCCAGACCAGCAGGGAAAGAGTACAGGGGAAGCAATCATCCTGGGGCAGCAGGGAAAGATGGTGTAGCATGGCAGGGGGCTGAGGGACCAGCGGTGAGATGGGGTCCAGGGGCAGTAGCTGAGAAGAGGAGTAGGTGTGTGGGGAGCAGTAGCTGGGATGGGCAGTAGGTGTGTAGGGGGCAATAGCTGGGATGGGGGTAGGTGTGTTGGGGACAGTAGCTGAGGTGGGGGTAGGCATATGGGGGCAGTAGCTGGGGTGTGGGGGGGGGCCCAGCCCAGCATGATGGGGGCCCGGACTGGCATGAAGGGGGGCCTGGACCTGCATGAAGGGGGCCCACAAGTTTAGGAGGTTTCTGGGGCCTGCCAATTTATATTTTAACCCCTGTAAAGCACCCAGAGATGAATGAGGGGTATGGGGCACTAAACAGCAAGGTGACATTCAGCCTGAGGAAATGCAGCTGGAGAAAAATAACCTGAAACTTAGTTCCTAAATAGCAGGGAGGCAGGCAGGAATCGCTGAGAAAGATGGGCTGGGGGCAGCAAATGTGAGGGCCACAAAGCAGCAGAGGAGTTCTTGATCTGGGTACTTAAAGGGAGCAAGGAGGCATTTGTTCCTCTCTGGAGAGATTTCACCATGTTCAACCCTGGGGAACATTGCGCCAGAAAAATGTTCTTTCCTTCCCTTGTGCTCCAGGACTCTTTCTTTCAAGGCTTCTTGTGGGGAGCAATAAACCATAATCACCCATGAGTGCAAGCAACACATAGTCCACACTCAGGTTTGGCAAACAGAAAATCCACTGACTTTGTGAGTGACAGAAGATGTATGAGACTTTGAGGCGCTAATCCCATGGACAGAATACAGCTTGGGAAAGGATGGTGATACACTGGAGGGGATCCAGAAAAGAGGAGCAAACTCCGTCTGGGGGCTGGTGGAGCTGACTCATGCACAGAGAAAGAGAAAAGAGCTGCATGTTGGGAGGGTGGCTAAGTGACAAGTCACGACTAAGTGGGTGGGGTGGGGGGGGTCTGGGCTTGATCGCAGTATGGCCTCTGAAAGGTGCAAACCTCAGGGAAGGGGAGAACAAAGGGGAAATGTCACAAGTGAGACTGAAGGTTAATGAAATGCTGGTAACTAGATGGGAAGACCCAGGACTGTCCTGGTCACTCAGGATGGGGATGAGCTCTTCCAGCTCTTCTTTGTATGATCTTCCAGTCTGCATTTGGACCAAGAGGGGGCGTGGGAGCACCTCATATCACTCTCTGGCATCCATTCTCAGACATATGCTGCTAGGCTCTGGAAAGAACTCTATCCATCCCCTTTGGCTGGAAAGACAGTGGGGCCAGTGGAATTGAGGGAGGAAAAGGGATGGGAGGGGAACCCTTGGGATTTGAAAGAGCCTTGGCGTGGCAGCTTGGAGGGGGGGACAGGTTGATTCCTCTTGCAGCAAGACTGGCCTGGGCACCAACTGAGGGAGGATGGGATATGGGGAGTCAGTGGGACACTAATGAGGGTGGAGGACAGGAGGACCACGGCAGTGGGGAGTGATTCCAACCAGCATGACAGGGAAAGACTGGCCAGCAAAGCCATGTCTGCACCAGGGTCTGCACACAAGGGTACCGGAAGGAAAGTCCCTAAATGATCAGGGCGAGCTGAGAAATGACTTTTCAGCAAAAAAGGGGTGTGGAAGAACTGGGGCTGGGGAAGGGTGAATAGCTGGGACAACCTAGAGCATTAAAACTACCTAGCACTGGGCATTCACCCCAACATGCTCCATGGCCCGATCCTGTCCCCCCATGAGAAACTGGAGCAGTGCATCTCTTTGTAACTTTCTGGCAGCCTTGTGCAGCTTTTCAGGCCAATAAAGTCTTGCTGCATTTGAATGTGCATGCTCTTTTAACTTGGCTGGGTGGTCGGTTACCTCAATGAGGAGCATGGGGAGCCAGAGTTGTATGTTTCAGTAACAGAGAGCCCAGGCTGAGAGTGGTGAGGGTTGTGCATCATTTCCAGGACTCTGCACCTCTCTGGGCCCTAAAGGGTTAAGTCCCCGTTTCAGAGTGTCTCTAAGGTGACATCGCACTCAGCACTCTGGTGTAGCACTGGCACAGCCTCACTCTGTGCGCTGTCTTCTGGCTGCTGCTTTTACTGCAGGATCTGTGCACAGGCACCTTGCTCTCTGCCTTGCTCTTTTGCTTCTTGATTTGACTGCTGCTGGAGGAGACACTCAGAAGAAGTGTCTGGTGCTCAGTGACTCAGCCCTGACCCCTTCCTCCCAGTAGAAGGAGAATTGGGCTGCCCCTCTCCTGGTGGGAGCTGTGCTCTTCACTGATTTGCTGCCTCCATAAATCCCTGTTTCTGATCAGGATCATTTCTTAATTTTCCTCACCCTCTGCAGCCGCTTGCCCCTCCTGGGACTGGCAGAGCTCAGCCAAGGAGCTCAGCTGTGTCTGGATTTCTGAGTTATCCCCACTGAAATTGTTCCTGCGCTTTTTGCTGACCGGCCTCTAAGGGGCAGAAGAGACAGCTTGAGGCTGAGCTGCAAATTCTGAGCCACACTAACCATCTAGTTGGGAAGTCGCTAAATAAGACTGGGGAAAAAAGTTGGACTGTATTTCTTCCCAGGAAACTCAAGCCAGCTCTTGAACCTCTCTTGGACTCTACAGAGGCAAATTCGGTGCATAGAGGAAGCAGGACCCCGCTGGGGAGGTGGAAGATTCCCGTCCAGGTGGAGAGTCATATCACCGCTGGAAATGGCTGAAGCTGCCAGGAGCTGGAAAGGCAGCATGACAGCCAAAAAGGATGGCGGGACCAACAGAAACCCCCAAGGGGCAGCAAAGGAAGATGAGGCAAGAGAAAGGAGTGTGGGGCTGATGCCGCCTGGAGGCCTCCAACTGGACGAGGACCTGGGCCCTCAATGGGATGAGATGAGAGGAGCCAAAGGAGTGACCAGGGCACAAGTGGAAGAGCAGTTCCTGAACCTGACCATCAGAAAGCAGGTGTCCTACAGGTAGGAGCCTCCCCCTGACAGCACAAGTTTGGGACACGTGCAAACAACATAATTATGGATGCTGTCCCCAGCCAGTCCTGGGACTGTTCACTGCTCCCCTCCCCCTGCCCCAAGGGATTTGCAAAACAGTGTTACCCCTTTGCTGCAGGAGCATCTTCCATGCAAAAGCAGCTTCTTTTCCTATCCCAGATTTCCTGAGGTCCTCCCCTGGGGTGGCAGGGAGATATGGCTGTGCCATGACCAGATGGTGAGGGATTTACAATGTGCATGAGGCTGGGGGTGCCTGCTGTCCCCCCTCACTGCCCCATGTCTGTGTGGGGTTATTTGATACAATAGGCTGTGGGAGCTGAGCCTCAGTGTGCCTGTCCCTTCTGGGACCTTTAAGCAGTGTGTGGGCAGAGTCACCTGTGCACAGAGAGGGTGGAGGGTGGTGAGGGGTGTCCTATGGTTCAGTAGCTAGTAGTCTGTTGTCTCACACTGACTGTGATCCTTCTGGCTCCTTTCTCCGTCATGCCTGTCACTTTAAATTTCCCCTTCAAGTCTGGTGCTAGAGCCAGGCTACTACTGGCCCAGGCATTCTGGCCCCTGTGGCCTTTGGCCCCAACAATCCAGGAAGGTACTGATCAAATGAGGACTCTCCCCCCTTCCCTCTTTGCCCAGGGAAACAACCTTGCTCCACCCGTGTTTCCCCCCCCCCCCCATCCCACTACCATCTCCAAACCCCTCTTCCCCTTCTCTCACTATCCCTTCCCACTTCTCTTCTTCCTTGTCCAGGGGCCTATGGTTCTTCCCAGGCCCTTCCACAGAAGGAAGACCTCACGCACCTGTGCACAGCTGCTTCTTGAGGACAGCTGCATGACCCTGACAGGGGCTGGTGCCCAGGCCTGCTTGATCCTTTGTGATGGTATTTTCCTCCCTTTCCTTATTGTTGGGCCATTTCAGACCAGAAGAGCAGTGACAGAGATGCTTTCTTCCTCTCCCCCAAGTATTCTGCAAGTTCAATGGCCTTTTTGGATTTTTAAGCTTCCTGGGTGGCTGAACAGTGATAGGGGGCTGATGCTGGATTTCTAGGGTTGGGCTGGGAAACCTACTGGGGCATGTTTTTGCAAACGGACCCACATGGAATTGTTTGCTTCCTGCATGGCTCTTCCACTGAGTTTGCTCTGCTCCACATTCCTCCATCCATCTGCATTCAGAAAAAGTTACCCAAGGGCTGAGTGGCTGGGAGCAGGTATTTATTCTTGCTACTCCTTGTTGTCTGCAATGACTGTCCACTTCTGTGAGTCCTACCATGCACATCACCTGTTTGGATACCTACCTGAGCTTCAATTCCTGTGCAGCACCAGCCACCTGTTCAGGGTTTTGTTCAAGTCATGATGCCCCCAGTAGCTCAGACTCTGTTCTCCCTCTTGCAAGACGCAAAGTACAGGCTGGGCCTGATTGTCCCCTCACACTATTTGAACTCTGTGTAACTCCACCAACCCCTATGGAGTTGCTTCTCAGCTGTACTGGTGTAAGCAAGAGGAGATGTAGGCCCTAGCACTGCTTGCCCAGAGGAGGAGGGGGCACATACAGTATGGACTTTGGGATGCTTGGGTGCTGTGGGATTGGGTCAATGGGAGAAAAGGTGGGGGGGGAGTGCCTGCTTTCTTGTGAGCTGGCTTGGCTATCTGATCTCACTGAATCCTGTGTTCACCCCTTGGCTCTGTCATTTATTCATCAGGGGGCCTGACAGTCAAAAACAGAGTCTGCCGTGGGGAGCTCAGAGTCTAAATATCTTAGGTTGAGAAGGCATTCAGAGTAGAAGGTGGATTCTGTGGTTAGGGTGCTCACTTAGGCCTGGGGACCCCTGGGTGCAATTATCTGCTCTGCTGCAAACTTCCTGAGTGATCTTGATCCAGGCACTGTTGGTTTTTTTTCTTTCTGTGCCTCAGTTCCCTAGCACTTCACTGTATCCAGGAGATGAGATGAAGATAAATGCATGAAAGATTGTGAGGCACTCAAATATTACCCTAAGGGTGGGGGGCATATAAATACCTTACAAAGACAGACAGCCTAGTTCCCTTCTGCTAGGAGCTGACCAAACTCAACTGGTTGCTAGTCCCTGAGGGGCTGCCAATCCTGCACAGGCATGCCCTACTCACCGTATTACTGGGTATGCCTCACTTAGTCCCCCATATACTCATGAAAATGCCTTACAGGGAGATATGGGGAGCTGTAGGCCACATGGTTTGGACCACAGGGATAATTTGCATCACTGGGATCCATTGGTGGCTGCTTTACAATGCTTCTGCTCTGCCAGCAGTGAGAGTAGGGGTTTGTCACATACATGAGAGGGATGCAGAGCGGAAGTTTCTTTTCTTAGCTGGTTCCCCCCATATGTGCCCACATGGATTAGCCTGCTGCAATTATCCCACACTCCACAGGGGAGGAATGGACCATACTACAACCTAATTTAATCAGCCTGGACTTGCTCCAGCTCTAATATTCCCAGGGATCACTTTCACCCTGCTATTCCAGACCTGTCTCTCCACCTGCACTCACAAGTCTCCTGATGTGCCTAAATCCTGACTAGTAGAGCCCCTGTTGCTCTTCCAGACTTGGGCCCCACACAGCTCTGCCAGTGCCCCTCAGCCTGACCTCTAGCACCTGGTCTCTTTGGAAGAGACTCTGTTCATGGTACTGAATGTGATGCTACTTCTGTGAAGGAGACAGTGACTGGGTATTTGGCACTAGGGCTTTGAACCCAGCTTTCAGAGTTACTGCCTCTCCTGCGCAGGGGGTTAGGATGAGCAGCTTCTTATACCATTGAGGGTGGGCATCAGACCAAAAATGGCATGTGGGTGCTGGGGAGGGAAAGTGTCTCAAGGCAGGACTCTGCCCTGGTCTGGGACTCTTGGAAAGCTACCAGGCCTGGCTGCTCCCTAGGGACTGTGTGGAATAGGTGTGGATATTTACTCCATTATGATACAATGGATTAAGAGGTTTACACTGGTTGGGGTTTGGGGACATGATTCTCTGCTGGATGGCTGGAGAGCTCTCACTCCTTTGCCCTCATCTCCAGCCTACTCAGTTCTGGACAAGAGGGCCTTGTGTGTTACACTTCAGCATCCCCTTTAGCCATTGCTCAGTCATGGTGCAGGACTCAGCAGAAGCTCACCCAAGGCCTTAGATGTAGAAGGCTGCAGATGGCTCCTGGGGTAACTGCTGAGTATGGACGCTGCTGAGCAGCTGTCTCCATTGTGGGGCACGGAGACTGAAGCAGATTTCATGCTAGGTGACGGTTCACCAGCTAGCAGAATAAATGGGATTTGAGTCCCTAGCCATTGGTATCATTAGCCTGCCCAGTTCCTGCTGTGGCCCCTTTATCCGTCATGAAGGATTGGTGACGTCAGCTATTATATAAAGGGTTTGAAATGAGCAGAAATGGTATTTTAAGCTGATGGATATTTAGTGCCTTCCAGAAATAGCTGCTGTGGTGCATGGAGGCGTCTCTGGTGGTGGGATGGGGGCTCAATGCACAGATTATATTTAGTGCTTCCAGCAGCAGATTCGTGCCCAGCCTGCTAATGATGCCAAATTGTGCTCCAAACTCACTGATTCAGGGACAGCTGCCCCATTGGGGAGATGCCTTGGAAGTACCTGCAATTCCTGATGCTTCTGGTACTGGGATAAAAGGCTGAGCAGGCACCAGATTTTAATGGCTGACTCTGACAGTGACTTAGGCCAAAATGGCCAGAGTAATGGGTGTAAAGTTAGGCTCAAATCCCCTTTTATCTAAGCCCCTATACTGCAATGAGGTGCTTTTCCAAGCTGCTAGGCCCCTGCAGCTCTCAGGCCTGGCAGCAGTAGTCAGGGGTGTTTGGCAGGTGTAAGAAGCAGGCCATTCACTGGACTGAGGTGTCTGTAAGGGTGAATATTTTGGGCCATGTTCTGTCTTGCACTGAGACACAGAGGAGCCCCAAAAGGGGAAACCTCCCTGGCACCCCAGCCCAGATGGCACTGCCCAGGTAGTAACATGTGCAGACTGATCCATTACATTGGCTGGGTCATTAACCCTCCTGGCACCAGCTGCCGGGAACCAGAGGCTCCCCTAGAATACACATGACAAGTGAGAAAGCCCCTGGCTGACTGAAGTGGAGCAGCCTCTCCTTTCCCCAGCGGCTACCTGGGGACTGCCTGACTGGGCTTGGGCCTGTCCCTGCCCCTGCTGTAGCTTTCTTTGGGGAGTCTCAGCAGTTTGGGGCTCTCTCTTATTTTTGGTACTTACCCTGATGCTCCCTGCTGATGTTTGGGAGGCAGCATCAGCCTCCCTTCCCCAGAGGTGGCATTTGGCTGTTGGAGGCCCTAGGCGAAAGCTCATTGTGGGGGGCCCCCTATAGGCCCACAGGGCACCCCTGCAGTCCTGGCTCCCCCATCATGGACCCAGCTCCTCCGCCACCCCCCTTCCCACTGCTCCAGGTCCCTGCTGCTGGTCCCAGCCCCAGGAGCCAGCTCCTCCTGCTGCCAACTGAGGCAGACACAGATTTTGGTGTAGGTGAAGCAGACTCCATGGCCCCTTTCTGCTTGGGGCCCTAGATGTGCGCCTGCTTCGCCTACCTCAAAAGCTGCCTCTGCCCTTCCCCACCACAGCTCCCAACTCCCTGGGCTGTGCAAGCAGGGGGTGCGAGCAGGGACTGCAGGAGCATGGGGGCATTGCCGCCCCACCAACGGGATGTATCACACAGATAATATGTGGGGACAGCCCAGATTTCTCCCTTCTATTGACCCTGCCTCCTCCTCATAAAGGAACATGACACCTGGCACTCTGTGCATCCAGGTAAATCTCTTCTCATGGGCTGTTCTGTGAGCCCCTTACACAACCCATAGGAGGAGGAGAACAAGTCTCTTATTTTAGAGGCTGGGAAAACTGAAATAATGGTTCTAAGCTGGGGCTTTCTGAGGAGTGGCTCAACACAGAGATCCACCTTGGAGTTGTTTCAGTTTTAGCAGCCTATAAAACAAGGGAGATGCTGCCAAAGTAAAAGCAGAGGGGCCACGTTCTAATCAGGACCAGGAACAGTGTTGCAAGTGACCATAATGTCTGTTCAATGTACAGCAATGGCTGTGTCAAGCCCAGATGAGTGACCACATGAACAGGAAAGGTTAAATGTGAGTGGACGCTGCCTAGGCAGATGGGCAAAGGGGACAGGTTTTGTGGTGGATTTGTTTGTATGCATTACATGTACCAAAGAAAAATCATAATTACTGGCCAGGGTCAGTTTTGTGCTGAGAAAATAGTTTACACTTGCTTTCTTGAACAACAAAAGACAGTAACCCTCGCATCTGAGGAGAACAGGATGTATTTCTTTCTAAAAAGGTGCCAGGGGGAAAGAGAAAATCTGATCTACCTGTCTTTCTGGAAGACTTGTATTTTGACATATGTCACAGAAGTCTTTTCATTTCAGTTTAGTACGTTTACCAAGAATAGTTACAGGAAAGTACTTGGTTCTGTTTACTCAAGAACTTGTTTTCATGCTAATGTTGATTTTTAAGTGGTAGCTAGTAAACGTGGCAGATAATTATGTTTTAAACAAACAATTATGGATGATTAAATAATGAAGGTAAATTGTATTTGTGATTTCAAGTACATGAAATTTAAGTACCACTAACAGTTGATACATCCAGAAGTAAGATGGGTGCCTATTTATTAATAGTATTAAGCCTCTTGGTTCCAAGTACAGCAACCAAACCATGCCTCTGTAGATGGGCCTCTTCACAATGCACACCAGAAAGCAAATAGCAGGGGTGCAGAGACTGGACAGAGTGGCAGCTTGAGGCTAAACTGTCCCTATTGCTTGGGCGTATTGCTTATGTGCTCAGGACAGTGAGCGTGCTGTGGCTTAAGCAAGGGCAGTAGAACAGCAGGGAGTGAGACCATTTCCTGTTTTATTCTTAGCCAGCAGGCTCCACCAGACTCTGGGAGACTTCTGCAAAGGGTGCAGTCCACTCCAGCACCGCTCACTCACTCAGCACTCCCTATCTCAGTGGTCAGCAACCCAAAAGCTAAGTTCCAAAGGGGCAGCTGTGTTAGTCTAGTTCGGCAAAATAAACTAGGGGTCCAGTGACATTTAAAGACTAACAAATATATTTAGTGCATGAGCATTCAGGGGAGAAAATCCCACTTTGTCAGACACTTTGAAGATAGGGAAACTTACATAATGGGAGAAAAATAAATGCAGGGAAGTGCCATTTTTAGAAATCCCTTCAGCAACCAAGTGTTTCTGAGTGCTGCAAGAGTGTAGCCTCCTAGTGCAGGGTGGGTCTGGGCCAGGGTGCCTGCTGCAGGGGACCCCAGAACCAGGAACAGGCCCCATGGAGGGTCCCCCCCAGTAGTAGGGGGGAGCCCTGAGCCTGGTGTGGGCTGCCATAGGATCCCCTAGTGGCAGGAGGGGCCAGAGCCTGGAACCGCAAGTGGATAGCCAAAAAGCTGCATGGGGCTCCAGAGCAGCAGGTTGCAGAGCCCTGCCTTAGCTCTTGGCCTTTCTTGCTCTTGGTCTCATTCCTGCCTTGCCAGAGCTGCTCCTTTAGAGATGCCTGGGGCAATCTGCCCCTCTGTTCCACATGATATCTCTGTCGACCACCCCCTGCTGCCCCTCTGGAGGCACAGCAGGGACTGCTGCTGCAGCCTTGTGCTTATTTCCTGCAGTGGCCCAAAGATGAGTTCTGTTCTCCTGCCCTGGCCTCCAGCATGCATTAGCCGAGCCTCACACAGAGTCTGCCTATGCCTGCTCTAGTTCCAGAGGGGTAGTCATATTAGTCTATCTCAGCAAAACAAAAAAGAAGTCTGTGTTTGTTAGTCTCTTAAAGTGCCACAAGACTCCTTTTTTGGTATACATGCTCTGTGGAGGATGAGGCCCTGAGGTGAATCAATAAACAGCTAATGGGAGCTGGGCCTACAGCATCATGGCTCCTCAGCAGGGCCACAGGGGTCGCAGGTAGGATGCACCTGATACTTCTCACAGGCTGTGCCAGGGAGTTAAAAATAACCTAGCACAACAGGAGGAGGCTGCTTTGCAATGTAAATAATGAAGGATGCAGAGAGCTCTATCACAGCCTGCCTCACAGGCAAAGGGCAGAGCAGAGCCAGGGAGAGCAGCAAGACCTGCAGTGGAGAGGAAGCTGGATAGCCAGAAGAGCTGGTTGCATCTGCACCTCTCTGCTAATTCCCCTCCTGCTCTCCTTTAGCTGTAGCTGAGCCCTCAGGCTCCTGTGCTGCTCCCCTTCCTGTGCAACCCAGGGATTCCAACTTGTTCATTAGCTGCTCCGCTTCCTACGCTGCTGTAGTGAAAAGCTATTGAAACACGTGGGTACAGCAAAGGCATCCTAATCCCAGAGCAGGCAGCCTGATCCCTGCGCTCAGCACTCTGGTGAGAAGTGGTGCCCGCAGGGAGACACGGCCTTCCATAGGACGTGCAGAGCTGGCTCTGCAGGAGCCCCTGGGAACAGGGTTGGGCTGGTGACAGCAGGAAATGTGGCTCAGCCTGGGCTGTTCTTGCACCCTGGATTCTCCTCAGATGCTGCAGGAGCTAGGGCCTCTGGCAGCCTCAAAAAGAGGTGACCAAAGTGCAGCTTCTTTGCTCTGTTAACAAGATGAGTAGCAGCCTGAATGTGCCAACAGTCAGACTGACTCCAGCCACATACTGTGTTGTGTACTTGCAGGTGGCATCATATGTTTGAGGAAAGGACATTTCTATCTGATCTGAAGGAAGACCAGGGCTGAAATCAGAATGGGAACTGCATCTGTATAGTCAAATATGCTAATTCCTGTACCATCAGCTAGCATATGACATTATTGCTCTCTAAGTGGGTAACAGACTGGTAAAGGCTTATCCAGAACATTTGCTGTTGAAAGTGCATGGAGCTGTTAGGGGTCGATTTTATGAATTCACAGTGCTAATGACCCTTTATAAACTGTCCTGTGCTTACGATGACCTGAATGAACTACCTTCCCCATCAATCACAAGAGAAAGATCTCTTTATTCTGTTGGTTGCATTAGTAACTTAACACGTGGGAGCACACCACTGCATTTTAGAAATATCACTGCTCAGTTGTGTGTCATAGATCCTGCACTGCTAAACAGGTAATGGAGAGTCTCTCTTCACCCATGTGACTTATGGAGCAGGACTTGAGCTCTGAGCTCTCTGCCTGCTGCTCACTGAGAGTGTGAGTTGTCTTGCTGTATAGCTCATCATGGACTGCTAAAGTTCTGGATCACTCAGTGTTGAGCAGAATCCTCGAGCTGCTGTCATTAAATGTGGGTGGGAGAAAATGAGGGCTAAAAGCACATCACGAGCTCCAGCTCCTGTCAGGGGGACTGTGGATGGAAAGGGTGAACACTTCTTCCAACTCAGCCTTTTCTTTGAATCCCATCTGCTAGCCTTTTAATCACATTAAATGGGCTGCACAGAACCATCTAATCAAATTTCCAATTATTCCTGCAAAGCTGTGCCTGCAGCTCCTTGACAGAGCCATCCATCTCAGCTTTCCACTGTGCACCTGGGAGAAGGGGAGTGCTGCTGCAAGAAGCTGATGCTCTCAGGCACTCCTGTGGCAAAGCTCAGGCTTCTGGAGTCCCAGTTGTGCTCTAACAGGAAGTCCTAGGTTCACTGTTTGCCCCTTGCAGTTCAGATCTCTGAAGAATGTGGGGACAGGGCTGTCCCTAGGGTAGGGAAAGAGGGGCAGCCATTCAGGGTCCTGTGCTTTGGGGGGCCCCATGGGGTCTGCACCCTTGCCCGCCCATGCCAGAGACGGGGCGAGCTGGCCAAAAGCAGTTCCCAGCTCAGCACTCCTGGTCCCTTCCTGCCCCTGCACGATGCATGCTGCTTTTGGATCTGTGATGGAGCAGTGAGGAGTAGGGCCATCCCCAGGGTGGTGCAAGGCCCCCGCTGAATCGCTTTCTGTGGGATCCCCACTCACCCCCCAGCACTGGGGGTGGGGCCAGCTGGCCCATGGGAGGGGCAGATCCCTGTGCCAGCCGTCCCATGCCAGGGACCAGGTGAGCCAGCCAAAAGGGCAGCCTGGTTCAGCGCTGCCTTTCCCCACCCCCCACCCACGCGCGCTGCTCTGGGCTCTGTGCGTGGCTGGGCTGGGAAGTAGCAATACCAGCTCTGCACTGCCTCCTGCCCCCTCCCTGCTCTTCCAGCACAGAGCCGAGAGCAGCATGCATGCTGGGGAAGGGGGGCGGACTGGCAGTGCTGAACAGGCTGCCCTTTTGGTTGCCTTGCCCAGTCCCTGACATGGCGGGGGGGGGGCAGCAGTGCGGCCCCAAGGCCCCCCAAAGCACGGGGCTCTGGGCAGCTGCCCCGGTCACCCTACCTTAGCGACGGCCCTTGCGGGGAGGGGGCAGAAGGAAGCACAGGGCCCATATCACTGACCCCCCAGCAATGCTACCTCCCACCCCCTCCCTGCTGCTCGGGCAGAGAACCAAAAGTAGTACGTGTGGGGAGGAGGTGGACCAGCAGCACTGAATCAGTCTGCTGCTTTTTGTTGGTTTGCCTGGTCTCTGGCATGGTACGGCTGGAGCAGCGGCCTGCCCCTCCCCTGGGCCGTCTGGCCTTGCCCCCCAGTGCCAGGGGGTGAGTGGGAGCCCCACAGAGGGCAATTCCCCCAGGGCCCCACACTCCCTAGGTACAGACCTGTGTGGGGAGGTATCCCTATGTTTCCCTTGCACCACAGGGGTAGATGAATTCACTTCCATCTGCCTTCCTCTACCTGGAATCCTGTCCCTGAGAGCAAGGAAGTCAGGAAAACCCAACCCGTACTATGTGCTAGGGACTCAGCTGCAGAGGTGGCTTTTGGGCTAGGTGAAGTGGGTAGCCACCTAGGGCCCCTGAACAGCCAGGGGCCCCTTCACCTACCCAAAAGCAGCGTCTGCCTCCCACCCTGCACAACACATGGCAGGGGGCTGGGGTTAGGACCAGGGCCGGCAGCAGGGGTGGGGCTCTGGGAAGGTAAAGCCCAGGGTCAATTGGTCTGCAGGAGGCCTGGTGCTGGGATGGAGGGCATGGGGCAGAAGTCTGAGCTCCTGTTCTGCCTTTTGCCGTGCTGGAGTTGGGGCTCCTGGGAGGGAACCAGGGAAATTTTGGTGGCCCTGGCAGAGTGACGGGGCCATGGATGGAGCTGGCCATAGGGAGAAGGGGCCATGGGGGAGATGCACAGAGGTGGATTCAGGCCAGTGGGGGGAAGCTGGGGCTGCAGAGGGTGGAGCTGGGACCATCCAGATGGCTGGTGGTGTGGAGCTGGGGCTGCAGGGGGGCTATAGGGGCCTATAAGGGGCCCCACAATGGGCCTTTGCTTAGGGCCCCCAATTACCTATGACTGTTTCTGCGCTGATCACACACCCTAGCACTGCCTTGCCTGCTCTAGAGCTCTCAGCTTTTTGTCCTGGTTTGTGCCAGACTAGAGAACATATGTCATTGTTATATCCTGAAAAGTGGTGAGAGTAGAAGACTGAACCATGGGCCTATGAAAATCCTGATAGAGGATCCAGCTCCTTCCAATGGGAAATTAAGCCTCTGCTGCCAATGCATGGAGTTGGAACTGTGTGGCCCACGTTTTCCATCCAGTAGGCTGTGATTGACATTGGACATAGCCCAGGCCCTGGCTTGGAAGGGCAGGTTCAATTGCAAGGAGTCAGCTGCAGGGCTGGCGCTACACGGTAAGCAGCCCCTGCGTTGCACTGTGGCGCTGGCATTTGAGGGGTGCCAAAAGGGGACAGCACTGTTGCGCTCCCCTGATGACGTCACTTGTATGTGCCGGCGTCTCTCTGCTGCGGGGTGGGGGGTGCCACAATCCCCAGCACCGTTCCTGGTCAGCTGTGAAGCCAAGAGCTCCCTAGGCTGGCACACCTTGGCTTCCTGCTGCTGTGCTCGCTGCTGCTGGGCTGCACGGGACAGGGGTGCAGGGTTTGAGTTACCAAATACAAAGCCTGGAAAGGACAGGGAAGTACAAAAAGGAAGACATTGGAGGACACATGGAAAAAATATAGCATTAATGTAATTTCTGCTGTTTTTAGGGGGCCCTTGAACGCTTCACCCTAAAAATAGGGGCATTCCAGCATACTTTAACCCCTGCAAGTAAAAAGCCAGGCAAAATCATGTATTTTAAAAACCCCTGCCAGAGGGAGGAGGTGAAGGTAAAAGGGAGAACATGTTCTCCTTTTGCCCGACATCTGGTAACCCTATACAGGATCAGACTTCCCGGGGCGGGGGTCTCGTTCCCGCAGCACCAGCCACTCTCCTGGCCCCCCGTACCCCGCCCGAGCCTCAGCTGGGACCCCGCCGCGCGCAGGCCACGTGCTCCACTTGCCCGCAACACCCCCCCCCTCCCCGCGCCGTGGCGCTTAACATTAGCTGCGCAAGCGCAGTCCGTGAGCACCGCGGCGGAGAACGTTGCGCCATCTGCTGGCCGACTTCTGGAAGCGCAGCAGAAGCGAGCTGCGGCGCTAGGGGAAGACTTGCTCGGGTCTCAGGGCTGTTGCGAGCAGCCCTGGTGTTTCCTGGCTGCCGGGCTAGGTAATGTGGGGACCCGGCTGTGCACGGGGAGAGGGAGAGCTAGTGATTTCAGGCCTGTCTTTCCTTGGGGGGTGTGACATGAGAGGGGCAAAGATCATCCCAAATGCCTGGCCAGAGGTTGGTTGGTCAGTGCCTGGCGTTTTCGCCTTGTAAGCCACATTTTCTGCAAGCCTCGCCTGTGTGAGACCTCTGGGTGTGCATGGTGTGATCTAGACAAACTGAGACTGACCAGGCTGCTGCATCCTGTGCTGTTGTTGACTAGTGGGGTATCTGTCCACTGCAGACATAACACCAGTGCCTCCTGCTGCTGGATATGCCTTATTGTGATACGGGGGGGCTACCACACGAGAATCAGCCCTGGACAGACCAGAGCCTGGCAGAGAAGGTAAGTTCCCATGAGTGTCTGTCCTGAGCCATTGACCATGCAGTAGAGCAAATAGCCCCATGCACACACCAGCTACAAGTCTGTATTGACATGCTGTGTCCTTTCTGGATTCCTAACCAGGCCTTAGGAGGGAAGCAAGACTAGTCAGACTCCATTCTAGATTTGATACTATGCTCAGTGCATGCTCAGGCAGGACTTTGGGAGTTCAGAGAGTTTTGGGGGTGGCTACAGATTCAGTGTGGATGGAATCCAGAGAGGAGTCTGGAGAGGGACTTTGCTGAGGAGCAGCGGTGGCTCCTTTAACTTGGACACAGAACAGTAGTGACAGGCCACTCCCAAAAGAGACCAGCCTTTCCTTCGAGTTATGAGCCCTAAGTACGTAAGAGTTGCTGGAAGCTATAGAATCATGGAGAAAGTTGGCTTGTGTTAGCTCTATCTGCTGGTTTCGTAATGAAGGGGGTGGGTGGGACTGAATGGTCACAGCAGGGCAAGCATCTCAAGGGAAGGTGGAACTGCAGTTAGAGGGGTGGTGTCAAGTTCCTTGGAATTGGATAATGTCTATTACAGGGAATTATCCCATATTCTGAGTCAAAGACTTACATGTAGTGCTTGGCTCTTCTGCCTTGTGGCTGTGAGTTTCTGATATATTCAGTTCTCACAGTAGACACCTTCAGACATGTCTTTATAAGAGGAAATGTTTTTGCCATTTCCACAAAGTCTATAGCAGGTGTGGCCAAACTGCAGGTCAGGAGCCACATGCAGCTCTTGAATGAAAAATTGTGGCTCCTGGAAAACATCAGCAAATCTGTTTAGGAAAGCAGCCCCAGCCTAGGAGTTTAGGAGGGGGGTTAGGATGGTGGAGAAAAGTGCGGCATGGTCGGGGATGGGGGGGAGAAGTGCGACATGTTTGGGATTTTAAACAACTTGCCACTGGCCTTCAGTCTTCTACATCGAGCAGCAGCTAAGTTTTTACTGTCTTGGCTTAATTTTCATGGTAACCTTAAGTAATTATTAGAATTTGACATTAGCAGGATCAATATTTGTCCTGTTTTTATGATAAAATTAAAGTGTGCAATGAATTTTAAACTTAGTAATTGGTGGAGTAGATAAAAGTATGTGGCTATAGGCCTCAGTGCGGCTCTCAAAGGTTTAATAATCAACTTGTGTGGTTCTTGAGTTCTGTCAGTTTGGCCACCCCTGGTCTATAGCTTGTTTACCTGGCTGACTTCTGACCTGCTACTGCCAGAAGCTAATTTATTTGGTGCTGGTTCTGTGTGAGAATGGGGCACCTGGAGTAAGTAGCTGTGATGTATGTTGCTATGTGACAGTAATGATTTTTTCTGTGTACTGCCCCTTTAAATATCTCAGGGGTCCTCTCTGCTTGTCTTAAGCAGCTGCCATTTCATCTGATTGTGTGATGGCAGGGAAGGGTGTAGATTTTACTTTTGTGCTTTCTTGTTTTGTTGTTCCCTTAATCTGTGGTGAAGGTTACTGGATCTGAAAGTTGAAGGGATCCTACTGGTGGTACAGTATAAGAACCTGGATACATGAAGCATTCCCAAGCAAGGGGACTTTAACTGTTCCCATGGCATGTATTGTATGCTACTTGTGTCTGATTCATTCCTGAGATCAGGCAGGCATAGATGCCATTCAGGGCATTTGCTACTGAAGCTGCCTTTTTAGGGTTGTCAGGCTAATCAGAGGTGCTTTGCCTTTCTTTGGGGGAGTGGTTTTTCTGTCCCTGTGAAGCAGGGCTCCTTCCCTCTTGGCTAAGAGAGAGCTGAGGCTTCTCTGGAAAGGCTTCTGGGCAACGCAGCTCTGCAGAGGAGCTTGGCTTGTGGTGTGGGCTGTCCAGGGCTAAAGAGCATTGTTTAGCGAGACACAGCAACAGTGTTAGCTGTGCTTTCAGGAAGTGCAGAAAGAGGAACCAAGGGAGGAGAATGAAGAAAGGCACCAGTCCCCTCCAGGTCTGATGGCAGAGAGTTGGCAGGGAACTGCCCTAAGAATGACTCCAAAACTCAGCCACAGGAGGAAGCAAGAGAGTGGACCCAGAGCACAGTGAGGAGCACCTGCTTGCAGTGCAACAGATGTGGTGGCATCAGTCATGGGACGTCCCCCAGAGCTCACCAAAGGTCACAGATACAAGGTATCCGCTGTGCCGGATCTCTGCTAGTTATCTCTTGCTTGTTGGGCTGATGCCCTCTGCTTCTAGCGCAGACAGCAGCAGCCACTTACATATTACCGCCAAGGGGAAACGCGTCTTTGGGGCTTTCTGTGTTCCTAGCTCTTTGCCTTAGCCTATTGTCTGTGGTAGAGCATTGAGCTTTCCTCACTCTAACCCTCAGTGGGTATCCATGTAGGTAGCCAGTTTGTTCCTGATTTCCATTAGTGCATGGAGAGTGGGGTGTCCTGCTAAGGAAAGGTGAGGGGTGGGTTGCCCCTCCCCCAAGTCTGCTGGAAATCGGTTGTGGATGAGGCTCTTTCACTCCTACCTAGAAAAGGTTGTGGGGACTTCCAGGACCAAGCATTTCTCAGAGTGCCTGGCCCACAGTGACAAACCTCCCAGATCTCCAGCTTGAGATCTTCCCCTTCTAGCCTTTATATGCTCAGTCTGACTTCACCTGGTTCCAAGAGCTGCATTCACAGGGTCCTTTCTCATGTCCAGAGTCATTTTCTTTCTGTACAAAAAGGATTGGCAGTTCCCATCACCAGGGAACAGGATTGTTTGGTGAAATCAACATCTCCATTATTAAACAGAACTGGAAAATGTTTCTGTATCCTCTAGAGTGTTGCTTTGTGGGGTGTGCCAGTCCATGCAAAGCTTTCTACTTCAAAGTCAGTGAGGAAAAACACTTGAGTGACTGGGAGAAAGTAGAGAGAGCTTCAAAATGTCGAATAAGCTTGACACTGACTTGGGAATGAACAGAGAGGATGAAACCCCAAGTCCAAAGTGTAGCCTGCCCTGGGGTGACACTGTGTCCATCTCTGTAGCAACCCTGGTGGTCTGCAACTGACCCTATAACAGCACTCCTATTGCTTGTCCTGTCAATTGAGTGTGATAGACTTGAATTCAGAGGTTAAAGGATAATTTGAGGGCTCCCAGAACCTTCTTAATCTCTGGACCCCCTTCCTGTATTGTCACTTCTGGAATCTGGACCCTGGAACTCTGGCCTGTAAGATTTGTGGGCTCTTCTGGGATGTTCTGGCTTACTTTAACCCCTGTTTGAATTGTGGGTGTATGAGTGAGACCCCAAAGGAAAGAGGCTTGGAGCCTGAGAGCTTGAGAGTAGGAACAGCTGAGAGAAGGTGTTCCGGAGGAATGCTGGTTTCTGGGACAGCTATATGGGATTGAGCTGCCTTAGTCCACGTCTCTTCCTGTGGTATGCATTAACTGGGCTGACCTCTCATTCGCAGCCACCAAACTAGGGAGGGATTTTGATTCTGAAAGAAATGCACTGACCTGAAATCAGTAAAAATGAGGAATGTCATGAGGAGATGCAAAGGGCTAGCTATGTTAGTCAAGTTCAGCAAAACAAAGAGTCTCACGGCACTTTTGGGTGCAACTACACGAGCAAGTTAGTTCGAATTAAAGAGCCTTACTTTGAACTAACTTAGTCCCCATCCACCCTAGACTTTCACTAGTTTGAGTTAAGGAATTCCTTAATTTAAACGAATGAAAGCTTAGTTTGAATTAGTAACACCTGCATGTAGTTCAAACTAAGCCCTTACTTCAATTCTTAGTTCAAACTAAGGGCAGTGTAGACCAGGATTAAGCCTTAATTCAAACTAAATAGGTTCAAAATAGAGCAGTTAGTTTGAATTAACAGAGTGTGCTAATTCATCTTAATGTTTAAGCCCTGCAAATAGTGTAGTGGCTAGCACCGCTGCTTTACATGCAGGTCCTGGGAATCCCAGGAGGTTGGACTAGATGATCTCATGAGGTCCCTTCCAACCCTATGATTCTATTCTCTTCTGTCCTGAGATCCTGCTTCTATGAGCTCAAGTGCAGAATGAATGGGAGGAAGCAGCTATTAGCTCATCCTGTGTGTGTGGTACTGCTGCCCTTTCTGCCACAGAAAACAGGAGCATGTGGCTGGGACTAGCCAAGCACCAGCTGACAATCCTGCTTGCGCGTGCCTGAAGTAGGTGACTTAATAGGTCTTTCTAGACATACAGAACAGGAGGTGCTTCAGTTCAGAACTCTGTGCACAGGATATTTTGGGGGCTTGGTGCAAAGAGAGGAAATAGTGTTGGAGAGCAGAGTGAGAGAGGGTTTTTTTATTTTACAGCTCTGTGCTTCTTGCAAAGATCTCGCCATTTGGTGAGTATCATACGGCCACAACATGCTGTTAGGCTGGAGAATGTTGTGTGGGTGCAGCTGTCATGCTCACAGTTTGTCACAGGAACATATTGCTGGAGCTTCCTGTGTGGTAGTTTGGGCAGGGAGATGAGTACCCACCTGAGATAGCTGACTTCTACCTTTGTTGGAATCATCTCTCTGCTGAGGAACTCAAGAACTACCGTGTTGGGGGCTCTGTATGTCACCTGCAGGATAAAGAGAGAAGTGGATGTGGAGCATGGGGTAGCTTTCAAGGAGAAAAACTCAAGAATGGCTGGCTGGTCTCTGCTTGTTCTCTAGAGCTTTCCTGAACTGATGGGCACCAAAGGTGCTGATTTTAGGGCCTCAGCAGCTCTTGGGGCGCATCCAGGGAAAATTCAGATGAGTCATCTGGGAAGACAGTCAAGAAGGGCCTGGCCTCGCTTTACCCTTGCTTTGATTTTATTATTATTATCTGTATTGTGGTAGCAGCCAGAGCTCTTATCAGGATCAGGTGCCAGTGAGCAGGACCCTGCATTGATATATCCTTGCTCAGAAGGGTTCACAGTCCAACTTAAAACAGGATGCTACTGTGAGTGTAACAAAAGAGGGGAGGGGAAACTCTTGTTTTTGAGGTTGGGTAGCAGCTTCCTGCTAATGCGAGTAATGGAGTGTGATGGCACTGCTTTTCTTCCTGAGTTGTCTGGCTGAAGTGGGAGGGGGCTCAGAACAGACAATCCCTTGCACTGCAAGTCAATAAATACAGAGTTGAGGGGCTGGATCTTTGGTGTTTTAATTCTGGTTCTGACAGTGGTGCCCTATGTGACCTTGGGTAGGTCGTTCCCCTCTCTGTCTCTGATTTCCCATTTGTAGCATGGGGGACATGGTCCTGGCTCTCTTGACTGAGGGATTGTGACGGCTCCAGCAGTTGGCGGCTGCAGAGAATTTTGACAACGAGGGCTGTCCCAGTGGTCACTCAGCTCACTGCTAGGGCAACTCACTGTGGCTTATCTGAGGATATTAGCTCACCGATAGCTTGACATCTCTTGTGGTTTCTCTGCCCTTTGTTCCAGTCTTTCACTTTGGGGCCTCTCTTGCACACTACAAGCTGCAATACTTACTCTTTGTTGTTGACCCACCAGTCATGATAGCTTTCCTCCTTTCAGGGTATCAGTCGCTCTACAACAAACTGCCTCAGGCAGTCTTCAGCATCCAGTGCTCTCTCTGTGCCACTGAACCAGTGACTAGTAGGGAATCCAGACCCACCGTCTATGCTGGTTTCTAGCCCAAGGATCCCACAATCAACAGCTAAGATCCAGGCATTCTCACCCTAGCGATTGTTTCTTCTAGGTTTCTTCCTCTTCCTTTCTCTCAACCCAGAGAATGACTGCTGACTCTTTTCCTTCTGCTCTCCTCTTTGCCTAACTGGACTTCAGGTTCAAGTAGGTTATATATATATGTAAAAAGAAACCAAGTAGTCGTGTGGCACTTTAAGACTAACGGATTTATTTTTTGCATGAGCTTTTGTAGGAGAAAATCCCACTTCGTCAGATGCTTTGAAGACAGATGCATCCCATCCTGTTAGTTAGCTCCTTCTGAGCCATTTTAATGCCTTCAGGGGTGGTGTGGGGTGAACACCCCATCACAGAACTACAGGAGAAGTCGCATTAAGCACTAGTCCTTCTCCTTTTGCTGTGTAAACCCTTGGTGCCTCCACTAGGGTTACCAGATACCAAAGCATGAAAAGGAGGACAGGGAAGTACAAAAAGGAGGACATTGGAGAAAATGTAGTATTAATGTAATTATTCTGTTTTTAGGGGGCCCTGGAGCACTTTCCCCCTAAAAATAGGATGTCCCAGAGTATTCCAACATACTTTAACCCCTTTAAATAAAAAGCCAGACAAAATCATGTATTTTTAAAATGCCTGCTGGACAGGGGACATGAAGGTAAAAAGGACATGTCCTCCTTCTGCCTGACATCTGGTAACCCTAATCTCCACACATCTTATGCTGTCCCAAAGATCAATACCAGTAGTAGTCTCAGAGGTCAGCCAAGTGGCCCTTGGGTAGGGTTACCAGATGTCAGGCAAAGGAGGACATGTCCTCCTTTTTACCATCATGTCCTCTATCTGGCAGGCATTTAAAAATACAGGATTTTGTCTGGCTTTTTACTTGTAGGGGTTAAAGTATGCTGGAATGCCGCAGAACACCCTATTTTTGGGGGGGAAGTGTTCCAGGACCCCCTAAAAACACAAGAATATTACATTAATACTACATTTTCTCCATGTGTCCTCCAATGTCCTCCTTTCCAGGCTTTGGTACCTGGTAACCCTACCCTTGGGACAAGTCCTGAAACATCCTTGGTCCTTGAAATATGCTGTGAGCTGAAGTGGGTGTATTTCAAAACTACCTGCTTCTGTTGATGATAGCTTCCATTCCACTGGGCTTTACCACTCAAGTACCTAGCAGTGTGGCTAAGAACTTCTTGCTGTATAAATTGCTTGCAGACTACAATAATCCAAAGCTGAGGAGCAGCAGCATCCCTCTTGGGAACCAATTCTATGCAATTGAAAATGGTCCCCGTATAACACTTTCCTCCTGCCTAGTAAGTGAGAAGGCCTTACTAAAGCACTTCTGGGACATGGACAGCCAGCTAATGTCAAGGAGGCATTTACAAGCAGACAGAGAATGGATGAGATTGCAGCTCAGCCTGTGACTCGCATGGGGGGATGGTGAGCAGGTGGCCTGTAATCTAGTATATAAATAGGGCACTACTGCAAGGAAGTTCACACAGCTGGAGTCCCAGATGCCACTGACAGGCAGTGCTGTGTAGAAACTCATGCTCCTGGCATCCTAATTATCTCTTACTTAATCAGAATGACACCATCCTCATTTTATTTTGGATTCATGGCAGCAAGTTTTGTCCCTGTGAGGCAACCTTTTGGCTGAGAGATGTTAACTGTTTTCATGTGAGGTTGATATGGTGTCAGATAACATAAGACTTCTTTAATGCACTAAGACAAATAGTGTTGAGACAATTACATGAAAGTGAAAGGGCTGGCAGGATGTGGCTTTGCTGCTGATCAACCAATCCAAATATGGCTAAGGCATGGTGGAGAAGGGCTTTGTGCTGGCAACGGCAAGGTGCTGCTCTGGGGAAACTCACAGCAGTAGAATCCTAGCTCAAGCTAAAAAGGGTCAGGTCTGGGCAGCCTTGCGATGGATGCCTTTCAACAACCACCCTAGGGCTGTGGGTCTATCAGCAGGTGGCACTAGTCAGCATGAAAGTAATCCCTGTGCTGTTTCCCAGTGTTTGAATCTTAACAACTGCTCTGATTTGCTGTTACGGTCTGACCTGATCGCATGTCTTATACTCTGCTGCATTTATTTTCATCCCATTCTGTAAATTCCCCCATCTTCAAAGTGTCTGACGAAGTGGGATTTTCTCCCACGAAAGCCCATTTCATAAGTAAATCTGTTAGTCTTCAAGTGCCACAGGGCTTCTTGGATTGATCTCTAGCAGGGAGGTCCTGCCCACCTGTGCTCGTGAAGGATCCCACAGAGCTCCTCCCCCCATCAGTGAGTTGGACACAGATCCCCTTGGCCTGCTTCATTCCCATTGCAGGCTGGGCTAATTTCCTCCCCTGGCTGCCCTAGGCCACCTCAGTATTCTCCCTAGGACTTGAAATTAGGGAGGTGTTGGGGGTGCTCACTAAATTGGTATAACATTGTTACTAGCTGACAAGTTGGGGGGGGGGGTTGTTGGGAAATTCAGGGGAGGTGTAGAGGGGGTGTTAGGGCAGGCTTGTCCAACATGCAGCCCAGGGCCTAGAATCCAGCCCATGCAGGGCTTTTATCCAGCCCACCCAGTGCTACCACAAGAGCTTGGGAGCTGAGGCTATATGGAATACTCCCTATTGCTACATGAAGCATGCGGGCAGACGCTGACAATTTGTGCAAGCAAAAGCAATGCCAAGTATCACACGACTCATGATTCTGTTAAAGATTATTCATACAGCTCAATGTGCATGTCTTGTCGATTTTCCCACCGGCCCTCTGACTGAGAAAAGAATTGCACAGTGGCCCCTCACCCAGAAAGGCTGGACGCCCCTGTGCGCTGTTCCCTCTAAGCTGTGTGCACGTGCCCGCACACGGGGCGTGAAACCTGCGCACACAACCAAATAAAGTGTGCACAGTGGTGCGAATATTGGTGCTCACAAAGAAATGTGTTTGCGCACACGCTCTGCGAGCCATGAGAGGGAACATTGTCTTGGGACAATCCCTAGGCCGCCCCCCCCCCCAGAGCAGGATGGAGGGTGCCCGGGAACTGGCCCGCCTGAGGGCGCAGCAGGCACGCGCGGCCTAAACCACTAGGCAGCGGGGGGGGGGGGGGGCAGGCGCGGCTGGCGGGCGGCAGGGGGCGCTGTGCGCCTGCCGGCGCCGCGGGGAGGCAGCCGCGCGGGCAGCTATCGGGGTCCTCGCGCTGTACCTTGCGCCGGCGCTGCCGCTTCCTGCATCGCTCGGGCTGCTGCCTGGGGCGCGCTCGCGCGCGGGGCATGAGCCCGGCTGGCGGCGGGGGCGGGCCGCGCGTTCCGAGCCCCTCGGCTGGGCGGGGCGGGGCGCGCGCGCTGTCTCCGGCGCGCTCCCGTGGCGGCGCCGCATGGGCAGGCGACCCCCGCGTGCCGGGGCCAGGGCTATGCCGGGGGCTCGCGGCCGCAGGTGAGAGCAGCGCCCCGGGGCCGCTCATGGAGCCGCAGGAGCGGGAAGGGGGCGCGGGGGCCAGCGCCTCCAGCTCGCCGTCCTCCACCAGCTCGGAGATCTCGGTGGAGCCGGAGAAGGGCCCGGCGCTGGGGCGAAGGCACAGCAACAAGAGGTTCACGGGGCTCAAGATCTTCGGGCGCAGGTGAGGGGCTCGCGCCTGGAGCCGCGGGGTTTGCAGCCAGGCGGTGCTCGGCGCTGCACACCTGGCTTGAATTAATGGGGGCGCTGGGCCAGGGTCTGTGAGGGCACCCGAGCCTGGGGCAGCCTGCCGCTTGCTCCTTCCAAGGGCTGAGCTGCGCTTAGGAGCCTAGCTGTGTCACTTAGGAGGGGGCGTAAACCAACCCCCAAGCAGGCAGCCGAAGCCTTTTGCCAAGTTACGCTAACAAAAAAGTTCTTCGGTCAGTACCGTTTATCTCATTTGGGGTCCTGGCACGAGCTGTGCTGGCAAAAGAGTCTTCTGCTGGCTCTCCGCTAGCTGCATTTGCCTGAATCGCTGTGACTTTCTAGCGTAGAGAAGGCCTGGGGATTGACTAAATTCCAAAGGAGCAACCGTGTCAGTCTAATAAATTCTAGAAAGCAAGGAGTCCTGGGGCACCTAAAGACAAACAGATTTATTTATCGCATGAGCTTTTGTGGGAGAAAATCCCCCTTTGTCAGATGCTTATTCGGTAAGTTCCCCCATCTTTGAAGCATGTGACGAAGGGGGATTTTCTACCATGAAAGCTTATGCAATTAATAAATCTTAGTCTATAAGTGCCACAGGACTCCTTTCTTTTTTTGAGTATTTACTGTCATATTCCTGATGCTGCAGCTTGCAGGGTGGGAGGTATGTAGAGTTCGTCTGTTCTCACCAAGTTCCAATTTAACTTTTCCAAAAAATTTCACAAGTCAAGGGCCCAGTCAATGGCCAACTCCTCTTCCCCTTCCCATGTGCTTTTTGTTGGACTCCTTTGTTTTGTAACTAACCATATCATTAAACCTTGGAACAGATTGCTGCAAAATGCTGTTCAGTAAGGAAAAGAAAAGACCCACTAGCATAATGGTAGGAGTGACGCTAACTTTTGTATGAGCACAAGGGTCATTGATCCTCGTACTTCAGGACATAAGCTGATCAGTAGGTGAAGGCAGCAAGAAATTCTAAGGCATAGTTTCATAAAATTAGCTTCTGACTGTTAGGAGAAAAGAAGGCTAGGTGGACCGCTGGTCTCTTCTGAGGCAGCAAGAGATGGTCATATGACTCAAAAAAAAAAATTCCCTATGTTGAAATCCATATCCAGTCACTTTTTGCACCTTTCCCTTGCTCCTGGGAGCACTGGATGGGACTGTTCACACTCTGGGGAGAGAACTTGAGTGGCATTGTTGCTGATTCCTGATTACTGTAGGATTTAGACTGTAAGCTCTTTGGGGCAGGGACCATGTCTTTGTAATTGTTGTGTATGTATATTGCCAGGCACAATGGGGATCCAGTCCTGACTGGGATCTCTAGGTACTAGTGTAATAGGAATACTATGTAATCAGGGTGGAATTCGCCCTACAGAACCAGTGAAAGAAGTTTCATGTGTGGGTTTGTGTGAACGGTCCCGTCCCATCCTCTCCTTAAATTGCAAAGAAGATTGCCTTCTATTTTTGCACTGAATCAGTCTGCCTTGGAGGTCTGAGAGGAGGCAGGACTGTTCATAGATTCATATGCTGTAAAGCCAGAAGGGACTGTTGTGACTATCTTTTCTTGTAACACACAGGCCATAGTACTTCCCCAAAATAACCCCTGGAGCAGAGCTTTTAGAAAAATTTCCAAACAGCCAGTGATAGAGAACGCCCCATGACTCTTGTGAGATTTTTCCAGTCATTAAGGCATGCATTTTTAATGGTAAGAGTAATTATTTCCACTCTCTTATCTAATTAGCGATAAGAGCATGGATGGAGCTAAGACGGAGCTTGGCTGTCAAATGTCTTCGGGGGTGGCATCCCAGGGGCTGGCCTTAGGGATAGTACGCATCCTGGGTGTATAGCGAGGGACTGCTGTTTCTCCAGGTTCCCTCTTGCTCCAGTGTTTGTGTCATTAGTTACTGCTTGTGAGGCAGGGGGATCTCCATAGCAGGAAGGGGTATGTGGCTTAGGGTAGATCTGCATTGGAGGGGATGAGAACAACACTCAGCAGTGAGTCTCAAAGCCCAGGTCAACTGACTTGAGCTCATGCAGCTGGGCCCAGAACAGCAGTACAGATGCTGGTGGGTTCCAGAGGGGTAGTCATAGTATAGATCAGTGGTTCCCAACCTTTTTCAGGCTGGGGACCCCTTTTTAAGAAAAAAAATCTTTGTGGTCCCTCCCCAGCTGATTATGTAATCTGGCCTGTGCCACTCTGGTGGTGCTGCTGGGACAGCCAGTGAGTGACACTGCTGCCACCATGGCCCACGCTGCTGGGGAGCCGAGCCGTGGCAGCTATGGCCTTCTGCCCTTGCCCCTCCTAGGGAGCTGCTGCAGCCTCTTCCCCCTGCTGGGATCCAGCCATGGGTAGGGAGAGGCAGCCCCGGCAGGGTGCATCGGGGCTTCAGCTGGATTCTGGCCCTGGTAGAGAGAGGCTTTGCGGACCCCCTGCAACATGTACACAGACCCCCAGGGGTCTCTGTCCCCAGGTTGGGAACCACTAGTATAGATGCTATGTTTTGAATCCTGTAGCCTGAGCCTGAGTCAGTTGACCCAAATCCTGAGACTCACTGTCATGGGTTGTGTTAGGTTTTTGTCTTGTGGTGTTCTTTGCAGTGTGCTGTATCCAAAGGAGCAGACATCATCTATCTTGTACTCCTCTCTCCTTCAACTGATGCCCTGCTCTTCAGAAAAAGACATTAGAGCTCTCTGGTTCCTCTTTGAGCAAGTGGCATCAGTGCCACTATCTCTGATGGGAAATGTGAGAAGGGGCTGCGTGGGTCTTTGCAGCTGGCAAGCCGAACCAGGCTGCCGTCCTTGGACCCTTGCAGTCTGCATTTTGCAGGCATTTCCTGGGCTGAGCAGGGGGCCCAGTGTGGGAGGCTGATGGTGTGGGTAGGAGTATGCTGTAATTTTGGTCCCAGAGATGTAATTAAAGGCTTCTGCCCACAAGGCAGTGGCCTGACTAGGCAGTGAACAGTGCACAGTGACAAAGGACTGGGCCAGATGTTGTGGTGACAGTTAGTTGGGTCAGTATGTAATCACACTGGTCAGTGTGGAAGCTGTACTGTGCTCTGAATTTACCAAGGAAATGACACCTGTAGGGTAAGTGTTAATAACCTGTTGCCTGCCCGTTTGCATATTGGAAACCAGTTCAAAGTTGTGGTGTAGGGGAGTGATTAGTGTGAAGCAAATGCACCTTGCTCCTGCTGGTCACTGCTATTCTACTCTGGCACCTTACTCTGTTACTTAATGAGCCTCCTTTGCTGGTAAAAGACCCCACAGACCTGCAGAAAATTATGTCCGGAGCCCTACAAACTGGTAAATGATGGATATTTAAATTAACCAGGTTACACCTGAAGTCCTGCGGACTTGGAATGTGTGAACCTGAGCCAGAGAGTTTGAATTAGGTAAGGTTGTAACTGCCTTTCTCCCAGAGCCCTGTGGACTGGGAAGGGATGAAGGTGCCTTAACTGAGTTATGCCGTGAGCCCTGTGGGTTAGGGTGAAGGTGGGGTGCCCTACTGTCTGCGTAACAGCCTGGTGGCACCCTGTATGCAGCTTTGAAATGCTCCCTTGATCCTGAACTACTCCCCTCAGCTATTCCAGCACTAGGCCATCTCCACCACAAAAACTGCTGCCTGCGTGAAGGGACTTAGGTGCGGGTTATTGTACCTATTAACATCAGAGACTTTGAAGCAGGTGGGAGAACCTGAAAGCTTAAGAGCCTGGCTAGGCTGTAAAAAGGCCTGGGGGTGAGGATGGCAGAGGGTTTTGGGTTGGGTGCAGGGTACCAGATACCAAAGCATGGAAAGGAGGACAGGGGAGTATGAAAAGGAGGACATTGGAGGACACAATAAAAAAAAAAAATGTGTTATTGATGTAATATTCTTCTGTGTTTAGGGGGATCTGGAATGCTTCCCTCTAAAAATAGGTTGTTCTGGGGTGTTCCAGCATACTTTAACCTGCTGTAAGTAAAAAGCCAGAGAAAATCATGTATTTTTAAAATGCTTGCCAGATGGAGGACATAAAGGTAAAAAGGAGGACAAGTCCTCCTTTTGCCTGACGTCTGGTAACCCTAGGTGGGTGGAGTGTTTTGGCTCTCGCTGACCACTGTTTCCTTTGAATCACTGGAAGTAAATTGAGTAAAGGGACACAGAGAACTGTCTCCCCACAGCCCTTTCCCCTGCAGATATGGGACTCTGACGCATCTCTGGATTTTTCTGCACTTTCAGAGCTGACTGAGTAACTTCTCTGTTCCTTTCTGGCTTTGACATGGAGCATTCCTGCAACTCCTGAGAGACAATGGGAAATGAGTGCCCTCTGCTCTCTGCAGTGCATTAACCCTACCTGCCAGGCACTTCAGACCATGATCATGATGTGCCCTGGGCAGCAAGGCTCTGGTTGTGCTTACCCTATTTTTCTTGCCTGCAGGCCCTCTGTGCTGCTTCCTTCCCCATCAGCCACCTGAAACTGTGTTCCTCAGCTGTAATGCTCTGGGCAGAAAGTCATTGTTCAGAGCTTTGGAGACTCCTTGGTTCCCCTCCTCCTGGGAGTACTTCAGACTGCGGCTCTGTGCCACTGTGAAAGAGGGGCAAAGGGGAGCCACGTTCTGTGATGCACATGCCAGTTCACGTCCACCTCTGCGTTCTCTCTGATTTTAGCCCTTACAGTGGTATAACTTGGCCAAGTAACTCCCTCACAAATATGGCTCTAAGCAGAGGCTGAGAGGCAAAGTGGGAGCAGCTTCCTTTTGTTCAGCTTTCAGATTTGGTGGCATAGGCTGCCACAGCACAGGAGGCCATCACTGTCCTTTTCTTCTTCCAAGATTGCCTGGTATCTTGCCTCTCCTTCCCAAGGGAATGTGTGTCCTTAAGTGTAGTCAGGGGTGGCCAAACTTATGGAACTCAAAAGCCGCACAAGTCAATTATTAAACCTTCAAGAGCTGCACTGAGGCCTATAATCACATACTTTTATCTACTCCAAAATTACAAAGCCTAAAATTCATTGCACACTTTAATTTTATCATACAAACAGAGCAAACATTAATCCTACTATGTCAGATTCTAATAATTATTTAAGCTTACTGTGAAGACTAGGCCTATACAGTAAAAACTTATCTGGTGCTGGATATAGAACACTGCAAGCTAGTGGCAAGTTTTTTTAAAATCTGAGCAATAACTTGTCAATGCGGTATGTAAAAACTCTCAGGTGCTGATCTGTAAGTATTGCACAGTCTTTTGATTTAACAAATTTCATTGTGGAATACAATGCTTCACAGCAGTAAGTTGTGCCAAAAATTGAAAGTAATCCGCATTCAGTTTTAAACTTTTCTCCTTTATATTTTCATGTCTTAGTATTCCACGTCATGTTTAGGACTTGTAAAATACGATTTTATTTTAATGAGGAGAAAACTGCATTAGGGCCTATGAGAAAATCTAAACATGTTGTGGCTTCTCCTGCGATGCTGCGCTTCTCCCCCCAGTCACTGACCACAATAAGCTTCCCTGCCATCTCCAACCATGCCACAGTTCTCTCCTCCGTCTGACCATTCTGCCGTTTCACTGCCATCTCTTACCATGCTGCTGCTCTCTGCTGTCCCTGACCATGCTATTCCTTTCTCCCCCATCCCAGACCATGCAGCCACTTCCCTGCCAGCCCAGCCCAGACCACACCACCTTTTCCCCATGTCCCCAATCACGCTGCTGCTTCTCTTCTGGCCCCAATCATGCCGCCGCTTCCCTGCCAGCGTTGACCATGCTGCAGTTTTCCGCCTGTCTCCCACCATGCTGCTCTTCCTTGCTGTGCTCTTTGGTGAGCTGCACTTTTCTTTCGAGAGCCGCATGCAGCTTGTGAGCCACAGTTTGGCCATGCCTGGTATCTATAGTGCGGTTGGAAGTGCAGCATTACCTATACAGAGAGAACTGTAGGGCATGTATCTGTGTATGGACCCCTTGGTGATGATGGGTGTGTAGAAGGAGGCAGAGTATTTGGGGATGGGGTGGGGAGGAACATCCTGCATGCTCATGACTTTGTGCTCCTCTGGCATTGCTGGAATCACATGAGTCCAGCTGTCCATGGGCTGGATCCTTTGCTATACCTTTTCTCTCAGCAGGAGTACTGTGCTGAAGGAGTAGGTTGTCCACCTCTGGTTGAGGATAAGCCAGATACAGAACTTAAGAATCTCTGGGTTGGGCATTATGGAAAAATGTAGGATAGTTAAAATTCTCGATGGGCCTTGGAGAAAGGAGGGAAGTCTATGTACAGTGATCCTTGGGCTGGCGTGTGAGTGCCATGTAGGACATCAGCTGTGAGTTGCTTCAACTGCTGTGCAGGTGGCTCCCATCTGAACTTCAAAGTGGCAAGTGGCTTTGAGTCCTACCAGATTGGGAGCAAGGTGGGGCTGGCATTTGGTGTGTTGGAGCAATGTTGTGGGGAGGAGAGTGCTGCGCAGCCCTTGTTTCTGGGATGTCTTCCTCCTAACAGTGGCTGATGAGAAGCGTGTACCTCCCTGAGGTTGGAATTTGGCCTGCATTGGGGAGTTCACTCCAAAGGGACCTTTGACTACCACAAGTGATCAGGAATTTCAGTTTGTCCACCCCAGCAGCACAGTGCCCCTGGCTTTGCATTGGTCCTCACTTAGAGGGGAAGGTGCCCCCTGGTGAGTCACCCACACCACTGTGAAGCATTTGATTGCTTCTTGAGAGTTTCCACCCTAGTACTGCTGAGACCTGGTGCTGCCCACTCTAGCTTGAGCTAATGGGCTTGTAGCCTAAGGTGACCCAGTCAGTTAAGCAGTGAGTTCATGAAGTGACCCAGACCTCCTGGGATAACCAACTGAATATGCAAAAATTGGGGCAAGCTGCAAAACTGAGAGCCAAACTCCCCAAACATTGATGGATGTTACTTAAACCAGTCTCCCAATCAGTAACAAACAATGCTTCTGATTCCCCACACTGGTTATCAAGAAGCATAAAACGTATTGCACATTAGTTCCTCTGGCCCCCAACTAGCCACTGAGGCTCTTAAAGAAATAGGTTTTCTTGACCCCGAAACGGCCAGCCTCATTACACAGAACAATATGGGTTTGAATCTTACCATTCTGTCAACCAGTCCGTCAGTAACTAAAACTGAAGTTTTAATATAAAAAGAAAAGAAACAAAATATGAGAGATGTTAAAGATCAAAGTGAATTGCATGCATACAGATGATTTAGAGTGCAAATAGAGCAAGTCCTTAAAAGAATTTAGAGATTGCAGATATGTTTAGTTCCTCTGGTATACACCCAGCACCTGGATGGGCCTCAGTCCTTTGTCCAGTCACAGAGGAATAGTTCCAGAGATGGGTTTTGGTTGCAGACTGGAGGCTGAAGACACTGTGGAGCTGGTGCTGCTGCCTTTTATCATCTCTGGCCTTCCCCATGCTGTGCGGTGTTTTTGCAAATCAAAATGGAGTTGAGTCACATGGTCAGTCTGGGTGACTCACTGAGCAGAACAAACCAGGAGTGCTGTGGCACTTCTGAAGACTAACAAATTTGTTTATCATATGAGCTTTTATGGGAGAAAACCCCGCTTGATCAGCGTGAGCCCACATCCCTGTGAGCTGCCTTAATGGGCCATTAAAGAGACGTATTGGGGTGTTTTCCAGAATCCTACAGATATAATAAACATACTCATAACTTCTAATACCGATACAATTTCTACACATAAACCACATAATCATTCCTAGCAGGTTTCAACCTTTCTGTTGGTACCAAACATGACATAACTCTTACAGATCATTGCAATTATGACATATTAGTGTAAAAAATAATCATAAATGATCTAGAGCCAAACAGCATTACACATGGTACTGTGGGCAATACTGTGTCAGAAAGACTGAGTCAGTGTGAGCTCCCTGTGCCGCCCCCTCCCCCACCAGCTTGCCTGGTATGTGCCATCACCAGCAATACATGCCCCAGATACACGCCCACCTAAATAGCTGATACCTGATATCATCACCAACTCACTAAAATGGAATCCTGCAGGTGGATTGCAGAATGGTGGAAGCTGCTTACAACCCCACTCTGAGGTGTTGCAGGTGGGACAACAGATCCAAACTCTGAGGGCATTTTCCTTATTTCCTATTGTGTTTCTCTGGGATCTGAAGTGGGCCACACTGGCTCATGATGCCTGTGAGCTTAATCCCATCATTAGTAGAGTGGTCCTGGCTCTCCCTGGAGCGTGGAGAATGAGCCCATTAGGAGGAAAGAGTTGGAGGCACCAGCTTTTTCTGAAAGCCCCAACTGCAGCAAGTTAGGTTCATGCCTTCTGAGTACAGGCTTATTTTTGTCCCTTGTAATTGCCTTAAAGGGAGAGTGGAGTGATTGGCTGCAGAATTGATAGAGACAAGTGCACAGTGCATGCATCTGAGCTCCAGATGGGCAATTCTTTTAATTGGGCTGATGAAGAGATTGGATCTGATCAGGTGACAAGGAATTTAATCCCCACCACCTTTGTGGCCGCCTGACTCATCAAACTGTGTGGGAGCAATCCAAAGGGAATCCCTCCCAGTGAGGGATAGCGTTCATATGATGGGGATTAAATAATTTCCTAGCCTTTTTTACCCTTCAGGTGAGTAGGCCCATTGAGCCCTCATGGAGTGTTATAGGGTCCTCCTGAGAGTAAACGCTAAGGGTTATAAATGGTGGTCATTTAAGTCATCTTCAGGGATAGGGTGCAAGCCCCATCAGGCTAGTAGGATGCAGCTGTAACATGGTTGACCTCCCTTGGCACTGTGCTGGCATAGTGTGACCGTCGGACAGGGTTGGGAGAGAAGCAGTTGCTTAGGGCAATGTTCCAAAGGGGCAGCTGTGTAAGTCTAGTTCAGTAAAACAAACAAGGAGTCTTGCGGCACTTAAAGACCAACAAATGTATTTATTGCATGAGCTTTCATGGGAATAAATCCCACTATGTCCGATGCTTTTTCTCAGGACCCAGTTGAAAAATAAATTATTTATTCCTGTGACCCAACAATTATATCTTTCAGCAATGCATTTGAGTCTTTTGGCAGCAGTAGGAGGGGGTGCCACAACCCAGTACCTGGAGGTCTGTGATCCAGTATTGGATCCTGAGCCATAGTTTGAGAACCACTGCTCTCAGGAAAGTCTGAGAGTGAGGCAGCATGCAGGCAAATATGAAATGAAAGTGGATTCCCACCTACGCCTCTCTGAGGTGTTGCTCACTGGGACTTGAGGTCTCTGTTTCATGTCTGTGTGTGCAGGGGTAGGAGGAGTCTCTGGTGCTCTCATGCAGTTGCCTGTTCTCTGCTGGGCTATCTCTTCCTGCCATTGCACTAGCTGTGCAGTTCACTGTCCTCTTTGACTGCCCTTTTGTATGTGACGTCATCTGAATCCACTACAGAATTTTCAATCTGTTGCTCTTGTGCTACAAACCAAGGGGCTTTGTCACAGAATATGGGCCCAGTTTGCTGTGGTGTATTGGGCCCGTGAATACGTGTCTGTGCTGTGTCTCCATTCTCACCAGTGTGGGGTGTGGAGAAGGTGGCAGGTTTTATAATCTCATTGGGAGCCAGAATGCTTCTTCCAGGAAAGAAAATAAGGGGACAAGAGACTAAGAGGAGGGAAACAAACACCTTTGTCCCTGGTGGGGAGTGGGCCCTTCATTAGCATGCAGAAGGGAACATTTCTGCCAGGCCTGTTTCTCATTTCAGGGGCGTTGGATATTGGTGATATGGGCATAGGGCACCAGCCCTCTTGGGGCTAGAGGCATTTGGGTTGGTGGAAGCCGTGTAGGGGGATGGGGGTGTTTGTAAGGAACTGGGATGCTGGACAGTGGTGGTATGGGCACAGGCCCTATGGGGGCAGGCACCTGACAGAGAGAGAGGGGGGCAGAAGTGCTAGAACAGGAATTGGTGGAAATGATTGAGTCCTTGGGTAGGTGAGGAGAGGTAGGGGGGTATTGGGCATGGGGGACAAGGGAGCAGCACTGTGTGTTAGTGGAGGGGATGCAGGCCACAGGAGAGGGGGAATTAGTGGCACGAGCTTTAGCAAATGGAGCAAAAGGGCTTAGAGTCAGCAGAGGGAGGCATGCGGGCAGAAACTCTGGGGTGAGTAGTGAGATCAGGTGTAGGTGGTGTGAATTTCTTGGGCAGGCCAGGGTCCTGTTAGGAAATAAAGACACTCAGTTGTGGGGGGCTGGATGGGCTGTATCAGGTGGGGAGAACAGAAGGTCTGGCAGTCTTAGAGTGATATGGCTCTGGGAGGAGGGCAGAGATGCTGAGTTTGGGCGGGTCTCTTGTGGCATAATGCAGAGGAGCAGGCAGTCTCTCTGGAGACCTGCTGAAGACTTTAAATATAGCTTCCAGCTCTGCTTTTCTTGGTGTTCTGGTTTCATTTGCTGCTGTTTCCAGGTCACCCCTTGAGCTGATACTCAGGAGCCTGTTCCCAAGCCTGCACTTGCTGGCTCCTGAAGCCAGAATTAGAACCTGTTATGGTGTTACCTCCCCAGGGCCATTCGTTCCAGTGCAGCCCAGATCATTGGTGACTGAACCTCCTTGCCCTCTGACACTGTCAGGTTCTCAGTCCAGGCTCATGTGGGCAGATGTCTGCCTTGCCTAGTTTAGCACCTCTAATGGAACTGAGTAAACCCAGTCCAGAGTCTTAACAAAAAGCCAGATAGGCTTTGGGACTTGAATGCCGTTCTTCGCCCTATAGCTGGCCCCGTGGCTGAGGCATGCTGGTAGGATTCTGTGTATTCCACAGTTCTGTGCCCATCAGATTCACCCTTTGCCACAAAATGGTGTCCCAGAATCCCCATTTTTAAATAAAGAAATAGTTTCTAGCCCTTGTGGTTGTGAGGGAAACCTCAGAAAATGAACTCTGGGTAACCAAAAGAGCATTTTCTTCCTGAGCTTGCAGAGGCCCTGAAACAATAGCTCTGAGAGGAATAAACTGCTCTTTCATTTAATGAGCTTATCATGGGGTAGCTCAGCCTGCAGTACCCACCTGTGACAGGGTGCTGCCTGACAGGCATGCCTCCCTCTTTTTTTTTTTTTTTTTTTTTTCATAAGGTGGCCCGATTACTTCACTTCAGGCTTTATTGTCTCATTTTGCAAAGGGATAGCTGTGTTAGTCTAGTCCAGCAAAAAAAAACAAGGAGTCGTGTGGCACTTTAAGACTAACAGATTTAATTTTAGCATGAGCTTTCGTGGGAGAAAATCCCACTTCATCGGATGCTTCGAAGATAGGTTCACCCACCTTTGAAGCATCTGACGAAGTGGGATTTTCTCCCATAAAAACTCATGCGAAAAATAAATCTGTTTGTCTTAAAGTGCCACATGACTCCTTGGGGGTTTTTTTTTTTGTTTTTTTTTTTGTCTCAGTGTCTCCATGGGGTTGGTTTATTACAGGCTTGTCCAACCTGCAGCTCAGGGGCTGGACTCTAGCCCGCTAAGGGCTTTCATCTGAAGCCCAGAGTGCTGCTGCAAGAGCCTGGGAGCTAGGGCTGGCCAGGGCCCTTGTTGGTTTCCCACCCTGCACACAGCACAGCTACAGGGAGGCGTGGTGGCATGGCCAGAAAGTTGTTCAGGGGCTGGACTCAGCCTGTTTCAAGTGAGCAAGAGGCAGGTAAAGGGGGAGGGCCCTGAGCAGTTTAAAATCCTGACCTGGACATCCCTCCTTCCCCATCCACCCTCTGCAGTTCTGCTGTCCTCCCACACCCCTAACCCCAGCACCCCTGTCCTTCCCCTGACCTTAGTGGCAAAAACTTGTCTGTAGATATTGCTACCCATCAGTGTTTCTGGTATGGAGATGCCCAATGCCAAAACCTGTGACTGCTACAGAACTGCCAGGGTTTCTGTCCTGCCTCTGTCTGACTCTGTTCTCCTCTCCCTCAGCACTGCTCTCTTTTCCCTGAGCAGTGCTTGGCAGGGAGTGCAGCGAGCAGGGTTGGTGGGGTCCCTGTCAGGAGGTAGCTGAGTCCTGCCACCCAGCTGCTCTGCTCCCCCCCCACCCTTCTTTCCTTCCCCTCCTCTGCCTTGCTCCCCACACTCTGCCTTTCCCCCTCATACAGGCACCCCTGCCCCCTTGTCTTCTGTACACAGTGCAAGCAAAAGCAATGCCAAATATCACACTAGTTATTTTGTTAACATTTATTAAGATCAATTTTCTATGTCTTATCAAAAATTTTCTCACTGTCCCCCCAGCTGAGAAAAGAATTGTGATGTGGCCCCTCACCCAAAAAGGTTGGACATACCTGGTTTATTACAACATAAACCAAGTAACCTCTGACAGAAGTCCCCAAAACGGTCTGTTTCTTATCTTAGAACAAGCAGTCATTAAACCTCAGGACATCTTGTCCCTTGTTTCTGCACATACTGCACACTTGATGCCTTCAACCTCTCCTGTCCTTGCATGAGGATGGCTCCCTTAGCCCTTCCAAATGGAACAGAATCTCGATGTTCCCAGAAGTAACCCCAAGAGCATTCTCTTTCATTCCTCCTGGTCCTTTCCTGAGTCCTCTGGGCCCAGTTATCTGGCTCCAAGTGCCAGCATGCATCTTCCACTGCTGCTCTCGGCCTTCATCCATCTCCGGCCTTCTTTGGCCTGGGATGTCTGGCTCAGGAAGGACAGCTGACTAGCCTCTCTCTGACTTTCTAGCCCCAGCCCTTTTCAGTCTCCCTCCCACCACTGGCTTTGTAAATTCAGAGAGCTAGCCTCTATGTGGAATTCCTCATTATAATTCCTTCCTCTTTCCAGGAACCACCTGCAAAGCTTTCCCTGTAGACCTCCTCCAGTCTCCTCACTCTGCTGATTCATCACTGGTTGCTACTGAACATTTTTGTCCCCAGCTGATGCCCCATCCTCTTCATTGTCCAAACTGAGAGCACCTGTTTTGGAATAGGTCTTAACCTGCATCCTTTACAGAGGTCAACTCCTCTGTTACAGGAGGACAGTAACTGGTACTGCAAGATGAGTCTGTAGTCTACTGAAAATGTTGGGACAGTGTAAATTATGCTTAAATAACAAAACAAGTGATGGGGGCTGCTGACCTTACGGATGGACACTTTCATACTTCTCAGCCTGGATTGGAAGTAGCCGTGGAATGCCAAGACTTCTGTTGAAGGTCTGGGGATCTTGCTGCAAAGTTAAGATCTGCCTAAGAGGAAAGTTGACTGTGTACCAAGTTTGCTTCCCATGCTCCCCAGTCTGTGGAGAAATAGAGGCCTTCATCTCCTGGGCTCTTTGTCAGGCACCTTTCACCAGGCCAAAGTTCAGCTACAAAAAATGTTAAATTCTGTCTGGTAGGTGCTGTGTAGGTGTCCACTGCCTTGCCCAGCTGAACTGAAGGCCAGTGTCAGGTGTGCCCAGGAGGGGGAGAAAGGACAGGAAGCAGCCAGGGGAGCCATTTCCCTCCCTTGTCACCCATTACTGGGTAAGCTTAGTGAGACACTGGTGTGAAAAGTTTTCTCCACTTTCTGGCATCTGGCAAAATGGGTCTTAGCACATGAAAGCTCATGTGAAAAATAGATTTGTTAGTTTTTAAAAGTGCCACAGACTCCTTGTTTGTTTTACTGAACTAGACTGACACACCTACCCTTTTGGAACCAATCCCTTCATTTTAGTTATTTGGTTATACTTCATTGGCTTGGCCGGCTGTCCAGAGACTGCCAGTACGGAAGAGAGCTGGGACACTCAAGTCTGTGCCACAGAGGATGGGGCTTCAGCTCTAACTACCATTGGTAGGTAGCTCTCTAGCTGAGTGCCATCTCCACAGCTCCCCCTCACCAAGGATCATCTCCTCCTTGTTACTTTGATTAAAAGTCTTTTCTTGTCCCTGATTGTTTGGACTCTCTCCTTCTGCCTCACTTGTTTGCGGACACTGGAGCAGACAGGGCCTGTCATGCTGGTTGCAGTTGTTCTGTGCTAGATATGGAATGTGTTTTGTGGCTGTTTCCTCCTCAGGTTCGTGATGACTGGCCTGCACCCGACAAGTGTCTGTGCTAGGTTTGTACATCTCCCTGCAATGGGGGTCATGCTGGGGAGAGAGTGGGATCTGTAGCTTTTTGTCTATCTTCAGGATTTGGATGTTGATCTAGTTGTGCCTTGAGTATCATTCAGCTTCAGGGGAAGTTGTCTACTCTCATGGCTACGAAGTGAGGTCTGGCCATGATGCTGTAGGACTTGGAGTATGATTTTGTTTCACGTTAGTCCGAAATGAGTCCCTACTGACTGTCAGGCAGTCATTTGGGCATGCATATACCTGCCTCACCATGCTTACAAAGGTTACTGAAACTTCTGTGTGTATTGCAGACCAGCTGTTCCCTGCTGTCCTGAATAGTCACTGTTAGAAAGCATCACACCCAGTCACTGCGTGGCCCACTGGGGACATCAGTTGGTGGCTCCTTCATGGAGCTGCGAGCATGGGTGTGTAGTTAGCGCAGTTCACCCCTTGTCCTGACACCAGCCCCTTTTGCAGCATGATGGAGATCCTGGCACACAACTAACTTGAATGCACCAGGCTGCAGCCCCTCTTCCAGCTCCTCTAGAACCTCTTTTTGGGGTTCTGGTTGCACTCTTCCCCAAACTTATTTTTATATATACCCCCTATCTGTGGCCCCACAATGTTGTGTGACACCCTTGCCAACCTCCTCTTAGCTCTTACTAAAGTGACCATCTAAGACTAGGAAGAGGAGGCTGGCGGGGGGGGGCTCTGCAGCTGTGGGCCTGTTTCTGGGAGCAGTGGTTGCCTTCCGAGGTTCTCTGCTTGGTGTCCCCTTTGGAGGCCCTTGTTCTGAATCTTTGACCCCCACACCCATCCCTGTTATCTCATTTGTTGTCCCCCCAAACTTAGATGGATCAGGGCCTACTGCTCCTCCCCTCACCTAAGGGGATGAGTCTTTAGCAGTGGGCTGGTTTGTGCCCACCCACTACCCAGCAGTCAGATAGGATGAATGGTCACTGCTAATGCAGCTCTGCTCAAACTGCTGCTGGAGCTGCAGCAAATGGCAGGCTTTAGTCACTTTATTCACGACCCCACATTTGGGCTGATGCCATCTCCAGAGCACAGAATCTGGTCCAGATTCATTTCTAACCCTCCACCCCCAATCCAGAGGTCTAGTTCAGGGGGTGCAGGATGGTAGCCTAGGTTCATCGTTTCTTGGGGGCAGCTATTTGGGGGGCAGTATTGGGCTTGGAAACCAAGTCTGTGCTGGAAGTCACATGACTCCAGAGACTTCTCCCAGGAAACTAACAAAGCATCTCACTGCAAAGGGGTTTCCCCAGCTGGTATAGCTTGATTCCACAGGAAGTGTTGGCGCCACAAACAGCCTGTTGTTCACTCTGTGCTGGAGCTCGTATGACAGATGGCCCAGATGCAGGTCTGTGGCAAGCATCAACTGCCCTGGATATTCCTGCTCTTGGAATCTCCCTTCGTCCCTCCTGCCCCCTAAGTCACCTCTCCTACCCCCCATCTCCTGAAGTCTGAGTCTGGAGGCCAGGGGAGCCTGGAGCTGAATCTCCTCTCCACCTACTGGGGGAAGGGAGGGTGTTGCGTTGTGTTGTGTGGCTCCATTGGTTGCCTGAGGAATCTCAGCCTGACAAAACATCAGCCCCGAAATGCTCAAGAAGCAGAGGTGCCTGCAGATGCTCGGTGGGACCCACCTTCTACCCATAGCCTTCTGGCGGAGGGGAACGTGCTGGGCTGCATGCTGGCTGCTCTGTGTGAAAGTTCTGTGTCGGATTATTTGTATCTTATCTTCTAGTCAGTGCCATCAGTCACCAGTGGCCTGAGCTGCTCTGGTTCCACTGTAAGCCTCTTACTGCAAAACCTGGGATTGCTGTTAGAAAGCACATCACACCCAGGAACTTTGCTATAGGCACTCTGCAGCTAGTTGACTGTGATGATAAACATGGGAGGGTTTCCATGGATTTTTGCCTCCTTTAGGCCTGGCAGATGGCAGGATTAAGGGACTGCTTCTCTGCTCCTGCACGGGCCCCTCAGTGACTTTCTTACTGGGGCTTGCAGGTTGTTTACAAACAGTAGTGCCAGCTGCCAGTCAGGACCAGTAGCTTTGTTGCAGGTTCAGGGAAGTGATTACATCCAGCATCCTGCCTCTCCTCTGTGGAGCAGAGTTCCACCCAGTGTAGGGGGCAGCCAGGATTGGGCCAAGGGCTTAGATAAAGTTACTGGGCTGGTTTCTTGCCCTTGTGCTGGATGCTGGCAGACATAGGCCTGCAGGTGTCACTGCTACTCCACAACTACTCTGCTAACTCCACCCGTGAATCATCTGCCTTTCTTCTTGCCTATTAGCTACTTACAGGATGTAGCCCTTGTAACTGCAATGTCCTCTCCCCCTCCCCCAGACATAAACACACACCCTGTCTTGCTGCCCAGTGCTTTCCATTGTGATATGGGCTTATTTCTTACCTTTCCCATGGACATCTCTCTCTCCCTTTCAAGAGGCATAGTGCCATTAGGTAGTTACTAATGTGGTTCCCAGATCAGTGGGAGAGACCCCCAAGCACTCCTTTGATCTGGAGACTCTGTAGGATAGACAAGGTGCTGGCCTCAAACTGGTTTTGCCCTACAGTGGTAGGCTGGTGGGCTACCCAAGAAAGGCTGGGGTACGTCATTGGGCTGGCCCATATGGTACATGGGGAGGAGCTGATGGGTAGGGCAAATAAAGTTTCACATTTAACATGGGCAGCGGTGTGGTCCTGTGGCTCTCTGATGCTACACCAGAGACTTTCTTATAACACTGGCTTCCAAGGGCATGTCATTCAATCTAAAGCAGGTGTCTCAAACTCAAATGACCATGAGGGCCGCATGAGGACTAGGATATTGACCCAAGGGCTGCACTGTGAAAAATGCCCTCCCCTGGTCTAGGGCCCAATCCAGTCTGGTGGCCAGGAGCCGAATCCGTCCCCAGATGCCTTCCCTTGGCAGCTAGGGACTGATCCGGATGCTCACTGCTGGACGGCTCCAGTTCCCCTCTGTCCTGCTGCTGGCTTCCCTAAGTCACACCGAGTCCTTGAATCCTTCCCTACCCCCCCCCCCCCCCCGGCGGCGGTGGCACGTTGTGGCTGGTGGTGGTGGATGCACCTCTCAGCCCTGCTCTGACTGCACTGTGGCCGGCAGGGGTGGTGGTGGCAGTGGGGAAAGCCTGGCCCTGCTCTGGCCACGCTGCGGCTGGCGGCGTCAGCATTGGCGGTGGCTGTGGGGAAAGCACTCCCACCCCGCCCGGCCCTGCTCTGCTGGCAGGGGTGGCAGTGGCAGCGGGGAAGGCACTCCCCCATGCCCAGCCCTGCTCTGGCCGTGCTATGGCTGGCGGGGGTTTCAGCGGCAGCAGTGGCGGTGGTGGGGAAAGCACTGCCCACTGCCCAGCCCTGCTCTGGCAGCGCTATGGCTGGCGGCGGTGGTGGGGAAAGCTGTTCTCCCCTGCCTTGCTCTGTTCTGGCCATGCTGTTGCCAGCGGGAGGGAAAGCACCCCACACCATGCCACCACCTCCCTACGCGACCCCAGGTGGTTCCTCCACCACAGCTGGTCCCTGGCAGCTGCCTGTTCCTAACCCCTTGCCCCAGCCACGACCCCCTTACCTGGCCGCTGAACAGCCCCACCACAGGCATGCTCTGGCCAGGAGTTTTGACCCGCCTCCCCACCCAGAAGTACTAGTGATGCCGAGCTCCCGGACAGCAGAGGGGCTCAGCACTTGAAAAAGCCCCGCAGGTCACTTTCGACCCACAGGTCAAAGGGGTTGGGAGCTCCAGGATTTTGGGTGTCATTAGGGGCCGCAGGCGGTAGCTCTGCAGACCGCATGCGGCCCATGGGTTGCGTGTTTGAGACCCCTAGTATAGAGCTTGGCATCAGAGCTGCCAACTCATGTAGGGGCTTTGTACAGACAGTTATTCAGCAGTGACTTTGGTTCTGTTTGTGCATCGCATCCAAACCTTGTGCACCCCCTCTGGGAAGAAAAGGGGGTTTGGGGGATGTCTCACTTGTTGGCTGAGGCTGCCTGCAATGACCCAGTTGTTGTGCAGATCTCTTTGACTGTAATTTGAATACTGTGGAAACAGGTGGGGAACAGGCAGCAGGCTAAATGGGGCCTTGGAGAGCTTTCCTCACTCTGGTTTCTGTGGTGACTATCTCACTTCACACACACGCTGCTCACCTGTTTTAGGTTTGAGCTGCTGACCGAAAGCTCAGTAAGTCATTCCCACTCGCCTGTCACTTGGTGAGAACTGCAGCTGCTTTTCCCTATGGCTGGTGTCAAACTCTAGAGGGTCAGCGGTAGTGGTATTTGAGTGTGAGGCTCTTGGCTCCTGCTTTCTTTGCTGCCGTGACTAAACAAGGCTTCATTCTGTTTCATGCAAAGTTTGTCAGGTTCTTTTATCATTTATTTGAGATTCAAATCAATAGCTGTGACCAGCAGGCAAAGTGCTGGAGTGAGAGCTGCCAGCGGACAAGGGCTAGTCTGATGCAATGGGGAGAGGAGGAGGTGGAGGAGGACAGGAGCACAGGCCCTGCTCTTAGATCAACCACCTGACCCTCCTCCCTCAGCCTTGCTGACAAGTATCTGGGTCATACACACAGCAGTGGTTTGAAGCACACTGACACAGACCCACGCACCCTGGCTGCTTGGAGGGAAGTGCTGACACCTGGCGATGAAAGTCATCCACAGCAACTGTTCTGTCTGCACAGTTGGGCCGCAGGTGCTCTGGATCTGTGGAAGAGACGGTGCAATTTTCCCATGTTCCTGAGATCCCCACGGTATTTCAAGGGGTGGAGGAGTTGCACAGATACGGCCTGAAGGGTGTCCTGTCCTCCTGGCCAGAGGCTGAAGGGTCCCTTGCCGAGAGTCAGTAGTGCAGATTTTCAGGTTCTGCGTCAAGCTTGGTGGCACTGTTGGGTATGGCACAAAGTGGCTTTCCTACATGCACACAGGGCTGGCTCTACTGTGAGGCAAGAGAGAGACATGGCTTCAGGTGACAGTTCTTAGGGGCGCCTAGCCCCCTTGAAGATCAGTCTGGCTCCCGCCTCTTCAACTCTTTCCTAGTAGCTCAGGCACTGTTAGTCAACCTGCAGCTTAACTCATGTAGGCAGAGTGCACTTTAAATCCCTCTGCAGGCAGATGCTGGAGATTTATGCACTTTGGAAAACCATTTTCAACATCCATGAATGAGAAGGGAGGGCGCCAAATCAAAATTTAGCTTGGGGTGCCACAACCCCTTGAGCCGGCCCTACTTGCACATACCAGAATAGTCTTTCTTGATGGAAGCTGAGGCCTGAGCACTCTTTTGGTCCTTCCTGGAAGTAAAATGGAAATGGAGGCGTTTCCCTTCCTGCCATGGGGTTCCCAACAGCCAGGATGCTGGTGTTGGCTCCAGTTGCATGTGTCTGGCAGTGAGCTGCTGGGGTGATTCATAGATTCCAGGGTGAGAAGGGATCATTGTGGTCCCGTAGTCTTACTTTCTGTGTAACACAGGTCGAATACCTTTCCTCAATAATTCCTAGAGCCCAGGCTTTAGAGGAACATCCAAACTTGGTTTTAAAATGGCCAGTGTTGGAGTCCCCTGTGACTCTGCTGATAGAAGGAGTGGTACTGCAGGCTCTGGGGTAGGAAGAACCAGGAGGGGGGCCTGAGAGTGCTGGGATTTGAGGATGGGACATGATGGGAGGGGAGACTGTGTGTGTCATGGTACTGGCAGGTGGCGGTATGTGGAGCTTGCTGACCATTCTCTTTGTGTCCCTAGACTCCACCTGCCCCACAAAGGCGTCCTCCCTTGTCTCCAGGGCAGCCAGCCCAGCCGTTGGGGATCCAGGAGGATAAAGCACAGGCCAGCAGTGTATAAGTATGTGGGATTTTTATTAGCTTGCCCAAGCTCTGTAGTTTCGGCAGCTGCAACAGCATCGCTGATCAAGAGTTCTCCACCCCTGTCTCACCTAACGTCACCTGCTCATGTCTATACTAAAAAAGACTGCTGAGGGCCAGGCTGCCTGTATGCTTTGTGCATCACTAACCTTGTTCCTGTGGGCAGCAGTCTATGTTGGACTTTATTCTGCTAACATGGCAACTTGGCCTGGTCATTTGGTTACAGTGACACTTAAGCTCTTACAAGTGTCCTTGTCTATGAGCATTTATGTTAACTGCAGAAGTGGGGAACAGTGGAGAAGCTGATGGCTCCCTCTGATCCCCTTGCCACTTCCTAAAAGCCCTGGATGTGTGACACTGTACTAACTAGATCAATGACAATTGGAACTCCGTAAAGACCTAAGATGATCTGAACCAGTGTTTCTCAACCTTTTTGATACCAGGAATGAGCTTCCTGTGCTGTGGCAGGGAGATCTCAGACCAGTGTCAGTTCATGGACTGGTTGTTGAGAAACATTGATCTAAACAAGACAGTCCAAGGGGCTGAGGGAGGACATTTGGGTAGGATCATGACATGAAAGTAGGCTTCAGGGGAGTGTGTGTGCGCCAAACATGTAGGGGAATGGTTCCCAACTTTTTCCTTTATGTGGATCACTACAGTGTCATCAAAAGCTTTTGAGGACCACTGCATTAGCAAGCCATTTTAAACATTTTTAACATAGCCTATGGCTTATTGGGGGTCAAACTTGTATATCAAGGGGTATTAAAAGTGCAGCTATTTCTAGTAATTTTTTATGCTCCTTCACAAACATATTGCACTCATCACAGTGCATTTACCTGCGTTAATTACCTTTTCTTCTCTCCGTGGACCACCTGCAGTACACTCATGGACCACAGTTTGGGAACCACCAATGTAGGGTGTGGCTGGGAACTCCTTTGTTCAGGTCTTATCTGGTTTTAGACAAGTTGTGCTCCGGGAGTGAGATTACAGATTGTCTCTTTCCATGAAAGTGGGACAGGGCCTAGAGAGGTAAGTCCTTAGGGCAGATTCCTTAGGGTGTGTTCCAGGTCCTGGTCCCAAACTCTTTCATTTTTATTCTTTGTGTTATGGTTGTACTCACACGGGCTCCCATTTGCATGCTGTACTGGGTATTACATGGACACAAGTGTCATGCCTGCTTTGAAGATCTTTGTTTCCTTGTTTCTGTTGACCGTTTTGGGCCACCCTTGTCTGCCCAGTATACCTAGTGTTTCCATGTTTCCTGGTTTTCCTCTCAGTGCTGTATGTGGTGGGTGGCAGGTCAGTGGCGAGCAGTATCTTCCAGTCCTTATCTCTTTGTGGTCTCCAGTCTAGTTTCCCTCTTGTTAGATGCAAAAAAGTAATCAGGTACAGATGTAAGCAGGTCTCTGCTCACTGTGGAGTTTCTTGGAAGTCTCTTGGGTGAAGATGGTCTGGTTTGGCCCCTGTATCTGCAACCTGGGGGACAAGGGAGTGAATCCCAAATTTGTGGAAGGCAGAATGTAGATTTGGAAGGAAATGAAGTTCTGTGAGTTAAACACCAGAGGGTGTGGGTGCTTTTCTACACTGTGTACTCTTACCCAGGTTTGAGATGGAAGAAAGCTCCCCCATCCTCCATGAAGAGTTACTACCACTGGTTTCTGGTGCTTTATCCAGCCCAGCTTTGGCCATTCTCTGAGATGGGGTGCCCACCAGAAGCTGAGTCACCAGCCTTGTGCACCTTAATATTGGGAGATCTCCCCTGAACTCAGGTGGTTGTTCCATTAGGAGACTTGGTGAACTTGATTTTTATCATTTTGATGGATGGTGTTATTTATTTTAAGCATTTCCCTCCATTTTTATTTATTTAAAATTTTCAGTTGTGGGAAGTTATGGAGGGGCAGATGATGGGGGGGAGGTGTCAGGCAGTAATTATTTAATGATAGTATATGTCGAGATTCAGAAAGTTTAAGCTGTGCTACCATTAAAACACAAACTGTCCACAGCTTGCATTCAAATTTTACATCCAAATTTTAGCCTTAAATGAAACTCAAACTCTGCATAAGAATTCATTCTTTCTTTGCCGCTCTACATTTTGATTGTCAGCAAGGGAAATAGCTTTGGGTCAGTTTGTGTGTGTATATGGTGAAATTGACATTCACCATCAAAAATCTAAGCCAACCTATTAAAATGTCATCTCATGCTTACTAAGTTCTGCCCCAAGTTACTCTTTAAATAAGTCATCTCCTTCCTTTTGAAATTGACCTCTCCAAATATGTGGAGGCTGTTTTGGCACGCACGTACGTTAACCCAGTCAGAGAAGCAGGTTAGCTTTTTAGAATGGCTCCTCTGAGAGGAGGGTCAGCAGAGTCTGCACATGGGGCTTGTTTAGTTTCAGGCCAGAAGTGGAATAAGTGAGATCAATAGTATTTGCACATTAGCCCTGGCTCTGGTTTTCCTGACACTCAGGCTGCCCCCCTCAGGGGCAAATACATAGCCAAGGGAAGCCATTAGCTGGCTAACTGGTTTCTGTGCTGACAGCAGTTCTTGGGCCTGAGTGTGTTTTTCTTAACCCTTTAGTGCCCATGTTTAAAGCATCCGCCCAGCCCTTGTGAGATACTGATGCTTGGTGTTTGGATTACTCTCCTATACTGGGGCTCTCAGAGTGTTTCTCCCAGCAGTGCTGGACATGGGTGAGCGCAAACAGCAATCTGAAGTTGGGAGGGCACAAACAGAGTCATCTCACTGTGAACAACAAAGTGGGTTGGAGCCCTTGAAAGCTTATGCCCAAAGAAATCTGTTAGGCTTTAAAGTACCACAGGACTCTTGTTTTTGTTTTACACAGGCTAACATGGCTACTACTCTGGAAATTTACTGTGGACAAAGGCAGTGTCTGTGAGCAATGGGCAGAAACCTGGCCAGTGACCAAGTTACTTTTTCAAAGTTGATGCTTTGTTTGCCCCTTGGTGGCCCTTAACGGTGGGGCAGGAGAACTTTCTGAGCCTCAGAAGGCAAATTCTGGAGCATCCCTTTGGTGGAGTCTCTGTTTGACTGCCTTTTCAAAAAGATAAGAGTACGTGATGTAGCATAACTGGAGCTGAAGCCAAAGAATGGTGTCCTGGACTGTTGGGTCATATTAGAATCCACAGCTGCATAAAAGGCAGGTGTGAATATTATGCCATTTTACAAGTGAATGTTACCTCCTCACCTTGAAATCTGGAGTTTTGGTCACCTTGTCTCCAAAAGGACAGCACAGGGCAGAGAGACAGTCGGTGAAAAAGATTCGTGGCCTGGAGAGAGACACACGAAGAGAGACTGGGAATGATAAGGTTAGAGAGGAGGAAAATAGGAGAGGATGTGATTTGAGATGCACAGAATAACGAATGATCTGGAGGAGGTAAATGGCTCCTACTTACCCTTTCTCATAATACAAAAACAAGTGGACATTTTGTGACACAGAAATGCAGCAAATTAAAGCTACTGAAAGGATTTCCTATTGACATAAAGCATGATTAACCCGTGGAACTCACTGTCATAAGGCATAAATGGCTCTGAAGATTTAAAAACAGGATCAGCTACTTGTGTGAAAAATGTCTGCAGTTAAATTATCTAGGATGGAAACTCTCCTCTTGGGCAAGGGCCAAAGCATGCAGTGCTTGGTCTTGTGGTTAAAGCACTGAATTGGGACTGGAGAAGTCAGGTTTCATTTCTTGGCTCTGCCATGGACTTCCTGTATGTAGCGTTTGGGCAAGTCATTTTGGGCCTGAGTTTCAGAGGAACCATTGGTTTCTAGACCTCCAGATCCTCTCTCTCCTTTTTAATACAGACTTTTCTAGCTGGTTGGGCACCTGCAGGAGCTGCTGCTTTGCTCTGTGGTTACAGGTGCATTTTCTGGACTGGAGCCCAAGCTCAGTAGCTTGGAAAGCCTGACTCAAGCCTGCCTGGTGGTGGCTCAGGGGGAACAGCCCTTCAGAGGATCACTGCTGAGAGCTGTGGTTTCTAATGCATTGGACTGAAACTGGTGACAACAATGTAGAAGGTGAGGGTCCTCTTCAGGTTTCCCATCCAAACTGCACACAGGGGTTAGTCAGAAGGAAAATTGTAGTGTTGAGTCAGTGCAAGAGTTTTCTCTTTCCTTTCGCACTGGAGGGGATACAAGCCCATTTGGGAGGAGAGGAACTCAGTGTCTGTGGCCCATTCATTCCCCAAACTTTGTGATTTGATTGTCATTCAGGCACTGGGAACTGGAAAGACCTTCAGTTTATTCTTCACTGGCCTCTTCTGACAGAAGGGACTTTGGAGGACTATATGGGTCAAGAGCATGGCGTTTTGCTGCTTTACCTGTTTCTCAGCACTTTGGAATTGGAGCACTGCTTGTCCTTAATTCAGGATTACAAAAAGGCTTTCCAGGGTGTGGCCAGAATCCCTGTGGAGCTGAGCACCCCCCTCTTCTGGTGTTGGTTCTTTCACCTGCATGCTCATCTCCTGCAAGGCCAGAACAGGAAGTCTGCTTGTGACATAGCTGAGAAACAGGAAGTGACATCATAAGTGGGGGGGTCTCTGCTCTTTCTAAAGGCTGTCAGAGCCACTGGGCCTAGGGATGCAAAGTGCATCAATAGGAGGCAATTGCCACTGGAAGTCTCCAAAGGCTGAACGTCACTACCTGGATTGGGGACCTAGCGAGATCTGTATTGCTGTTCCCAGTCACCCTGATCCGGTGTTTCACTGACACTTGAAAACATTAGAGGCCAAATACATCTCAATTTGTATGTCTTAACATGTAAATAGGAAAAAGTTCCAAAGGGGTAGCTGAGTTAGTGTAGATCAGTAAAACAAGCAAGATCTCCTGAGGCACTTAAAGACTAACAAATGTATTTATTGCATGAGCTTTCGTGGGAGAAAATCCCACTATGTCAGATGCAGACGAAGTGGGATTTTTCTCCCAAGAAAGCTCATGCAATAAATAAATTTTGTTAGTCTTTAAGCATCACAGGACTCCTTGCTTAAAGTGGAAAAAGAATCACTCAGTCCCTCTGAGTTAGTCTGGATGTTGATGGGCTCAGGAACCTCCTTCTGGGCTGCCCATCTACAATCTCTACCTCCCTCTTTTCAGCAACACACACCCATGCTTGTGATAGCTGGCAAACTAACCACTCTGGATTTGTGAGTGCACACCTGCATGGCCCAGAATCTCTCCCCCCCCCCCCCAAATCCTGAGGTCAAGCAGCCCCTGTAGGCTCCTTTGGAACAGCGTGCAAAGCTAATGGTAGCTGTTATGAGTGATGAGAAGAGATGAGTGCTTGGGGCAGAAATGGCTTAGTGCCTGGAAAGGAGTGGGGGCGGCAAGCTGGCACGGAAAGGGTGGTGTAAAGGGTGAAGTGACACAGTGTGCGTGATAAGGCCTGCTCTTTGCTGGGCCGCTCCCTGAAAGAGCTCTCTGCGAATGCCTTTTGGCATCAGAAGGGGAGGTGTGAGGAATTGTGTTTATGCAGGGAGTAGAACAGGGGAAGATTCTTCTCTTGTGTGTGAGCAGCAGCCTCCGCAACCTAATGTTTCCTTCTGCCTCCCTTTGGGCATCTGCACTACTCTTCTGTTTCCCTTCCCTGCCAGCATTGAATAAACAGGCTGAAAACAGCTGCATAAGCTCCTAAAGCAGCAGCTCTCTGCTTCAGGGTTCAAGAATTGCTGTCTTGTCCTGTCAGCCTCTTCAGCTGCTGCCTTAGTAAGACTGTTTGCTCCCTGTGCAGTGAGTGACAAAGATCTCAGGATATAGCTGCATGTAACAGTAGCTGTTGCTCAGCCTTTGGGCCCTGGCTCTCCTCTGGTTAATGGCTTCCTGTGAGTTGCTTTCTAGATACTCATCAGCAGCAAAGCAGCTGTCCCCGTGTTTGACTGTGCGGCTGTGGCAGAAAGCACCATTGACATTTAGTTATTATTAACTTACTGTAGTCTCTCCCCAGCCCCCAAAGAGTGGTAGATGCTGTCCAAACAAACACCAAGAGATCTCCCTGTCTAATTTTAGATGCACCATGGTGAGAGGAACAAACCATTAGAAGAGACAAGGTGAAAAAGGACAAGGTCCCAGCAGTAAGATTATACAGTGATTCAATACAGCTGTCTGCATTTCCAGAGTATAATTACAAGTGTTTTTTCCTTAAATAACGATAGCCACTGACTCACATCTTATGGGGAATTGTGGGAAGAGTGAGTCTTCAATGCAACTCAATTCTGCAAAATGACTACAGAAATGGCCTCTTTTTACTCTATAGATGTGTTCCTGGACGTATCAATCACATCTCTGCTGGTTGGTTAGATGAGAATGGGAAGGGAGCCTTTTGTGTAAAATTTCCAAAGGGATAGCTGTGTTAGTCTAGTCCAGCAAAAAAAACCAAGGAGTCGTGTAGCACTTTAAGACTAACAGATTTATTTTTCGCGTGAGCTTTTGTGGGAGAAAATCCCATGGTTTAAACCTAACAACTGCTCTGATTTGCTGTTACTGTATGACCTGATCCTATGTTTTATACCCCCTTGCATTTATTTTCATTCCATTCTGTAAGTTCACCCATCTTCGAAGCATCTGACAAAGTGGGATTTTCTCCCACGAAAGCTCATCTGAAAAATAAATCGTAGTCTTTAAGTGCCAAACGACTCCTTGGTTTTTTTTGTGTAAAAGGCTGCATGAAAAATTTGCATCAATAGTACAAAATTTCAGTAGCAGATAACACCCTCCAGTCCCCAGCCCAGGCATTCTTTACATTCTTGTCCCAGAATACTTTCTGGATTTTGTGGGTGGACATATTTGGCACTTCAGCAAAGTACAATAACACTGCTACAGGTCACAAAAGAGAATCTTAAGGGATGGACAGCTCAAGTGAATACTGACTCATGGAGGGCACTAGCCCTCCAGGGACTGGTCCCAATGTGGACCCAGGTCAAGGGAACTGGCAAGCCCAGGGGTACTAGGGAATGGGATACATGGAGCCTTTTGGCTCTAAGACACTGGTTCTAGTCAAACATGTCAGTAGTGACCAAAGGTTGTACCCATCCAATATTGTTCTTGAGCCATGGTGTGAAATGATTTTGATCAGTCTCAATATAGATCCTAGTGAACTGGTATCCACAGCACACTCAACTACCAAGCAAATCTAGCCTGGACACTGTTTTCCCTCCTTGTTGATAGATTAGCAGGGAGGCCAAGAACTGAATGAGCCATGGAAGCCTCTTGCCCTTAAAGGGGGATCTCTCAAGTGGAATGCTGTACTGATCTGTGGACAAAAAGAGGTTTTGGTCTCTGGAACTATCGATTTGTCACCTTTCAGGAGAGCTGCATTTACTGTTTTTGTAAAACAAATATTAAATCTGAAGCAAGTGGGAACCCACCCCAGCCCCCAGCTCTCTGTCTCACTAACTGGTCTCAAGAAGAAATTGTTGCTGCCTGCATGAATGGAGTTGCAGAAATGGGTAGTTTTGTGCAAGGAGCATACAGGCTTTATGTCCATCACTGCAGGGAGGTCGCATGGGGACTGTCCAACAGGACTTCCCTGTTCTTGGCCAGCCTCCAGAGTCGGGGTGGTACCTGAGAGGAGGTCTGGGATTACTCTATGCAATCTGAACACAGCAGCAAGTTATTGCATACAGGGAAGGCAGCAGCTCACTGTGCGTGGGTTGGATCCCTCTCAGTGAATGGAGCGTCCCTGTGGGAGCCAGTGTGACTAAGTTTCTTAAGAAGAGAAACTGTTAACAAAGGGAAGGAAATGAGGTTGTAGGGTGGCCTTTACTAGAATGACCAGCTAGGGGGAGGAAAGGGTATAGGAATGTCATTGCCCTGGCTCAGTGGAAGGAACACATGGGGGGAAAGCTGAGGGGTTACTGGAGGAATGAGGATAGTAATCCAAGGTGATATCGGCCTTCTCTGCAGCTCTTAGCTGTGTCCATGTGCATGTGGGAGGTGTTTGGAGCAGTGGCAACTTGCCTTTGGATCAAGAATAGACACTAATGACACTGATCATGGGTGGGAGCAGATTGTCCCCACCTCAAGACACCGAGCAGCCAAGAGTTCATTCTCCTGAGCTTGTTGGACTGAGAGAGAACCATTGCACTCTGGTGTGTGTGTTGGAATGGCTGTGAGTTGAAAGGCAGTGAGAGCCTCTCCCCCTCTTTCTGAGAGAGTCTGAGTCTGCGTTTGGGGCTGCTCAAAGAGGAAGTGCAGTCAGTTATTTTAACAGGCGCTGTCACTGTTTGCAGCATGAGGAGGAGGCGGAGGGATAAACAGAGCTCTCGCTCTCCAAACTAGGACTTAATCTGTGCAGAGCTGGCTTTTCTCCTACACGGCCAGCGGCGGTGGCTTTTCGGCTACAGGAACTTGACTCCTCTGCATCGGATCAGGTCACAAGGGCTTTTCCCACCCTTTTGCCCTTTCTCTGCCGCTTCCCAAGCTTCATGCCTCCTGTTTGTTCGCTGTTGCAGCAGGGGTGGGGAGAAGGCATGAATCTCTGGCTCAGTGGGTGTAGTCTGAGCGGGTACCTCACACCACCACGCTGGTTAAAAGGCAGGGAGGATGGGCCCCAGGCAGGGGGAGATAACCAGATTGCAGGGTGAACTCTGGTCCCTTCACCCTGATCCTTGCTGCACTGTGTTTCGCTGGGGTGCGGAGCAGGTCAGGGTTGTCCTCTTGTACTGCTGAAGTCTCTTGCACATTGACATGACGGGTCTTGGAGTCCAGGCCTGTGGTGCATGTAGCTTGAGTCAGAATGCCAGTGTGCCACTGCACACAAATGTGCATTGACCTCGGGGAGGAAGGAAAGGGCTCCTGGAGGGCATGCATCTCCAGCTGCACGACCTGTCTATCTCTTTATTTTTCACTGTGTGCCGTCAGCACACCCAGCATGCTAATGGGGCTCATGAAATAACAAAGTGAGTCTGTGAAGCCAGGGACTCTGGTTCTCCGGAAACCCCCTGGCCCAGCCCCTGCCCTGACAGCTGAGAATCTTACCACATAGTCCCCAGGGGTCTGCAGACCACAGAGTGAAAAGTACTGCTCTAAGGATGGTTAAAACAGAAAACAAATGGACTATTTCTCCTGCTGATGCTGCCCGCTCAGTTTTCGAGCTTCGTTCTGCTTGGACAGTGGAAGTGCTTTCTAGTTCTCACAGTTTAGCCCAAAGCTGCTATGTTAGTGTTGCAAACTCAGGAGTGGGTAGTTATATAGCTATGGGAAAAGGGAATGCTCTGCTCTTTGGTGCTACAGATGGGACATGTAGGAAGGGAGGAGCTAGGAAGCTCTTGTTTAGTAATTCTTTACAGGTGCATGTGCTGAAGTTGGTCTGGTTGGTGGTGCTTGGGTATTGGTTTGGAGTAAAATGGAGAAAATGACCTATAGAGTCTCAGGTGCACCATTGTGCAGATGGATGGGGCAAGAAGTGGTCAGTAAAGTTTCTGGCTGGCTTCTGACTTTCCTGCTGTCCTACAGACAGGACCTGAAGGAGTTGGCTGTTGGGGAGAGTTGTCACCCTTTGCTTCATTGAGACATTTTGCCTGTAACTAAGAGTGTTAGTAATAGCTGGGGCTGTGCTGTGACAGAGGGAGAGAAATCACGTGCTCAGCAGTAACCTATCCCCACCACGCTTATTCCATTGCTGCCCGTGGAAGGAGCCCTCTGTGAAGAACCACAAAGTTGCTTTATTGCCCTCCTTAAAACTAACTTCTGGCATGATACTTTACAACAGTGGTTTTCAAACTTTTTTCCTCAGGACCCAGCTGAAAAAATTGATTTAAGCCCGCAACCCAGCAATGACATCTTTGAGTAATGCACTCCAATCTTGGCAGTGACAGCATGGGGTACCGTGACCAAGCACTTGAGGGTCTGCAACCCAGTACTTGGTTCCAACCCTAAGTTTGACAGCCACTGCTTTAGAACACCCAGTGATGGCTGGGCAGTCAGTGTGCTGTGGCTGCTGTTTATTATTCCAACCATTGCCATCTCGCCGTCACCTTCAGCTCCCGCATCTGTTTATTGTAGCCACCTATTGTTTTTATTCTTATGTTTGCCAGAAAAATGTGAGTGAATTTGTGTTTGCTGATTTAAAAAAAAAAAAGTGTGATCCCCCCCCCCCAACATAGTCAGGCCTCTTAGCGTAAAGTTGCAGTACAGATAAGGCACAAACAGTTTTGTTTTGATGTAAACTCTCTACAACCCTCCCTACTACCACCCACCCCCACACACCTGTAGTTTACTTCACTGACTAGATCCAGGTAAAAGCTACCTGGGGTTTTATATCACAAGAGCGGTCTTGATGTAAAACTACACCTCTTGTACCAGTTAATTCATGGCCAGCATGCTTTGGGGGAATGTAGGATTGTGGTAGAAGGGGGTCAAGGCTGTTAAGGGGCAGGTTGTACCAGCACTACTGTGATCCAGATCCTTACTGCATGAGAGTAAGTAGGAGCCTGTCAAAAGAGTCTGCGCATCTGGGTGGTGCCATGGTGAGTGTCTGAAATGGGCAGAGAGAGGTGGATGGTGTTTGCTCAGCTTTTCTTCAGACCTTGTCTTGGTTAGGAAATGGGTGTTTGCTAGCTGATAATGTTAACCCTAAGCTGTCTCCTGGTTACAGCAGGGACAGTTAATGTGTTTTTCAGCAGTGCCTGTGTGTTGACAAACATTCTTTAAACCAGTGGTTCTCAACCACTGTGCCAGGACACATTACTGTGTCACCACACAGCAGTAAGTGTATCACAGAGAGCCAGGGGCATGGCTGGATTTGGCCTGGGGCGGGCAGGCTGGTGTCTCCTTTAGGGTCACAACATGTTGCCAAGTGTGTCAAAACCTTCAAAAGGCTGACAACCCCTGCTTTAAACAAACACTTTTGCCTAGTCTGGAGAGGTCAGATCTAGGTTTTGGAAACAGGACCCTTGTCCCTAGAACATAGTAACAAAGGCAGTATGAGACAAGGTGGGAGCTCTGTCTGCTGAGCTAAGTGTTTCTCCTTTGCTCCCCACTCTGAGCATGTAAACCTGAAGGACAACTTCTGTATAGGTCCCCAGGTGTGATTCAAGGGGTGGGTGTAGGAGACAAGCCAGTTCTTGTCATCAATAGATCTCAAAGCACTTGGCAAAAGAACCAGCCCATCTGAGCCCCAGTCCGCGGTCCTATCTGTTGGTCTTTTGTGCTCTGGGACTCCGAGATCAATCCAATCTCTGTTTTCCCCATCTCAAAGAAAACATGGAAGAATGCTCATTCCTCCTGTTTCCCCACCCCTACCTCCCCCAGCTCTGGGAATTTCTTGGCTGCCTTTACTGGAGTTCTGTCCTGTCCCCAAACCCACATTAGTACATTTCATAGGTCAAAAAGTGATTTCTGTGGAGTAACTAAGGGATTAGCAAAGAACTGACACTAGCTGTGAGTTGTTACAACATGAAGGTTGAAGATGTGAGGGTGCTTGGCAGGCAAAGCTGGGGAATTTGGGGTTGTACTGAGAAAGGCTCTCTGTGTGAAGAATTTGAGGAGGGATTATTTAATGACATAAGGCAGAGAAGCAGGTCAGCTGACAGCATCAATATATTCAGGAAAGAATAACATGACAAGGAATTTGTCAGATGGAAGGGGGCTTAGTCAGTTCCATGTTTGCTGGGAAAGGGGAGAGCCACCTTTCCGGACATGGATCTGGAGAGAAGTTTTGTATTGACCATGCCTTTCTCTTCCATTTGCATTTGATGGTGGAAGGATTATTTGGTTGTTTCCACCTTTTTTCCTGGGATTTTGTGTGCTGCCATTTGGCACAAAAAATACTAAAGTGCATGAGGAACTGGGGTAATAGGCTGTCAGCAAAGTTGCCTTGTTTCTGGTTCTTTACCCATGTCTAAGTTGCCCTGGGCTTGGGAATTGGGGGCAATTCTATAATATGCCCAATTGTAAAGTCAATCCAAATGGTTACAAAAGGTTGTACCAGGACAGGTATGTGACTGACGCCTAGACTATTGATGGCCATTTTCCCTGCAGGCAGGGAAGAGGTTACTGCAGGACAATTAAAGAGGCATCTGGGCTCAGTTAAGGGCTATTCCAGGTCTACTGAAACCCACTGTTGCTGATGGGGGGAGGGGAGTAGTGGGGAAGAAAGCTACTCAAAGGTTTGTGGCAGTAGGAGAAGAGACTGCTCCAGATTAGGAAATAGTGCTTTTCCCCAGCCAGGAACCAATGAAGGAAGAATCCAGGCACCAGCTTTCAGGAAGGACCAGTACAGTTCTGATTCCCCAGGGCATCACTATGGCATCTACAGGCCCCATGAAGGGGCCATGGAAAGGTATTTCTCCTTCGAGCTCTGCTCACATCATTCAGTTACACGTGCCTCAGTGCACGGTAGCTCAGCAAAAGGAAAAGCTGGGGCATGTAAACACCTGTAACTGAATGTATGTGAGCAGCCCATCTCGAAGAAGGATGGTTACTGGTGAGTAACCAACCATTCTCAGGGCTCTGAGTTATATAAACTGACCAGAACAACCCTCTCCCTCCCGTGGGGCTGAGGAGCACTCCACAGGTCCAAACCAAGGCTTGCCCTGAACACTGGGGGAGAGGGGCCAAGAGGAAATACAGAAAGGCTTGTCCAAGTTGAGACAGATTTACCTTAGGTCCGTACCACCAGAGGATACAGTCAGTATTTGGCTGGACCAAGGGGGTTGCTTTTGCACAATTCTTTTCGTTGAATTGGGCTGCTGTTGACTGGGGTGTCTGCTGGGTGTGCTGTGAAATTTCTCACCTGCAAAGTAAAGTGTGTGGCTTAGCAGCCTCTGCCCTGACATGGCATCTCACTGTTCTCCTCTTTGTTCCATTCTTGGTAGGAGCCTGGTAGTCAAGTCACTGTGACAAGGTGACTATCTCAGGAGCATGTCATTGTCACTGTGAGTCCACCTTACTAGGCAGAGCAGCAAATGGCACTAGAAGAGGAGGGAGATGGAACCAGGTCACTAGGTTGGTCTGGGGAAGAGAAGAAAGAAAGCAAAAGATGGAAAAAAGGAGGGATGGGGGGGAAAGAGCCAGACAGAAACAGGAAGTCCCTGACTGTCATGAGTAATGGGGAGTCATTTCAGTTCTTTCAGAAATAGCCTGAGTATCGTGGGCTTACTGCTCTGCATGTAGTAGATGATTAGCATCTGCAGCCATGGACTGTTGGCTACATATGGTTACCAAGAGAGGATGGTTCCTGTGACTGGTGAAATATTATCTAGAGTCTGTAGTGGGGAGGTGCTCCTGATGAAGGTGGATAGCTTGTTGGTGTGTGGTAGAGTTAGTCACAGCAGTTACAAACAAGTGTCTCTGAGGTGCCACCCACAGAGGGGCCTTCACAGGGCATACAGAGATTTCGGAGCCACAGGGAGGTCATTTGGTATGTACTGCACTGTAAACAGTCAGTCTGTTCCTAAGCACATCGTCTGCATGCCAGGGGCCCCATCACCTTATGTGTTTTCAGAATCCCCTGGATCAAACCAACTGGAACTGAGAATTGTCTGGACTTAGAAGGATCTTTCTTATCCCCTTCTTCTCATAGGAAATGGGGAGGGCTCATACCACTTGAGAGTGATCTGGGCACAGCCAGCATCAGGGGACAGGCACATACCTTCTATGTAACCTGTATTAATGGCACTCTGTCACTAGTCAGTGGGCTCGAAGTGAGCAGCTGCACCTCTTCCTCGCACAGACGTTGGCAGTTGTTGGAGTTCATCAAGTGAATGAAGCTTAAAATAGAAAAACAAGCACAGCCAGGAGTGAGCTCCCTCATCAGATTCTGCCTGCACTGTATTTCAGCACCTCATTTGTACTGGCTGTGAGTTCAGAGGGACTGAAACCTCTGTATTCTAGAGCAGTGTTTTCCAACAAGTGTGCCATGGCACACAGGTGTGCCACAAAATTTTTTGCAAAACTACCCAGAGAGCTCTGGATTGGCTCATTAGCTCATGAATATTCATGAGTTTATTTGGAAACTATATGGTGGTGTGCCTCAAATTAATTAAAGGTAGCAAGGTGTGCCACGGCAGAGAAAATATTAGGAACCACTGCTCTATAGCCCTCCATGTCATAGCAGTTCTTCCCTTGAGTCAGATGGCAGGTGAGGAGGGGCAGATGTGTCTCATTAAAAGCTTGATCCTACACCATACTGAGTAGCCTTATTGAGGTGTTGAGCAGTAGTAGCTTCAAGGGGAACCATGCATCGCCCAGGATTGGGCTTGTCCTCTCGCTCTTGTGATCAAGAACTATGTGTATTGTTTTCTTCGTGCGCTACTTTTGACGGTGAGTGGGAGGGGCAGCAGGAGTTGGGTGTCAGCAAGTGGAAGAACTGGTGTACTTGAGGCAAGCTTTCTGTTAAATTTTGGTCCCACTGGGAAAACTGTTGAAGATCCTGTAGTCCAGAGGTATTCATCTGCTGTCCTGAAACCACTGTAGAGTGTAACTGTATGATTAAACTGGTGCTGCATCCTACCCTGGAGGCATCTGCATTTCAGTGCAGTGAGGTGCCTCCTGTACCCTCAGTGTAAAGTCAATGGTGTGTTTGTGTTCCCTGGGTGACAGGAGCGCTGTAGAAATGGCAGTTGATGCTCAGAGTTAGAAAATAATTTGAAGTCCTGAGGCCCTTGTTCTGACTTAATATCCTCTCTGGCAGCTTCTGGCTGCTGAACTGGATGGATGATGTGTGACAAACCATTTTTACCAGAAATTTTCCCTAACAAAGTTAGCTTAGGGTCTTCCTGAAAACTTCATACTCTCCCACCTGTAGGACCACAAGGTCACAGACACGCTGGCTTTCCTGCACCACCTCAGAGTGTTGGCTCATCTGATCAGCCCCCAGCAATGGCCAGTGCCTGATACTTGGGGGAAAAAAGAAATCTTCCCCAATGCACCTGGCCAGTTGTGCCATGCTACAAGCAGCCTGGGAAAGTCATAGAATAACCCAGCCTGATCAGGGGGAGGGGTAAGGATCTCAGCCAACGGGAATTGAGGCAGCATCATACATGGACACATTAAATCCTGCTTTGATAAGGGGGCGGGGGAGTAGGAGATTTCTATGGAAACTGAATGCGATGGCATGTGACCTGAGCAGGAGTCAGAGTGCACTTGCTGAACGAACTCCCAAGCCTGTGCCCCAGTCCCCTCGGCGTCCTTGTGGCCAGGAGATGACGGAGCCCAGAAGGTCTCCATGTCATGCAGTGAGGCCTATTAATAGAACTTGTACTTGCTATGTTTCCCTGAGCTGAGGAGGCTGTCAGCCTTTGTCAGAGGAAAAATCCCATCTAGCAAACCAGAAAGGGCCTTTTATACACATATGCCCTGCCAGCCTTAGCACCCCTTTATCAAATCAGCTGGCTGCTAGGGGGCAGAGCCACAGGCACTCGCATCAGCAACATCCATGCCATGCTCAGTCTTGACTTTGGGAAATTGGAGGGGGATGGAAATTCCTGCACCTCTGCCTGTCCCTGCAACACTAAAGGGTAGGGGGGAGGCCACAGGGACCTGTCCAGTGTCCAAAGGCAAGTGTGAGTCATGGATGCTGCTGGTCTGAGCCTCTGGGGTGATGCCCTCCTGGCAGCACAGAGAGTTGATGGGGGTGACAGGGATGGCAGGGTGTGGAACTTAGACTGCCATGTGAACATTGCTCAAAGAATAACAGGAAACACAAGTAGGTCTAGAGCAGGGGTCTCAAACTCAAATCACCACGAGGGCTGTATGAAGACTAGTACCTTAGCCTGAGGACTGCACCACTGAAACCTTTTCATACAACGATATTGTAAATATCAGTAACGGTAGTGTCATTGTGGGCTGCAGGAAATACCTTTAGAGGCTGCATGTGGCCTGCAGGCCTTGTGTTTGAGACCCCTGTTCTAGAGGGACAGGTAAAGGGTGAGACAAGTGGCAGTCTGCAACTGGAGAAAGGCATAAAGGTATCATTCAGTGGGAGAAAAGGAGTCCTAGGCTGAATCTTAGGAAGCACTTCCTGGCAGAGAGAAGCCCTGGAAAATGTGCAGGAGGGACCCATCATTCCTGGCTCCAAGAGGCAGAGTGGCTGATATCCCAAGCTCTTTTTGTCTGTGCTTATACCCTTCTTGAAGGCATCTTTGATGTTTTGTGTTAACTGAATGACTTGTTGGGTGCACTGTCCTTGTCTGAAGCATCTGAACAAAGAGACAGTGTAGTTCAATAACCTTATTGAAGCACATCAGAGTTGCTTTCAGTAAAACGTGTATGTGACACACAGGAGAGAGATGGGTTTAATTGCTCCTGGGGTCTTCCAGTCATTTTGGAATAGATACGACTTTTGTCCTGCACCATGTTTTGGGATGCAGTTATCCTGGAAACATGGGTTGAATAAAGCAGCCAGCTTTTGGGCCTCAGTGAAGGAGGAACCCCATGGATATTCTTCCTGAGCCTTTCTGGTTTTTGTAACTTCATGGCCTGCCCCAGTTCTTTGTCTGAAAAAGGAGCCATGAGGGTTGAATCCACGCTAGGAGTCTGCCACTGCGCTGTCAGCTTAACTTTGACAGTGCAGCTGAAGACTTGGGTAAGTTTTATGTATGGCCACTAGCTGGGATGCATTTGTGGAGACTGGAAATTCATTTTTGCAAAGAGTAGACTCTCCAGAAAGTCTTCATATGATTTAGCTGGTTAGAAGGAGTAAGGTCAACGTTAGTGTGTGTGTGTGTGTGTCTCTCTCTCTCTCTCGCCATTGATCATGTGTGTTTTGATCCAGCATTCATGTGAGTTCCTTGCCCTTATTAACAGTTTCCTGTTTGTCACCAGCTGACATGAATTCCTGGTAGAGCTTAATTGTGAAAGATGTCCCTCTGAGCTTTCAGAAAATTCCACCAGGCTTTGTGTAAGCCGTTTGTTGTTGATCTCTGCAGGCCTGTGGTGATCAAAGGTGGCTGATGTAGAGACTTTGTGGAACACTTCAAGCACCTTCTGTTGTATGGCCACTGGCGCTGTTTGCCTAGAAGATGAAAAGGCGATGCTGGGTGAAGAACCTGTGGCCCATCTGCTACTGTAAAAACTTGGTGTTTGCATTGGTCACAGAGGAGTTGTAGGTCATGGTTGATGACCTTTCTACTGGACTGTGTCCATCTGTGTTGTTGTCAGGGAGTCCCTGGTTGTAACCCTGCAGTAGGGTCAGCTACCAAAGTTAATGGTTTGGTCCCTGAAATCTTTCCTTGTTTTCCTCCTAGTGCCCAGGCAGCCTCATGTGCCCCTCTATCAGCTCTACTGGTCTATTGTGCTGTCCTGCAGGATTGGTGTGAGGGTGGTGTATAGTGGGACCTTGAATCTGCAGCCCAGACACCTCTCTTTGTGTCAACTACATCTGGGCAGGAAACTTGTGGGGCTGGGGCCATGGAGGCACTTAACCTTGGGAGAAAAGTGTCTTCCCATGATTATTTTAATCATGATCTTTTCAGACTGTGGCTGGGGTGGACAAACTGTGACTTGAGAGCTGAGTGACTCCCCCACCCTTCCACCCCCCTGATTCTCAGCCTACCAGACTGATGTGGTAAGGGAGTTTCTGCCCTGTGGCAGGGTGATGGGGCTAGAGGATTCTCCCCAGCCAGAAGAGGGGTCTTGGGGTCATTACATTTGACCACCCTTGGGCTGTAGGACTCTGTGTGACTTTGCCAACCTGTTTGTTATACTGGGGTCCCACCTTCCTGTTGTCAGAGTGGTACAGTTCTTGTTAGGAAATCTCATCATGACCCTGACTTCAGATAATTAGCAGATGACAGCCACCATGTTGTTAGCACAGAGGAATTATAATGATAATGCAAAAGTGCTTGTGACAAGAGCCAGCACTCTGGAATATGCCACATTATTTCTCTTTCGCCACCACTGCGAAGGCCAGATTGTATCTGTAAGGCCTCTATATCTAGCGTACCTCAAGTGATGCTCTTTGTGGTCTAGTAACAGGCACTGAATGTTCCTTACCATCTTAGTATTGAAGGCTGTTTTAAATGACTCCAAAAGCACAGCAAGATCACAGAAATCTGAAAGAGTGAGACCAGTTGCTGTCAGGGTCTCTCACACAGCTTTGTTAATCACCTTTACTCCCAGTCCTCCTGCAGTCTTGGGCTCAGTGCACAGCTCTGCCCCTCAGTATTGGGCAACAGCCCCCCTCGTTAGTTCAGTTTCAGTTCCATCCCACATCCTTCTTTGCCAATGCACATCAGTTATGCCCCTCAAGTATGGCCACTTATCTTTGAGCGTGACTCCAAGACTCAAGGTTGATAGATGCGAGCTGGCAATGCTCTCACTCGTCATCTAAAACTAGCCATGTAGCCAACACTTTGAAATCCCAGCTTGGGCTGGAACTCAGGTTTCAAAGCCTAGTGAGGGGATGGGCCACAGTACCTAAGCACCGACTGCATTGTTTTTGGAGTGTGACTGCAAGCCTGGCTAGCCTAACCCAGGCTAAGGTGCTTGCTCCCCCAGGCTCCAACTGCTGTGTAGGCAAACCCAAGAAGGACCTGAAAGGTTTCATGACATGTTCTAGAGATTTCTTTCCTTCTGCCAGCCTGCTGTAAAATTCCCTGCAGTTTCCACTGAGTGCCCAGTTCTTCTTCTCTCTTTGATTTAAGCAGCTGTGTAGTGTTGTTGAGCAGCTGTTAAATAGCTGCTCTGCACGTGCTACCTTGACAACGAGTAACATGATTCTTGTATGCACTGGCTGGAGCACTTTGGGCTTCTTCCTGAGAGAAGGAGCCATAGTAAAGTATCATACAAAGCCCTTTAGCTTGGCGTTCAGATTGCTCAAGTATATTTGCTCTCAAGAACGTAAACCTGAAAAAGGAAGGAACTTGTGTTGAGACAAGTCGTTCCTGCCCACCACTGTAGCAGTCTCCAGTCATTAGCCTACCCACCATCACGACCCTGAGTGTGACCACGCACCAGTAGGATAGCACCTCTGTAAGGCTGCTCAGAGCCGCTCTAGATGACATGGCGGTTAAAATTATGCTGGCCAGCTTATGCTAGCCCTGCCTCTGTTGCTAACTGTGGTGGAGCTGCAGTGATGCTAAAGTGAGGGTAGGAGAGTGTCAGATCAGCTGTGTCACCAAGGCCTTTCGTAATCACTTTCAGTATTGCAGGACTGTAGCCCACAAGACGACCCTTCTAGAGTTGCAGTAAGGCCTCTGTAGTGAACAATCATGCCTGCCACCTTCCAGCACAATGCTGCTATGTTATGATGATGCTTATCCTAAAATTGCCTTTCTAGGATTGTCACATGCCAGGCAGGGGGGGAAAGAAGAGTTCATCACATGCCCATTGTCTGTTACTTGCCAAATATACAAACTCTTTCTTACTTGATGGTTTTCGGAAAGAACATGTTATTACCAATATATAAGAGGAAAGGAGGCATGTGGTAACTACTACAGGAGTAAAGTCATGAGCCACACTGTGAAGATCTGGAAGAAAGTTATTGATAAGAGACTATGAAGAAAAGTAAAGGTTAGTGGCAAGCAGATTTGATTCATGACAGGCAAGTCACCAGTGGATGCTATGTTTGCATTAAGCTTGCTTGTGGAAATATATAGAGAAAAGAGGAGAATATTGCACTTGGTATTCATGGGTCATAAGAAGTCTTATGACCACGTTTTTAGAGACGATGTCTGATGGTGTATGAAAATAAAACAAATACATGAAGACTCTCTCAGACTTGTCCAGGGCTTTTACGAGGGTGAAGTTACCACTGTAGGAAGGCCATGTGAAGAAATGGAACCATTTTTAGTAAGAGGTAGAATATGTTACAGCTCATCTCTGAGCGCCTTGATGCTCTGTGTGCTTGCAGATGATATCCAGGTGCATGTTTCTGCAAGTGACAAAGTTAGTGCTTGTCAGGAAGAGCAGAGGGGAAGTGGAAGAAGATTTAAAGATGGAGGTGCATACTTGAAAGAAATGACATGAAAATTAGTGGAAATAGAACTGAGTGTATAGTTTGTAGGTCTGATTGTACCTTAAAGGAAGACAATGAAACTTATAAGTCTCAGGGGGGCCAACCACTACCAAAGGTGCAAAAGTTCTGGTACCTAGGTTGGATAGTACAGGATAACAGTGAACTCAGCAATGTACTTACAAAGAGAACAGGAGAGGTATGAATTAACTGGAGACAAGTGAGTAGAGTGGTTTGTGGTAGGAGAATGTCTGTCACATTGAAAACTATAAGATATTAGTTAGACCTGCATTTTTGCATGGCTGTGAATGCTGTGGGCAGAGGAAGAGATGGGCAGATCTTGAATATAGTGATATTAAAATCTTTAGGGTGGGTGCTTGGAATTACATGGTTAGATCATGTTTGGAACAAATTAATTAAGGGAAAGTTTGAAAGTGATCCTACTTTAAAAATGCAGAGGAAGTTGTGACTTGGGTGGTTAGGGGATGTGGAAAGAAGACTGGGAGAATGAATAGGAAACGAGGTGTTCGACCTAGAAGTAGAAGGTGAGAGTAGGGTTGGAAAACCTAAAGCTAGGTGGATAAATGTCATTCAAAAGGATTTGATTAGCTGCAGCATAGCTGAGGAACTATTTCAAGACTGTGGAATGGAGAAAGACTTGGAAATCCAATCTTGTATGGCTGGGTCTAAGGCTAGAAGAAATAGATGGCACCTGAGAATAGATGGCTGAAAACAATATTTTTTTGCGAGGCAGGAGAGAAGAGCTAGCAGAATAATGAGTGTGTGGAGTAGGTCAGATAATATCTCCTCTGTCTGAAAATTGTCCCACCAGGCAGAGTATGCTTTAACCAGTGCTGAAACTTTCTCCATCTGCTACTTCCAGCTTTTCTTCTGCACCTCCAATATCTTGGCAACCTGGAGAGCTTGGAGCACTGTACAGTGAAATCTTCAAAGTCATTTAGCAGAAGAGTGAAGTTTTGATCAGAGCAGATAATGATTATTTTCCCAGCCCTGCTCCAAGTCTCTTTGTCAGTCTCCATTCTCTTCAGGTTCTAGGCAGGCGCCTTCTACCCCCTCCCCTTTACTGCATGATCACTTGTGAACACTGAGTTCTTAGATTTTATATGTCTAGCATTCTGCGTCTGAAATGTTAGTGCTTAGAATTTATGGGTAGAAAACTTGCTGGAGTGGAAGTACAGGGATGGAATTGAGGGCAAAGATGGAGTCTCCTCTGGAGCTCCAGGAGGGAGTTGTCATCGTGCACCCTGTATTGGTGCACTGCAGGGAGCTTTGGGAAATCCAGCAAGATTCATGGTGTAACAAGAGCAGGGAGCTCCCAGATGCCCCCCCTGAAAACATCCTCTGCCATGTTTCATCTTGCTCAACATGTTAGCTCAAGTGAGAATGTCAGTTTGGTTTAAAGGGAATAAGCAGCAGTAAGTCGGACATTAACATCTTGCTTTACAAAATATCAGTTCAGTTTTTTACTGAAAGATTTCTACAGAGAAATGGCTCTAGGAGCCAGCTGTAAACTCAGTGACAGAGCATTTACATTTAACAGTGAGGGAACCAGGTGGTCAGCCGCAGCATGGAATAGTTCCTGGGAAATAAAGGGAAAACTATGTCAGGAGAGAGAATAGAGGGTCATGCAGCTCCTGTGGTGATGGAGGTGGGATACAGAGGGAACGAGCAACAGAGGTTAACCTTGCCAAGCTCAGCCTGCTGGGAAAGGCACATAAACCTGCATTAGAGACAAGTGCATGAAGGTCTGAATGTTTGTTTGGTTCTTGACCCAATGGGTGAGTGGTGTTTCATGACTGCATCTCTTTAAGGCTGAGTCTACAGTGCAAGAGCTATAGTGCTATAGCTGGGTTTCTGTCCTGCCATAATGTAGACACTTAGAGTAGTGGCAGGGGTCTTTACAGTCTTGTAGATAATCCACCCCCTTGAGTGGGAGTTGGTAGGGCAACAGAAGCTGTCTTCTGTTAGCCTACCAGAGGCATTCTCAAATTATTTTTGCTGTGAAAATATTTCAGGCTATGATGACTCCTCCAAAAAAGTGATGATCACCACCATCTCCCAGGGTCTTGCCATCCTTGTTTCTGTGCTGCTTCTGGCAGCGGTGCTGTCTTCAGAGCACCTGGCCAGCAGGTGCTGCTCTCTAGGCACCCAGCTCTGAAGGGCTCTGACTGTCAGCCATTTGCAGGTTTGGTAGCCAGAGTCATGGCACATGTAGGGGCTGATATCTCATGGCCTCCCTCCCCCATAATAATCTCACGACCCATTGAAGGTCTTGACCCTCCATGTGTGACCCCCACAGTGCAGAGCATCTGCATCAGAGGTTAAGTTGGCGTAGGTACAGTGCTTAGCGGTGGGAACTTTTTGCAGCCCTGAATTCTGTAGCAATATGGAGCCAACTTTTAAGAGTGAACCAGGCTAAAGAGAAGGACTTGCTCTGCAAAGTGGCACCATGATTGTCCCTCAGATTGTTGCCTCCGTCTTTGCACAACTGGTCCCAAGTGTCTTTTTAACCAGCGAGTGGTGGGTTGAGTTTGTACCCAGGCCCAGACTACCGAGGGATGTCTGCTACTCTGTTCTTTTAGGACAGAGGTGGGAGTCCTGTGGGTCTCACGGTGTGGTAAACTACTGTGGGAACATTCACTGTTGCGCTCTTATTAACTGGGAGATTGGTTTGGAATAGAAGGTCCCAGTGCAGTCTCCTTCTTGCTTATGCCCTTTTCTAGCACAATCAGATGTGCTTTCTTTGCTAGCCAAGACAAGTGAGGGCTTAGAATCCATTCGCTGTTCATCTGAAGGTCTGGGAGCTGCAGTTCTGACTCTGAACTGGACCCAGACTGTAGCTGTGCTCTTTGTTTGTCATAGCTCTACTCCCTTCTTGGGTAGAATGGATGGCGCTTCAACAGGCCACTCGCCTCTGCTGGGGTCCCTTGCTCCAGCTGGAAGCCTGCTCCATAAACAGCACCTTTCTCTCCCTCCTGTCCTAGTCCTAGCCACCACTCCTACGAGAGGAGATGAAACTGGAGGATCGTGGAGAGCTCCATACAGTGACAGATAAGGAGCGATTTTTTTGCACCCCTCAGAGGGGCTGCACAGTATGGTGCCTCCCCAGTATTCTCACTCTCAGCTGCTTTGGAAGGCATGGAGAGAGCTGCCCCTTGCCATCCTCTAGACTAGACCAACCCCAACTCCATACTGATCTGCCAGGTGGTCTGGTATGGGAAGTCTCCAAATCTGGGTGTTCTGTCTCATTACTCGTGGCCAATTCCTGAGCCACCAGACAAGCTTCTCAGGCCTCTCATCTTCCCAGTTTTCCTTTTTGCCCTTTCCCTGCATCAGCTTCTAGCATTGCAGTATCTGGTATAGATCTCCTGGCAGCAGTGCCCCATGTTAGCCTTCCCATGTCCCCTCCCCTCATCTTTCTCTCTGATGCCCCTGGAGTTCCCTCGCAGCCTTCCACAACCTCCTTCCACCCTGTTTCTCCCAGGAGTGGTAGTGTCCATTCCTCATGTGGGGCTTGCAGACTGCTAGTAGGTTTGGTGAGAGCTCCTCCCCCCTTAATCATTGGTTTCTGTGTTAACAGCCACTGCTCGGGGCACACCCAGTCACTATGGACACGTTTTTTAAAAGGCACTTCAGGAGGAAGGTATCGTCGTTGGGTTCTCAGCATGCCAGTGGTGTGTCAGTGCCTACTGGCAAAGCCAGGCGGCGCTCCACGGCTGGCCTGCCTTCAGCCACACTGGCACAGCGCCGCCGCAGGTCCAGTACCCAGCTGCAGAGCTTCTCCTGCCTGGGCTCCCCCGACAAGGGCAACGTGAGCCCCCGGCGACGCTCTAGTACCACTCCGCCCCACCTCAGCCCCAGGTTTGCTGTTCAGAAGAAGCGCAGGGGCCAGGTGCGCACCATTGATGCCCAACTCATGGGCCCTTCCATGCTGCTGGCCAGCCTCATCCAAGTGAGGGAGGAAGAGGAAGGGAGGCGGGCGTCCTGTGCCGGAGTCTCTGGATCCGAGTCGCCCTGGAAGGAGCTAAAAGAGGGCGGTGGCAAGGAGGAGGATGTTGCCTCAGGAGCCAGGTTGGATCGGCATGAGTTGCAGGCTAAGCTTCCCCCAAGGAGTAGGGTCCCTGCGCTGCACCCTATCCGCATGAGGCCTCTCCTGCGAGCCCCATGCTGCCTGCGCCGCCGCTCCTCCCATCTCCTGCCTGCAGAGTTTGTGTACAGCAAGGCAGCCTACGAGCTGCAGGGGTGCTACCGACGCCTCAGCCAGCCAAGGCTCTCGGGAGAGATCCCCAGGCCAGGCACTCTGCTCCCACCATACAGAGCACGGCTGGCTGCCAAGAGATGGAAGGTTCCTCCTGGAGCCGGGCGGCTGTCAGCAACCATGTTTGAATGCTTGAGAGTGGAGCCCACCTATGGCAGATATGCCAGTGCCTCCCCAGAAGCCTGGAACCCCCTGCTGCTGTATGTATGCTGTTCCCAAGTGAATGAAGGGGGGTTTGGAGGGGTGGCCAGGCCACAGCTGGCGCAGTATTGAAGGGAGTAGAGATTGGCATAGAGCTTCTAGCCTGCCTGGTTGTGGGGGCATGGCTGACATACTGACATGGAGAATATGGTCCCAAGCAAACCCCTCTGCATCAGGTGAAGCAGAGCGGACGGGAGGAGGACTCTGGAGAATCTGCGCAGAGCCTGAGGCTCGTCTGGATTATAGTGGGTCAGACGGGGGATGGGACTAGCACAGGACCTATGCCTGGCCTTACTGAAGCTCCCGCCTACATGCTTTATGGAGTCATCTCCCAGTGTGTCTGTGGAGGCAGTGTGCAAGTTTGGTCTGTGCACTAGGAGGGGCCAGGGAGTCAGTCTCCCCATTTTCCTCACCTTTGGGCAGAGGGTTGTCCATCTGTGTGTCTGACTGGCTGCTTCTAGCCTGCTTGCAGTACCTTTGTGCTTGCTGGCTTCTTCCAGGTGCTGGTGCCAGGTTAAGGCCAGGAGGAAGGTGAGAATAAGAAATTGCAAGGGGTTTTGGAAGAGAGGGGATGTTTCTGGGATGGGGAAAGATATGTCCAATGTCTCCAATTAGCTTGTTGTGCCCGGCTCCATTGTCTCTGGCTCAGAGGCTGCACAGCATCCTGCCCTAACAGCTGCTGAGAATGGCACTCCGACAGTTGGAGGGGTCAGAGCTCTGACAAAGTCATTGGTCCCAGGCAAACAGCTGTTAAATAGGAAGCAACAAGAGCCTCTTGCGAACAAGAGCCATGAACTCTTTCCCCCACTTCTAATGGCTCTAGATTCTCTTTCCATTTGTGACATTTCAGTGGGGGGGGTAACTCTGGGATAGCCCAGTGTCTTCCAGAAGAGCCCCCACCCCTGTGACCTTCACCAATCTGTGGGAAGAGGAGTTACTCCCACCAGATCAAGTCTGGAGCTTTTTGCGTGTAAATGTGATGACCCTGAGAGGGGCATTGACCCTGGGGTCTCCAGATCTGAAAGCATGGGTGCTTGCTGCCTGGGCATAACCCAGATCTGTTAAACCAAAGACTAACACATTGGTCTTAACCAGGGATGTACAGAAGTCTTCTGGGGGTATATCAACTCATCTCGATATTTTCCTAGTTTTACAACAGGCTACATAAAAATCAGTGCAAACTAAAATTGGATACAGTGATTTATTTATAAAGCTCTATATGCTGTGCACTGAATAACGTAAGCACAATATTTATATTCCAGTTGATTAATTTTTATAATTGTACGGTAAAATGAAAAAAGTTACTATTTTTCAGTAATAGTGTGCTGTGACTTTTTTTGGTCTGATTTTTAAATGAGGTGAAAGTTGGAGCACACAAGACAGATCAAACTTCTGAAAGGGGTACACTAGTCTGGAAAGGTGGAACCAGTCTAATAGGCTCACAAGCTGCTCTATGGCCCAGCCTCTGATAGAGGGGCATGCTGCATAGGTGTGGATTGTGGGACCCTAGATCTCACCACTGGGGAACACTTCACCAACTCATCCCAATGGTGTTTGCTGATGGGGTTGCAGAGAGGGTGAATATTGGCCAAACTTTGATTATGGTGAATTCAGCCTCATTCCAGATTGCTGGCTTTAAGTGATATTAGTGAACAATGCCCTGCCCTCTTCAGTGTTCCCTTCCTTCTGGAGAGCTCACAGTGCTTTGTGTGCATTTATGTTCCCACTTGTTTTTATAACCACTCCTCCCCTTTTCTTCCAGGAAAGCCATTGCCAAGTCTGGCCTCCAGCACATGGTAGCACAACCAAATCCCACACTAGCTCTGAGGAGTGAGTCAGAGAGGCAGATTCGCAGCACTGTGGACTGGAGTGTAAGTAACCCTTAATTTTCTGGTTCTTGGGAGGGGGTGTTACAGTGGCTGCACTGCACTTGTGGCCATTCCCATGAGGAGGGCAGGAAGGCTATAAAGCTGTACGGGGTTGCCTCTGCTTTGACAAAGTTGTAGCCTTGTAGCTAGGGCTGATCCTTTCTAATGCTGCTGGATAAAGACTCCTGGACGCTGGGGAAAACAAACAGTGTGTTCCCCTCATTCCCCACTGCTATTATACTATCACCCATTTTGCACTTGGGAATGGAGAACTCTCTGGCTCCCAAGTGGAGAGGTGGAGGCTCCGCCCTCCTTGTTGGAGATCCACAAGCACGTCTGCTTCAGCTCCTGTTCTGCACAGGCAAAGCTGAACCAGTTGTGAGTTGCATCCTCAAAGAACCAGTGTCCTTGTCCGGGGGGGGAGACAATCCCTCTGTACCATTCTGGGGAGACCTAGCTGGGACAGAGCATTCTGCTCTGGGGGCCTCCTCTCCTGAGGGCTTGTGTTCAAAAGCAGAGACAGGATGGTTCCCACCTGGGATACTGTGGAGGGCATTTAGATACAGTCAGGGGGCTGAACTGATTGATCTGTGAGGAGAAATCTGTCCTGTTCAGCTCAGCAGTGAGTGAGTGGGGATCAGCCTCCAGAGCGAACACTGGGGGAGGAATGATTGATGTGAAGTTGGGGAAAAAATGTAGGCTGAATCTGAAGGAAACAACCTAGCAATGAGGTGGGACAGCTCTTTTGTTTGGGATCCTTTACAGCTAAACCAGATAACATCCTACAGGCTGTGCTTTTCCATTTCTAAAGCATCTGGGCTGCAGTAGGAGCTTTTGGCAGGTGTCTGAGGTGTGCCCTTGTCTCTGGAGGACAGTGCTCCATAAGCATCCTCCAGCCAACTAATGTAGCACAATGTATTCAGGGGTCTGGGATGGTCAGCTGTTGTTCATCATGTTGGAAGTGCCTACTGGGATTCAAGGCCAGGCCCTGAGCGCTGTGGGACCATCAAAGAAGTGCAACATTATTCTGTGCCTTCCAGGAGACTGCCATCTACGGGGAACACATCTGGTTTGAGACCAATGTCTCTGGGGACTTCTGCTATGTGGGAGAACAGAACTGTGTGGCCAAGATGCTGGTAAGTTGGGCACAGTGACCCTGCTGTCAGCTCAGCTTGGGTTAGGTCAGTGGTTCCTAACCTTTTTGGCTTGAGGACCACAGATATCAGTTTTACTACCCTGAAAGGCCTCTAACCAGCCCGCCCCCCCCCCCCCCCCAGCGAAAAGAAGTTTGCCTCTGCTTGCTGATCTCTCATCTCCTTGGCTGCAGCAGGGAAACTGCACAGATCCTTCAGCTCTGCTTACTCTATCTGGATTCCAAGGTAGTGGCATCCTTCTGCAGCCAGGGGGATGGAAGATCAGTGCTTCTCTCCCCTTCCTCTGACTCCAGCAAGGACCCTAGCACCTGTGGACCTCTGCAGAGTGTTTTGTCATGCTCCCTGCTGCAGTCAGTGGCAGTGGAGCACTAATCCCTTTGGCTGCAGCAAAGACCCTGCATCGGTCTTTTAGCCCTGCGAAAACATGCTGTATCTCTGAGTCCTTAGGCAGTGGCTCCATTCTGCAGTCAGGAGGGAGTCAAGGGCCACTCAAAAAGCTGCTGAGGGCCACAGGTTGGAAACCACTGGTTTAGATACAAGACTAAACTGCCATCTAGTGGAGAAACCTGGGGATCTGGTTCTGCAACTCCAGTAGTTTTGGATTAGCTGTGGTCCAGCAAAGAAGGGGTTAACACTTGTAAAGGAGATGGAAAATGTTGTGCTCCATGCTCTGCTGCTGCTAAGGTTGCTTTGAGTCTGAAAAGTTGCTGCCTCTGAGCTGGCACCAGGCATCAAGGCCTCTAGGTATCTGTGTGACTCGGGTCCAGCTGGTGGACTTTCTGGGAGGAGCTGTAGTGACCTCCAGTGGATGCCCCAAGAGAGAATTAATTCCAGAGCTTTCCAGGAAGGATCTTCCAATGAAGGGAAGAACCAAGAAATGGAAGCCCAAGCCCTGCTGTTCTGTAACTGGAGGCTGGCTATGTGATCCTCTGAGGCTCTCCAGCCATCCCTCTCTACATACAAATTGAATCCAGCCTTGAGTGATAGGAACAGTCTCCATCCACTGGTTGTTTGTCAGACTGTGTGAAATGAGCTGGGGGGTCACCAGCTGATGGGCTCACCAAAATTTCCACATATGGCAGTGGTTGGCTGCCTGGTGCCAGTGTCAGAAGAGGTTAGGGATTGATTGGCCAGTGAAGGGTGCCTTTGCCTCTTGTACCAGGGCAGGGCTGAGGCAGTTGGTGGTATGGGGCACTCAGATCAGAAATAAGACTTTTCCTGCTGTCAGGGTTGGATTAAGGGGCCGGGGGGGGGGGGGGGGGGAAGAGGCCAGGCTAGAAGCACTCCCACTGCGGTCTGGCCAGTCTACCCTGGGGCAGAGACTGCACCATGCACCAGTCAACCCCACTCCTAGATCAGAGCAAACTTGTGCAAGCCTACCCTGCCCGTGGGGCAGGGCAGGAGCATCCAGAGCCCAGCCTCTGGCTTGAGGGTCATCCACCCTCCTCAGCACATGCGGGGCAGGGGTCCTTCCAGCATGCCCCCCGTTCTATGGTGGGCCAAGTGGAGCAGGGGGACAGATTAATGCAGTGCCTGGAGTCCAGGGCCCCCCTTTAGGCCAAGGCCCAGGGCTTCAGCTCTTATAGCCTCTGCATTAATTTGGCACAGACTACAGTGATCCATGGGGCATATTTATTTCCTACGGCGGCTTATCCTGCAGAGTATTGAGGTGCTCTTTCAGGAGTACCCACTGAGAAGTGTAGAGGGATCCAAGACTGCTGGAGTGTAGATAAAAAATACTGATGTTAACATTGGTGCTTTTCCCTTTTTGCAGCAGAAACCTCTGTCCAGACGCAAGTGTGCAGCCTGCAAAATCATAGTGCATACACCCTGCATAGAACAGCTGGAGAAAGTGAGTAAAGCCCAGCACAGGTCAGGCGTGGATCAGAATTGCTGCTTACTCCTTACCTGGGCAGCTTTCAGCGTGGGCTAGTGCTGAGCCCTGTCTGTCTTGGCTAACCAGTCATTATAGGCGGGTGCCTCCTGAGAAGACAGTGTAGTGGGAAAACAGGCTTTTAGCAGATCCCTTGGCCTTTTAGCCACAAGTGCTAGTGAATTGTTCTTTGGGTAGAGGGTGGGATGAAGATCCCAGATAAGCCCTAATGTCCCAGGAAGGAAGCTCTCAGGCTACCACATTGAACTTGACTCAAGTAGATTTCCTTTAGGTGATGGTTTCACTGATTCCTCTCGTGTGTGTTAAATCCGCAGATAAATTTCCGCTGCAAACCTTCGTTCAGGGAGTCTGGATCAAGGAATGTTCGGGAGGTGAGCAGCTCAGCTGGACTGCTGGCCTTTTTTGCTGTGAGGCAGTCCTAACCCCTTCTAGTTTGGTGGCAGAGGGCTCAGGATACCAGCAAGAGAGGGGACTTAGTTTGGCTTGCTGTGAAAGCAGCAGAAGGTCTGGCCATTTTTAAGCATGGCAGGAGCCCCTGAGTTTCTGCTACCTGTAAAACCTCTGGGCATTGAAGGAGTGTAGTCACCTCTCCTGTGAAGCCTCCAAAATGCAACTGCATGGGGTTTGTGATAGTGTCAGGTGGATTTCAGATCATTCAGGGACAGATCCGCTCCTAGTCATTTAGCTGTTGATCTGCATTCTCAGAACCTTTTGGTCCTGCTAGGCTGGGCCAGATGCACCTCAAGCACTGCCTTTCCGAGGAGGAATTTCAGCCAACTGAGTGCTGGCCATGGGAGAATAAAATGGGCAAATCACTGAACTTTTTCAAGCATGCTGGAAGGTTGCATGGAGACTGGGGGAAGAACTGGGTTTTTTCTTTACCTCCCAGCCAAGATCAGCAGCACTTAGTGCCACGGGTACTGAACTTGGCCCCAGTTAACTCCTATGCACCCCTTTCGCTGGGGACTCTAGTGTGTTTGCCATCTCAGGACCTATTCATTCCATCTCGCTCAGCCAGGGCAGAATTGTGCCCTGTAGTCTGTACTGTGGAGCTGCTTCCAATTCAGGTTAAAAGTCCTCTGTACGCTTTCATTTAAACCATTTCTTCTGGGTTGTCTCATGCTGCTGTCTCTGATGTGCTCTACAATGCCACCAAGGAGGAAGTAAATGGCTGCCTAGCACCACTTTCAGGGGAAACACAGTAGTGCATTCTGAGGAGCTCTCCTGCAAGGCTATGTACTCAAGGGGTTTGACCAGCAACAGCACCTTATGACTTCCCTTGGGAAGCTGAGCTCTCCATGGTGCTGAAAGGCAGGAATGGAGGGTATCCACATAACCTAGTCATGGGGCAGTTCCACAGCAGCAGAAGTGTCTGGAGGAGCTTTCAGTAGGATACTGGCCAGGGATCTTTATGGAGAACATACACAAAGGATGGATCTGAACAGCCACTATGCTAATTTTTAAATTAGAAGCATAACCAGGGATCTTTCCTCTGCAGTCTCCTTAGAGAATCTAATTGTCTGTGTCCAAAGTGCCCATTGTTATGGTGTCTGGGCTTCCTTATCCCTCATATTTACCTTATCAGCTTTAACCAGAAAATCGAAGTTAGATCATAGACCCTGACACTGCGATAAGGAAAGAACCCTCCAGAATTCATCATTCCAGCCACTGAACCACTTAGCAGTAGGAAGCAGAACATAGAGACAGAAGAATAAACAAATCTGTAGAAACATGCATAGCAGCTATTCAGAAGGAAGGGGAGCATCTAAAGTTTCCTCCTCCACACTCCACTGGATTTCTCTTGGTTACAGAGGGCAGAGTTGTGGGAATAGTCAGGTACCCTGTTTTGGGACTCCTGTCTACCTGCCCTCTCCTAAAGGAGAAGGCTTGTGCCTCTGAACCTTACTTTTCTGGGCTGAGGTGTTCCCAGGGGCTTCTGCAGTGTTGTCTCAGTGCTACAGAGAATGCAAAGGAGGATTTCATTCTGTATGGGTCAGAGAGGGGGCCAGGCCTCTGTGAGTCCCAGCCAAGCGGTGTACTAACAGGTCATGTCTGTCCTGTTTTCTGCATTCTATTTGAACCTGTCCCCTTGTGTTTCTGTTTAGCCCATAATCGTCCGTCATCACTGGGTGCACCGTAGGCGCCAGGAAGGGAAGTGCCGGCAGTGTGGGAAGGTGAGATGGGTTCCTCTTGCTCCCTCTGCTGAAGAAAACCTGAAGTCAGGCAGGGACGGTGATAGGTGTGGGGGTCATTGAGAAGAGCCACTTGGAGCAGGACACACACACCTGCTGCTGGGAGGGTGGCTCACCGCTCCCTCACAGCCCGAGTGATCCTACCATTTTCTGTATTGCTGCCTATTGGCAGCACAGACAGCGCTCCCTCAGTTCCCAGGTTCATCCAGTTGCAGGGTTTCCACACAAACTGATACGTTAGTAGAGCCAGTCAGTCCTGGTGGGACCCACCATACACAGTTATCTGGGTCTGGCCCTTGGTTCTGGAGCATGTTGGCTGTGGGTGGGGAACCATCTGACTGAGACCTGAGGTGCAGTGGTAGCAGCAGGTTTCATGTGTCTAATAACTGCCCTACATGGGAGCTACCATTCCCCTTCCCATGGGCCCTTCACTGCATTGTGGAGTGCTGTCTGAGCTTCACAGGACTCTTCTCCTTCCCTCGGCAGGGTTTCCAGCAAAAGTTTGCCTTTCACAGCAAGGAGATTGTAGCCATCAGCTGTTCCTGGTGTAAACAGGCGGTGAGTGCAGCCCTACCTGGTGTTACCTCCTCTGAGTTAATGCCCTAATGGTCCCTGGTAGCTGAGTAAATTTTAGTGCAAGCTGGGAGCTCCTGCCCCATTCCTGGCAGTGCCTCTTGCTGGGATTAGAGTATCAGGGAAGCCTCTCCCTATCAGGGCTTCTGCCCTTTCCCTCAGTGCCCCCTGGTGGAAGCGGAATTGCTAGGCTCCCTCAGCATTTCCTACAGCTCTCCCTGCTGGGGGTGGAGGTGCTGTGATTGTTAGGAGCTGGGCTCCCCAGGCCAGGCTTGAATAAGAGCACTATGTTTTCTCTGTCTCCAGTATCACAGTAAGGTGTCATGCTTCATGCTGCAACACATTGAGGAGCCATGCTCTCTGGGGGCTCATGCCGCTGTTGTTGTTCCGCCGACCTGGATACTACGGGTCCGGCGCCCCCAGGTGAGTCTCTCCCTTGGGCTTCACTCCTGTTTGATCAGCAATTCCTGTTCATCTGGCAGCTGCTGATGCAGTTTTTTTCCTTTGCTAGAATCCGCTGAAGTCCAGTAAGAAAAAGAAGAGGGCATCATTTAAGAGGAAATCCAGCAAAAAAGGGGCCGAGGTCAGAGAACAAACCCTGCATTGGCTGGGAACTGGGGGTGGAAATGGGTGTTGGAGAAGGAAGCCTGAGACTGGAGCTAAGAAGAGAAAGGTGGAGAATAGGTGCTGGGATATGAAAGGCTGGTGTGTGGATCCCCTTCCACTTTGGAGCTGGGAGAGTGAATCTCAGTGCTAAGGCCCTGCCTGTTAAGACCTGGGGGTGGATCTCACTTCTGCCCTGGAGGTCTAGGTGTGTGGATCATGGTGCTAGGGACCTGGGCATGATTAGAATTTTCAGTATTTTATCTCCCAGCTGCAGACCTTAATGACTTGACATGTCAGTCACAGGCAAGAGCTTGTGTTTGCCCATGTTTGTTGATGGTGTTTGTGGTGTGTCTTGCAGGAGGGGCGATGGAAACCCTTTGTCATCAAACCCGTGCCATCCCCACTCATGAAGCCCCTGCTGGTGTTTGTGAACCCCAAGAGTGGTGGGAATCAGGTAGGGACATTTTCCTGTGTGTTCCTGGGAAGCTAACTCTGTGGAGGCCTCACATCCCAACTGCTGAGAATCCAGCATGTTTGGTGATGACTTGGCTGCAAATACAGAAGCAGGCAGTGTGATGCCAGCTTAGTCCCTGGCGTCTCGTCTGGAGGCCACGCCTTGCCTAACTGCCCAGGGCAGCAAATCCCCATCACTTCTGTCTGAGATCCCATGCTTCCTTCCCATCCACCATCACCCAGTTCAGACTTTGTTTCCTGAAGTCTGTCATCCTTCTAGGGAGCGAAGATCATCCAGTCCTTCATGTGGTATCTCAACCCACGGCAAGTTTTTGATCTCAGCCAGGGCGGCCCCAAAGAGGCGTGAGTACTGACTTGGGGAGCCCTGTCCCTTTCTCCACAGAGTCTCCCAGCCACACCCTTGGCCCCTTGTCATCTGGCTGATAGTTAGTGAGGACCTTACACTCCAGGAAAGGCCCTTGGTGTGGCTGGACACCCAGTGCAGATTCAAAGCATGGAAATTGTCTCTGGGGACTGATACAGTTTCACCTTCTGGTCAACCCCTGGCTCCCTTGTGTTTCTAGGAGGTGGGGTGGCCTAATGGTTAAGTCGGAGGGCTGGAAGCCAGCTCTGTCACTGTTCTGTTTTGTGACATGGGGCCAGTGCTGTTCCCTATTTGCACTTGGCTGTCACCACCTGTTCAATGAGCCCCATGGGGGTAATGATCCTGGCTTCCCTTCCTAGGGGCCCATGAAGATAGATAAATTACAGTGTGTCTGTCAGATGCCATGAGACTATAGGATGAAGAGTGGGGTCTAGGGACAGGCTCAGGATTGTGACTCCTCCAATGGACAGCATGAGAAAGGAGCCCATTGCAGCTTGAAGTGTTTCTATAACTCTCCTGCCTCTCCCCAATCTCCTTCTCTTTCTGCTGCCCTGCAGGCTGGAGATGTATCGGAAAGTGCACAACCTGCAGATCCTGGCGTGCGGTGGGGATGGCACGGTAAGTGATCCTGAGCTATGGAGGGATGTGGCTGGTGCCTTGATCCTGTCCTCTTACCCTTCTAGGGCAGGCAAGGGCAGCTACCTTACTCTAATTCAGAGGCAGGCAAAACAGGTCCCTCAATTCTACAGTATGGCTCAGAGCCCTCAGAGACTACAGATCCCAGCATGCCATGCTCCATCTTCGTCTCAGAGGCTACTCCTGGGTATGCTGGAGCCAGTATTATTTGTGGGGTAGCTTCCTGTACTAGAGACGGAGGTGGCTGTAGTGGTCTCCTTCTGATGCTATTTGGGTGCAGACCTCAAGCCCCTGGCAAGTTACTGATGCAGGCATCAGCTGGGCAAAATTTGGGTGCCAGAGTGAATCCAGGCTTCCCCCATGTAAGTGCTGTCTGCAGCACTCCTGGAAGATGAACTCCCATGCTCCCAGCATAGCTTAGGTATGGAAGGGGGCTGATCAGCCTCTGGAGCAGACAGCACTGGGGATTCTCAGCCCCCTGAATCCTGGCAGAATCTATGGTATGGGGGCTATGATCTACTAGGGCACCAGTGGGATGTCAACTGCAGAGATGCCACCACTGGGGGAGCCTCACTTACATGCTCAGGTCACAACACTTGCAAATAGGAATGGGGCAAGTCTCTCCCTGGAACACTGGGTAGACTTTGTCCCATCTGTGGAGTATTGGCTGAGCATCTCATGTAACAGCTGAGGAGTTGGGAGGGACTGAGGCTCCATGTCCTCCTCATCTCTGGCTCTTGATAACGCGCTCTGCCCCCTCAAGCGGATCACCTCATAGGGCTCCGAAGTAACCAGCTGCCTCTTTGCTGTTTTCCCTGCTTGGCCAGGTGGGGTGGATCCTCTCCATCCTGGATCAGTTACGCCTGAATCCCTCTCCTCCAGTAGCTATCCTCCCTCTGGGGACAGGGAATGACTTGGCCAGGACTCTGAACTGGGGTGGGGTAAGTGACTCGGGAGAGTGGGAGGCGAGGGGCACGGTGGAGAGGCTGCAGTGCAAACTCACTGCCAAGAACTGCTCCTGAACTGGAGCAGGGGTTTTTGGAGGGGAGAAGGGATCTGAGCTCTGATGACAGGGCGGAGTGGTGTGTGCTGGGGAAGGGGAGCTAAGCCCTGGAGACAGGGCTGGTGGGGTTCAGGAGCTGAGTTCTTTTCTCTGGTATGGGGAGCTTTCCCACTTGAGCTCCATGTTCTGCCATCTCAGAGTCATGCACCATCTGTCCCAGAGTTCCCAGCAGGGAGGTGAGTGAAGCATGGGGCAAGTATTTTCAGGCTACCTACTGGATGTGTAGCATATGGCATAGATGCCAGAGGGCTGGGACTTGGCATGTGAGGATCCCTGCAGCATATGCATTAACCAGAGGCCTGGTCTCTCCCCAAGTCACCTTTGCCCCCATCAGTGACATCAGTTGTGAATAAAAATCCCAGCCCCTTGTTGTAGCTAACTAACTAACTGTGCTACCTGCCAAGACACTGAAGTGGAGTGTGAGTCAGTGTGGATGGCAAACTACTCTTGGACACTGAGACAGCAGGTGACTCAGTGACAGATCCCATTCTTACTTCTCATGTTCCTCTGACTCTTTGCACTGGGGCACCTGGCCCTATACCCCTGTCTCCAAAGAGGGTCGTACCCTGTGGAAGCTGGGTTGGGACTTGGATGGCTCACCAAACTCTGCTTTGGCCCATAGGGTTACACGGATGAGCCCTTGTCAAAGATCCTTTCACACGTGGAGGAGGGAAACATTGTGCAGCTTGACCGCTGGAATCTCCAGGTGGAGCCAAACACTGAGGTGAACCCTGAAGAAAAAGACGAGACGGCCACGGACAAGGTGAGGTGGACATGCAGACACTCCTCCTGGGTGATGCTCAGAGCTTATACGCCAGGGACCAGCCTTTTCCATCTGCCTCCAGTTCATGCAGCACTCCATTCCCGAGAGATGCAGCAGAGTGCCAGAATTACCCCTTTTTCCACTTTCTCCGCTTTTGGCTCCCATAAACACCTCTATCTGAGGGAAGCTTGCTCATGGGCTACCAGGGAGTGGCAGTAAGAGCTGGCCCAAAGTTGCCTATCTGCAACAGGTTTTGAAGACTCACTGTCTGTAGAAGATGGATGGCCAGAAGCCATTCCCATGGCACAGAGACCCTGAGTATAACAAGTATCTCAGGAAGCTGAGCTCATCTGACTCCTGAGTCCCAGTCTGCTGGTGAGTCAGCAGTGACCATTTAAGAATTGAAACCAAGCTACTGGGGCAGAGTTTGGTGAGAAGGAGACATCCCTGCTTCCTTAGACAATCCTCTTTGGGGCTCCAGAAGGATCCTGGAGAAATGGGGCTGATTTAGGGCCTCTGACCCCATTCATTTGGCACAAGGAAAGCATCTGCTGCCACAGTTGCCACCCTGTTCCCTCCTGGGTGCGGATCTGGGTTGGCCCAGGGGACCTGGGCAGAGTGAACAGGGATTGACTGGCCCCACCCTATCACTGGGGGTGGGTCAGTTGGCCGAGCGGGTGGGGTTAAGTGTACGGCCTGGCCTCTGGCTCCAGTACTCTGCCTTCACCACCCAGCACCGGCACGGTAGAAGGACTCTTTAAGGTACCTGCCTTGCCAGCACTGAGCTGGGCAGGTGCTGGATTATCGGGGTTTTAGGGGCTGGAATTTAGGGCCCCTTTTTGGCCGAGGCTCAGGGTTTAAGCCCCTAAATCCCCGGTGATAATCTGGCTCCAGTCACTGCATCACCATTGCCTGTGTGGACACTTAGCCTTGGCTAAGGATGGAGCCCTGGAACTCATGTTGAGTCCACAAGTGTGGTCAGGGCAGTAAAAAAGAGCTACTCCGTCCCCATCAGCGTGTCTGTCTTTCAGGCCAATAGTCATCTTTGTGTCAGTTACTTTCTCCGCCTCCCTCTGGTGGCAGCAGCCCCTGTAAATGACTGGTGGCTGGAAAGCAAAGTGTGGTCTTCCCCTTGCAATAACCGCCTGTTTCTAGCCCTGCATCTTTGGTTCCCAGCCTCAGCCTCCACTTGTTCCTTTTTCAGCTTCCCCTTGATGTCTTCAATAACTATTTCAGCCTCGGCTTTGATGCTAGAGTGACACTGGAGTTCCACGAATCTCGAGGTGGGTGTGGGGGCCGGAGCAGGGCTGGCTGGTGCCTTCTGGGCAGAGCTGCAGGACTGGGCCATGGAGTGGGATGTCTCAAATGGGGGGCAGGTGAGCAGGAGGGAATCAGGTTTGTAACCTGGGGATGCATCCAGCTTGGTCAGTTGAAAACACATTGCAGCAGGAGGCATCTGGGAGTGTGGCAAAGGGCGAACCAACTGGCCAGAGGTTGGGGGGGACTGACCACAAGGAGATGGGGACAAGCAGAGAAGGAGTGGACCGGTGAATAGGAGGGGCAGAAGAAAACCAAGAAGAGTGAGAGGGTCAGCTGGAGAGTGAGTAGTGGAGGAAGGCTGACTACAGCCTGGGAGCATGAGGTGAGAGCGGGGCAGACAGGCTGCTGAGCTAACTTCCTTTTATTTCTTTTCCTAGAGGCTAATCCAGAGAAATTTAACAGCCGGTTTCGGAATAAGATGTTCTATGCTGGGGTGAGTGTGTGGGTTTCCTTAGAGATGGTGGTGTCTGTCAGAGCTCCAGGTGCTCTTCCATAATTCCGAAGCTGCTTTCTCTGGGGAGCTACAGATGAACTATAGGGCTCCACTCTTTCAATCTCCCCCTTCCTCACTTTGTCCCTCTAGCCCCATGATAATAGTTCTGGCTCTCCTCTGAACTCCTCTCACTAGTGTTCTTTTACTGAGGGGTCCATGCTGAAGCATCCTAGACAGGGCTTCCCCAGACCTGGGAGTATCCACTTCTTGCCCTAGGACAAAGTCTCTTATGTCTACAGCCCGAGGTTCCAGTAGCCTTTTTAGAGCCCTGTTGCAGCACAGCAACCTGACTAGTTTGTCTTCCGCTGTGTTAACTGAGACTGTGTATTGTGTTGTTTCATGCCTTCTCATAACTGCCTCACGCTGAAAAGGCTGGTGTCTTGCTCCACGTTCATAGAGTTTAAGGCCAGAAGAGACCATTACATTATCTAGCCTCACATCCTCTATTCTGGAATTTCACCCTACTCTTATATTGGGCCAATTAGCTTTTGTTTGGCCACATTTTCTCTCAGCCACATTCCATGCCCCCACTACTGTTTTCCACTTGGAGAAGAAGTACCCAGCCTTCAATCACAGCTGCTCCTAGAGCAATGGTCTGCAACCTGTGGCTCTGTAGCTGCATGTGGCTCTTTGGTTGCCTCCTTGCATCTCTGGGCTCCTGGCTCCAGGCCTTCTCCTCCCAAGCCCCCGCCACTGGGGGACCCTGTGGGCGATCCACTCCTAGCTCTGGCCCCAATCCCTGGCACCAGGGGATCCTTCAGGGGCCCATGCTAGGCTCTAAGCTCCTCCCTGCCACCAGGGGCTGTGCGGAGGGCCCACTTTTGGTTCTGGGCTTTTCCACCTGACAGGGACCCTGTGGCATGTGCCCTAGCCTACCCACCCCCCACCAGGAGGTTACACCAATTGCGGCTCTCAAAACATTTGGTTATTGAAGGAATTTTTAAAAATGGCTCTTATCTTTTGGGTTGCCAACTCCTGTCCTAGAGATGGGGTAGGACGTTGTGACTATGTGTTAAGACTGAAATCCATGTCAGAGCCATGAGGTGTGTCCCAAGACTTGGGTTATCACAGGGTGCGGTACGCCAGGAGATTCATCTGCAGCACTGTGTCAGGAGGGGGAATCTGCCAAAGATCCAGTGAGAACTGGAAGAGGGTTTGCTCATTCTCAGCAGCCTGCAGGAGAGAGGAGAGGGAGGGCCTGATGTGAGACTCAGTAAAGTCCAGAAGTCCATTGATGCAGCTACTCTGGGACATGGTCTCTGGGCACTAACTTTGTCTCTTATGTTGGCAGACAGCGTTCTCTGACTTTCTCACGGGCAGCTCCAAAGACTTAGCTAAGCACGTCAAAGTGGTGGTGAGTGTTTGGAGGGGAAGGGTGAGGATCATTTCTATAGGAGCTGTGGGGATTGGTGAATCTGGGGCTTTTTTACTTTAGGAGGTGAGGGTAGTAATACCTGGTGCCTCAGGGCTGAGGCAGATGTTGCACTAGGAGGGACATTCCTTGGAGGTTGCAAAAAGGCAACTCTTGATGGGGAAAAAAACAAGTAGTCGTGTCACTTAAAGACTAACATTTATTTTTCACATGAACTTTTGTGGGGAAAATCCCACTTTGTCAGACGCTTTGAAGATGGGGGCTCATTAAGGACCTACAGCCTCTTCTAAAAGATGATCCCTCACTCTCTCAAGCCTTGGGAGACAGACCTCTCTTCGCCTACAGACAGCCACCCAACCTTAAACAGGTGCTCACCAGCAACTACAGCTCTTAACAACTGAAACATTAAAGAGGCACACACCCCTGCAACAAACCATGCTGCCAAGTCTGCCCATATATCTGCACAATAGATACCATCATAGGTCCTAATCAAGCCTGCTACTCCATCAAAGGCTTATTTACCTGCTCATCTACTAATGTGATCTATGCCATCATGCGCCAGAAATGCCCCAGCACCTTATATGGTGGACAAACAGGATGATCCCTTGCGCAAAAGAATAGATGAACACAAAACTGACATCAGAAATCACAAAATGAAGAAAAAAAAAACGGTTGCTGAGCACTTCCATCTTTCTAATCACTCGATAAATGATTTAATGACTGCACTCAGAGATGTCAATGGGACATCAAGACTTCAAAGAGAAACAGCTGAACTGGAATTAATATGCAAATTAAATTCTATGAAAGCAGGATTAAATTGAGACTATGGGTTCTTTTCCCATTTCAAAAGGTAATTTGACTTCAGCCTTCCCAGGCTTTGAACCTAAACAACTGCTCTGATTTGCTGTTACTGTATGACCTGATCCTATGTTTTACACTCGCTTGCATTTATTTGCATTCCATTCTGTAAGTTTCCCCCATCTTCGAAGCATCTGATGAAGTGGGATTTTCTCCCACAAAAGTTCATGTGAAAAATAAATCTGTTAGTCTTTAAGTGCAATGGGACTCCTTGTGTGTTTTTTGCTGAACTAAACCGGGGTGGCCAAACTTATGGAACTCAAGAGCCACACAAGTTGATTATTAAACCTTCCAGAGCCGTACTTAGGCATATAGCCATATACTTTTACCTACTAAATTGATTTGCTGATGTTCTTCTGCGAGCCACACTTTTTCATTCAAGAGCCACATGCGGCTCCCAAGCTGCAGTTTGGCCATGCCTGGATTAGACTAACATGGCTGCCCCTTTGGAAGCTCCGCATGGGTCTCTGAGGACCTGACACCTTGAGGCACACAAGGCAATGGGGAGATCATTCCCTCAGGGTGCATGGGCTGGGCCATTTTTATGGAGCCTGCCTGGGTGTCTGACTTGTTTGTCTGCTTTTTTCAGTGTGATGGGACAGACTTGACCCCCAAGATCCAGGAGCTGAAGCCCCAGTGCCTCGTTTTTCTCAACATTCCAAGGTGAGTGGCTCATGCGCCCAGGGTCTTGAGCTCCTGGCCTAACATTTGAGGAGCACTGCCGGTGGTACTCTCCTCCCGTTGTCTCTCTGCAGGTACTGTGCCGGCACCATGCCCTGGGGCAACCCTGGGGAGCACCGTGACTTTGAGCCACAGCGTCATGACGATGGCTGCATTGAGGTCATCGGCTTCACCATGACATCCCTGGTAAATTTGCTCAGTTGCTGGTAGCAGGCAAGGGAGCTGTGGGTTCTGGCCCCATTTTCCTGAAGGAAGCCACACCCTGCCTGCCCCACATCTCCAACCACTCATCCTGCAACCCTGACTTGAAATACTGCGGTGCCTGAGAGCTCTAGGCAGCACCCAGGCTCTGAGCCAGTGGGACTTTACAGGCTGCAGCCAGCTTGGCTCAGTATGGTCAGAAAGACCCTGGCGGTACTTTCCCACCCCCACCCCCCCCCCCAGGTATAGCTTTGGGGGGACCTCTGCTGGGAACAGTGGAGCCTCTGTGGGCTGGACAGCAGAGCAGCCCTCCTTAGAACACTCACCAGCCTGCACCCTACGCCAGCGTGACTAATGGGAAAGAATTGCAAACACTGTAAGCCTTGTTTGCTGGGATCTTTGCGTCTCTCTTTCCTGCCTCCCCATCCAGGGTCTCTACAGCAATTAGAACTCTGAGGGGTGCTGATCTGTTAGCTTGTGACCCCCTGGTAAAATAGGATGCAGCTGCTCCATTGTATGGCCAGTGTACCTCTTCCCCACAGGTAGTCCTGCTGTAACCCTAGCTCTGTTTGCAGGCTGCCTTGCAGGTGGGTGGACATGGAGAACGGCTGCACCAGTGCCGGGAGGTGATGCTTACCACGTCCAAGGCCATTCCCATGCAGGTAGATGGGGAGCCATGCAAGCTGGCAGCCTCCCGTATTCACATCACCCTGCGCAACCAGGCCAATATGGTGCAGAAGACTAAGCGACGCAACTCCATGCCTCTGCTCAATGAGTACGTTCAGGTGCAAGAGAACCCTGGGGAACCCAGACCCAAGCACTGGTCCAATCTAGATTGGTTCCACTCCTCCACAGCAGGGAGTTGATGCTAATTCAAGGGGGCATCATTCACCCTTCTATTCGGGTGGCTCCTGGCTCTTCAGACTTCCCAGCTGCACACAGGAGGTGTGAGCAGGGAGCCTTCCAGAGGCTCTCTGGGCGTCACTGGAAGGAGAGTGAGAAGACGCATGAGTTAGGGCAGCCATCCGCTGCCAGAAATGAAGCCTTAACTGTTATCACCTGCTGCTGGGACTGGGTTGGCAAGTTCTGCCAGGCTGTCCACAGCACCGCATGCTGGGAGAGAGACAGATGGGAGTGGCTGAGAGTGTCGCCCCATGTCCCTAGCCTGTCCGACCAGAGTGCCTTCCCCTCACAGAGAAGGATCAGCATTGGGGTGGCTGGGAGCTCCCTAAGCTGTCTCCCTAAACCAGTGTTCTTGCCCCACTTCCTAAATTTGTTTTTTGCTGCAGGAGGCTGAGCTCATGTAGTGCCTTCACCTATAGGGTCTCCTTTCTAACCCTTTTCCTCCTGCTTATGTTTAGCCAGCAACCAGTGCCCGAGCGGCTGCGAATCCGGGTGAACCGCATCAGCATGCATGACTATGAGGCCCTTCACTACGACAAGGAGAAGCTCAAGGAAGCCTGTGAGTGACCTCAGTAGCCTTGGGTGTCGCCATCAGAGAGTGATGTGCAAAACCCCCTTAAGATCACAAGGCCATTTGGGGCATCTTGGGGGCTGCAGCTCTGCTGTATCAAAGCCATGCATTCTTGAGGTGGAGCATTGCACAGTTGACTCCGTGAGAGGCAGTGATCAGCTCCATTTATATGAAGTGGCCATGCTCTGCAGTTCTCAGCATGTGTATGGTGCTCTCTTCAGCTGGGTGATGGTCACACTTTTCCAGGGGCTCAGTAATTGGTTGAAGGTTTGCAGCTTCCTGAGATGTCTGTGTTTTGCTTTCAGCTGTGCCCCTGGGAATCATTGTGGTTCCAGGAGATAGTGATCTGGAGCTCTGCCGGACCCACATTGAGAGGCTGCAGGAGGTGAGGCACCACGCGTGGCCTGGGATGTGGGGTGAACTGATAACTGAGGAGAGACATGCACATGAGAGGCATCGCCAGACCCCCTGGTTATTGTAACCTCACACGATTGATGTGAGCATCCAGCCATAGGCCTTTGATGGAGGGATCCCAGGCTAGGTGGACTATTGGTCTGTCGAATCTATCAGCTCTTATGTATCAGCCTCACTGATTCTCTTTTCTCCATTCTGTTCGCACTGCCCTCTAGCCTTCCCCAGTGTATTGGGCAAGGAGAAGCCACTAAGCAGATGTGGAAAGAGAGAGCTTTTGTACTGCAGAGATGTTACATGAGATCTTAGCCCTTCCCCCAAACCGGCATGCACAGAGAGTCAGTCTCCCCTGTGTCAAGAGCCCGCTCCTTTGCTCTTTGCACTTTTGTGAACTCCTTCCCAGGCCTAACCTCTCCGGGACAGAGATGTCTGCCCAGTGCCTGCGGATTTATGCTTTTCCCCTGCCCCATTTTCCTCTTCCACACACAGCATGCGGAGCTCTAGGTGATGCATCCATAGATGTTACACTAGCCCAGCACCCTCTTCTTTCTTCCTTCCCTGCCTCCTGGGAGGCATTTGGCCTTGTCTGGAGGGATCTGGGAGAGCTTGAAAGTGGGCTCCTTGTGGCCTAGGAAATCCTGCAGGATCTCTGTTTGGTTTGAGTTAATGGCCAGAGAAAGAAGCAATCTGTTCAGTTACAGGGCACATTATGCAGCCTGGCATGCACGAACTTGGCTGTCCCTCTCTGTCTTGTGTCGCTATTTCTAATGTACTCTTCCATGCAGGGACCAGGTCATGTGCCAAAGAAAGGAGATGCACTCAGGTGGCTGGACCCTATGGTGATGGGGTTAGGGAGGGCCTATCATCTGAGTCCTTACCCAGTCCCATCCCTCTTGTAAAGTCATGGGGAGAGTGGCCACGCCCCGATTCTGACTGATGCTTTTAATGATGGGTGTGAGCTCCCAGAAGCTGGGCAGCTTGGGATGTGTCACTCTTGGTTTCAACTCCTTCTCTTTCTGTCTGGAGCATATCATCACTAAACTTGGAACCACACTGCATGGGCACCAGGAGGGTAGGGGCTGAGCTCTGTGAATGTAGTGGTGCCTACATGCTGTGGCAAGGCTACAGGAGTGGGGCTCACAGGATGGACTGTGCCAGGACAGAAGGGGCAGCTGAATGAAGGTGGTAACCCATCACCTTCCCTCTTCACAGGACTTTCTTCCATGCCCCTCTTCTTTACAGTGCCTGCTCCTACAGGTGTGTATCACCCTCCTCTCTCCCCTTCTGGGAGTCTCTGTTGTGTACATGGTGCCAGTCTTGTGGACTTGTTTTGATACCTTCCACTCAGTTTGGTGTATTTGTCTCCAGCTGCACTTCATGCAATACCTGCATGCTCCATCCCTTGTTCCATGCCCCTATGTGCCTCAGTGTCTTGGTGCCATGCCTGGGGACAAAGAACCTAAATCTGAGCCTCTCTGAACTCCCAGTGCAGGAATGAACCCAGGGCAGTTTGGGGGGATCTGGAATGGTGAGCAGCTGGGAAACTTCACTCTCTTGTCTTTGTGCAGGAAGGGGATGGAGCCAAATTAAAGATGCTGTCATCCCAGAAGCTGTCCCCCAAGTGGTGTTTCCTAGACTGTGAGTATCCTCTCCATACAGTACAATAGCACTGGTCTCTCCTGAGAGGTGGGGTGATGAAGGAGCTCTGATCTGCTCTTGGGACTTAGCAAACATCCCAAACCAATAATGCCACCTTAGAATGCATGTTGTTCTTGGAGTGGTCCATTCCAGTGTAGGAGTCTGCATATCACATGCACCATTGCCAGAAGCTTCATTCACAGTTGTATTGTCTGGGTTGACTCTGATGTTCTTCATGGCATGAAATATAGGGAACTGCTGCCCCATCATTCCTTTTCTGTCTGTGGTGGTTGCTGGAATGCTGTTGCCTTCTTGTTCTGCAAATTCTCTCCTCAGTGGTTTATCAGTAAATAAATGTAAATAGTGTTAATAGTTGTTTAGATAGTCAATAGTGTTAGTAATTATATTCCTTGCCCTGCAGGGCTGCCTGCAAGGCCTGGGGCATGCCTTGCTCCCAAGGCTTTATGCAGTGTGTGACTAGTCCCAAGAAGAGAACAGTGAGTGTTCTACAGGAAAACTGCTTAAAGTGCTATGGGAAAAGACACATCCCTACTCAGTGCTGCAGCTACAAGAACTTGAGGCTGAGGATCAAGGAGGAGTGGGATAGCAGACAAAAATTCCTCCAGAGGATGGTAGCATTTCATTCTGCATCCAGATATCAGTCAGATTCAGCACTCTGCATTTCCTTGGTCCAGAGTGCACCAGTCTTGGTAAGTGAGCCCCGGCACCAACTGCTGCTCAGCATTGGCATGAAGAAAGTCAGCAGGACAGAATGGTACTGTTCACCATTGTTGGTGCCCCACTAGGAGACAAAGAGGTCGGCCTGGTGATGCTTCCCAACAAAAGAAGACTCAACAAGTTAGGTCTGTACTGGGCCACCTACAGTTAAGGACCTTTCAGCTAGTGCTGATGATTCTGGTTAAGAGCAAAGAGCTATGAAATGTGGGGCACGTGGACTCCCCTACAGAGGTGAGCCAGGGAAGAGTCTTGACCCTGGCACTTCTAGTAACACCAGAGGCATATGAGATAGCAAGGAGGTAGTTAACCTCCCAGAGCCTTTAGTTCCCCAGGGGCATCACAGGACCTGATTGTGCTGATGTAGGTTCTGATCGTGGGGAAGAGCTTAAAGTGGGCTCCTTGTAGCCTAGGAAATCTTGCAGGATCCCTGTCTGATTTGAGTTAATGATCAGAGAAAGGAGGAGTCTCTTCAGTTATAGAGTACATTATGCAGACTGGCACAATGGGCAGCTCATGCCTTCCATGGCTGCTGGGCAGGACAGTTCCAGTTGAAGCCATCAGAAGGGAAAACACGTTCATCTTTGCTATCAGAAAGGGGCTCAGTTTGAGAATGGAGACCCTGGTCCCCCAGGAAGCATCAGTGGGTGAGGCACCAGTCCCACAGGAAGGGCAAGACCCTGAGACGGTTTGGGTCATCTCATCCTCCTCCTCAGACAAAATAGTAACAGGCACTACTATAGAGCCAGTGCAAAAAAGGGTGCAAAGGATTGCCCAAAACCTTAGTTGCAGGTGGAGTAGATAGAGGAGTCGGCTCTGTCACTGGTAAATATCATGGCACCATTGGGTCAGGTGAGGGTAGCCTTACCTTTGAATGAGTCAGTCTCACAGTTCATTAAGGTGCTGTGGCAGACGCCCCCTCCCTCCAGCCCACAACAAAGTGGATCAAAAGAAATCACGTCGTACTCCCAAAGGGGTATGAGCATTTATATGCACACCTACCTGCTGCCTGGTTCCCTGCTCGTCGTCATGGTCGATGAAAGAGAGAGGCAGGAGCAACAAGCGCCATCACCAAAGGCAAAAGATGCCAAGAAACTGGACTTGCTAGGGAGAAATATCTATTCTACAGGGGGTCTTCAGCTAAGAATTGCAAACCACGAAGCCCTCCTAAGTTGATACAACTTTAATTCAAGGAGAGCAATGTCAAAATTGAAAGAACTCCTGCTGGTGCAATCCAGGTTGGTGTTTGGGGTATCGATTGATGAAGGCAAGGGCATAACCAAGGCATTGCTGCAGCCAGCCTTGGATGCCAGAGATGTGGCAACTTGTGCTACAGTGACAGCACCTGTAATGATCTGTAGATTTTGGTGATAGTCATCTGTCTGACACTATGGTGTCCAACAGATTGTGCAGAACCTGCTACTGGAAGGTCATTCCTTTTCCTCAGATGACAGATACACAGCTCCATAACCAGAAGGACTCATGCACAACTCAGAAATTGCTAGGCCCTCATACTCCAGCCCCATTTAGAAAACAGTTTTACCTGCCACAATACCAACATAGGACAAATTTTGGCAGTCAGTGGAACAAGAAATCCAGGTGGAGGCAGTCTCAGAACTCATCAACCTTTACATCTACATCTGTGATACGACCGTCACGGCCCAGGTGAAACTTTGGAGATGTTCTTGAGGACTGCACACCAGCCAACAACCTCTATCCTAGTCCTCTGTTTGGGGCCCATTTGCCCGTTTTTACTGTGTCTGTGCCAGCATCACATCAGACAATGGGTTCTCCTTGCACTAAAAGTGGGTTATATGCTGAAGTTCAGCTTATTCACTCCCACGAGAGACTTCTATTATACAATGGGCAGTAATTCCTAAGGGTAGGAGCTGTGGAAGCTTAACACACATGAGTTTTTATTCTCATTACTTCATGATCCCAAATTCCAGTGGGTACCTTGGACCTATCCTGGACTGGAAAACCTCAGCAGGTTCATGAAGAAACTGAGGTTCCAGTGGTCTCCCTCTCATCATTAATCCACATTATTCCAAGTAAGTATCTTCCAAATCCACAGGAAATATCTACGTTTCCTAATAGACCACTACCAGTTCACAGTGCTACCCATTGAACTATTGGCAGCTCTCCCAAAAGCTTTCACAAAATGCATCTTGGTAGTGTTGGCCTTGCTTGGGAAAACAAGAGTTCCTGAATGACTGGCTTATCAAAGGACAGCCCAAGAAGCTGGTGGACGGACATGTGAAGTTCACTTCATCCATTTTCAGATACCTGGGCTTCCTCTGAATGAATGGAAATCAACATTTGTACCGGACCAGAGGATCGAGTTTATAGGAGTGGTGCTTCACTTGACTCAAACCTGGGCCTTCCTTCTGGAAAGCTGGGTTGGAGCCTTAGAGGCACTCATGCTCAGTCTGAGCGTCTGTCCTACTGCCACTAGAACCTGTTTGAAACTTTTGGGCTACATGACTTCTTCAGCCACACTCATCCTTCCACCTAAAGGCAGTCTCACATTTTCACAATACGCAGGATGTATTTCTCCTCGTATTTCACCCAAAGCCTTGTACTGCCAGAGAACAGCAGAGACTCCGCTCTTTGGACACTGGACACATGCTAACCTCCTACATAGAAAGGGCGAGGCTATTCTGGAAGTCCAAATGACTCTTCATTGCTATTGCGGATGGTATGAGAGGTGAACCATGTGTTGCTTCCAAATGTGCTACAGTCTGCCAAAGGTGCCTCCTCTATGGTTGACAACTCATTCTAGGTCACAAACTTTGTTGGCTGCCTGTGTGGCACAGGTCCAGATTCTGGATATCCATAAAACAGCAACCTGACCATCTGTATCTATGCTCTCTTCTCTCTATGTGCTCACACAGCAAGTGAGAAATGATGCAGCTTTCAACCAAGCAGTTTTCCAGTCAGGATTGCAGCAGAACTTTGACTCCATCTCCTAACTTGTGGCTTGGGAATCACCTACATGAAAATGTACATGAGCAAGCCCCTGAAGAAGAAAAGGCGGTTATTAGCCTTTCTGTAACTTGTTCTTGTAGATGTGTTGCTCACATCCACTCCAAGTAACTGTCCCTCTGCCCCTTTTTTGAAGTTGCTGACAAGAAGGAATTGAGGGGACATTAGGATGGCAGTTCCCTATATACTGCACCGTGAAAGCACCACTCCAGGAGGCACCAGAGCTATGCCCCTGGGGAGAAAGCTTCCAGCAGTGGTGCAGGTGATGTGCTCATACCTACATTGGAGTGGATGTGAGCAACACATCTCAAAGAGCAACAGTCATGCAAAGGTTAGTAACCGTCTTTTCCCTGGGATGCTTTGACCAGGTCACCTCATGGCAGCAAGTCCATTGTTGTGGAGCTCTCTGCATGTGGCTCTCCAACAGAATTGGGTAGTTGCCTTGTTACCTTTTACTCAGTTGTTCAGGTGCCTGAATGCTGCAGCTCTGAACTGAGAGGAACATGGTTCCCTGTCCCCAGAGCAGGAACTGTGCCCGGTGCCACTGGTCATGTGACTCCAGCAGAGCCTCCAGGTGTGGAGTATTTACTGTTAGGACACCTGGTCTCAAGTCCATGCTGCTGGCTTGTGAGGGAAGCAGGCTCTCCAGGCAGGGGTTGAGGTGCTGTTCCTATGTCTGATGGACAGGGGGCTCCCTCAGGCTGGGAACTGATCTTCAGTGATCTGTGCCCCTCTTAAGTGAGCTCTGGGTGCAGCCATTTGGCTCAGTTCTGTGCCTGGCTGACATCAACTGGCTTCTCCATGCAAACAGCCTTCGCCCCCAGCACTCATGATGCTACCCGAGTCAGAAGGACCAATTCTTCTCCCGCTGTATGTGGAAAAGGACTGCAGGGGGTGCTCTGTCCTCGTGACTTCCAAGGGGAGTTTCGTAACCACAAATAGCACTGTGCGGTTTAATAGAGCAAATGAGTGTGGCTAGCCCTCTACAAAGTTTGGTGCAAAGAACTGAATCGGGGCCCTGCTGCTGGAAAATAAAGCCTGATGTGATAATGGCAAGTCAGTGTGGGCCAGAGGAGAAGTGGGCAGGGGAAAGGGAAGGGGAAAGCTGGGAGCTGGTGCTGGATTCTCCCAGCAATGACACTAGTGTGGGAGCTTTGATCATGAAGGAGCAGCTGCAGTGGAAGCTTTCTCCAGCAGGAGATGCTCTAGGGATCAGCATGGCTGCTGCAGTGAGAGATCCCTTTGTGCCTCTTATTTCAGTTACAGGCTGTCCATTGGTGCCTTGTGGAGGAGAAGGGGGAGAGTGCCTGTTGTGCTGAGCTTGTGACCCCGCCGGCTGTGTTTGTAGGAGCCCCAAGGACTGGGGCAAAGCAGTGGAACATGTTTACAAACACGGCTTTGTTCCAGCTCATTTCTCAGCCCCTTCTCCCCTTTCCGTCCCCGCCTGAGGCTGACACTTTGATCCCAAAGCTCCAGGCTGCACTTCTGCGTTTACTAGCATATTTTTGGTGTCTGTTTTTGGTTTGAGGGATTCCCTGCGAATGCCCCACAGCCTGGGACAATAAGGGCTTTTGTGCCCTCACAATGGTGCAGAAGTGAGTTCCCAAACCAACCGAGAGAAGCTTATGCAGGGGCACCAAGCAAGGCAGACCTGTCTCATGGCACTGATCCACTGAGCCCATCAGGCCTGTACCAGGTGCTCACTGGGCACCAGCCGCGTGACCTGAGGTGCCTGATTTCAGATAGACAAGCTGGGAATCAATGGGGACACCAGCACTGCCCCCATCTGAGGGTAGACTCTGGAAGGGCCAGGAGAATGCAAAGGCCAGAGCTTTGCCCCAAGCGCTGGGAGGGTAGATAGCTCTTTCCAGTCTAGTTTCTGGAGTTTCTGCTGCTTTCTCTGTTCCTTATGTTTGTTTCCTCTTGCTCTGCCTCCCTCCAGGTTCCCCACCAAATCTCTGATTTCAGGAGCACATCATGGTCATGGGGGAGGGGAGTGCCAGGAGCAGTCCCCATTGGTGTGCAGACATTGCCCCTGAATTTGGCTGCTGGCAGGGATCCAAGCCAAGTGAGGATCATTCCAGTGAGAGGGTGCTGTCCCTTCTTTCCTGGGATTGTGGTGTCACCTGGACATACTCCATTGCCTGTGGTGCTCACGTGACCCCTGCTCCCAGATATTGCTGCTGTGGATTATTTCCTTCTCCTCGCTGGTTTCCCAGCAGCAGGTTTGGAACTGAGGAAAATGTGTCAGGAAAGAGGCTGGAACTGCATTCAAGGGTGACACAGGCTCATTAAAGTGACTGAATTACAGGCCTTCGGCAGCTCCATGGCTGTAAATCTCTAGCAGGGACAGGATAAACAGGACTCTCTCACTCCTCTAATCTGCTCTGGCTTGTGTCACAGACACCCCTCCCCCATTCCTGTTCTTCTCCAAGCGAGAATTCCCCAGTCCCTTTAGGGCCCAGCCATAGCAACCCCAGCCTGGGCAGCCGTCCTCAGCCCTGTGGGGAGCACAGAGCCATGGAGAAAATGTTCACAGAGCAAGGGAGCCTGCTAACCATGGGCTGTGTCTGCTCTGCATTCTCCACCACACTGAAATGAGGCTCCAGAGCACCCAGTCCCTGTCCAGTCCCTTCATCTCACTGAAGTTTGTATTCTGATTTTCATAGTTACTGGTTGCATCCCAGACTTGCAGAATGCTTCCCGAATCCCCTCTGCTCCTCTTTCCCCAGCACATTGGTGGAGCTTTTCTGTCCCTTGAGCAGGTGTGCAGCAGAGAGAACAACAAGCCTCTCAGACAGAGCCACTTGGGTACAGTTGTTGGCCACCAGTCGGAGAGTGGATGTTAGGTGTTGGTTTGAAACTAGGGACAGGAACTAATGTCCATCCCATGCATCGCTGGGGAAGTATGCTTTGCCATGGCCAGTGAGAGAACATACGGCATGGAGCCCTGGTGCTGGTTTATGATGAACCCTGGTCAATAATGTAAATGAGTAGTATTACCAAGTCCCCAAGAATATAGAACAGGAAGGCTTGATCTCTCCATTGTAGCTGCTCCATGTCTCCACAGTTATTCTGTAGCAGTAAAAGTGACCCTGAGTGTTTTCAAGTCAGAGGAAAAATCTCTTCCCTGATCTAAGGATGTCCTGACAGCAGTCAGCTGTCCTTCCCACAGCTCGTTCAGGCAAGGCTCTGTTCTGTGCAATATCAGTGTCACAGCAGCTCGCCGAAAATCCTGGGACCCAGGAGGCAGCTCTGTGGCCTGAGAGTGCTTAGGAATCTGGAATTCCAGGCCAGCCGCCTGAAGGCAGCCAGGTATGCTCTGCTTGGCTGTGCTGTTTCTAATGGTGATCGGGGCAAGAGCATGGGTGGCATGCTCAGCCAAGCCGGAACGTCACATTCTGTGATCAGTAGTCCCTGTAGTCTGTGAAGAGAACAGGTATATCTTTATGGCTTATGGAAGCTGATGAACTATCCCTGGTCTAGAATTAACTGTTTTCTCTGCTGTGTCCTGCCTTTTGATGAGAGCACTCGCTAATGAGGTTGTAAGGCAGGTGAATAGTCTCATCTTGCCAGGGGGGGATTCAGTGGTTATAGGCAGTCCCCTTGTCCCATGCCAGATTCTGGGGGCAGGAATGACTCTGTTTTCCACTCTCTCTCGCAGCAACTACAGCTGATCGGTTTTACAGGATAGACCGTGCACAGGTGAGTGTAGCCTTGTTTCCCGGGGACTGTGGGGACTGGGACCAAGGTGCTCTAATGGAGAGTACATGCAGCTCTATGCTGTATTTTGAGCATTTGCCCTTGAACAGAAGCACACGTGTGTTCAGACATGCAGAGACATGCACAAGGACTACTGCTTAGTGTGCTTTGCCATGCTGCCCAAGTTCTGCAGTTACATTATGCACAAAGAGATATGGTTTCCTGCAGGGGTTGAAAACCCTTGAAATAGCCATGTTCTGCCCTCTGCAGTCAGGCACTCCTGGAATTATTTGGTACTGGAGGCTACAGGTGCCTCATCCACTCCTTTAGCCTCTCTATCCATAGTGAATTAATGGAAGAAATATTGACAGGAGAGCTGGAAGATGACCCCAGGAGCGGTGGACAGTGCTGGGAATTAGTGAGAGGCCTTGCTCTGCTGGTCTGATAGCCCTGTTTGATATTATCATAAGTTAGAGCATGGGGACCATGCAATGGATGGATGTAACTGGATGCAAGTACAGGATTTCATACTGTCACCCCAGTTCTGGGTTCTGACTGAACTGAGTGGCCTGTAACACAGGACATGGGGGCAAAGATGGCTTTAGCCACTTCTGTCCCACTTTGATTCTGAGGCTGCTGGTGCTACTAATTCAGCTCGCATCAGAAAGGTCCTAGGAATTACTCTAAATTGTGAGCTAGGTACAGCAGTCTTTAAGAGGCTATTTGACATACCAGAATAGCTAGAGCTTAGAGTATCACCAAACACACTCTGTGGCTAACTCTGAAACTACAGATGATCATGCTGTTGGCCCTACTCACTGGGAAATCTGCCTGGTCACTGGGCCTGTTTATGCTGCTGGAATGATGTAAAAGTCCTGGGGCATAGGCCTGTTATAGGATCAGAATCTTACAATCTTCCTTGAAAAATGAATACTAGTTGACTTACCTAGGAACACTGAGATGTGTGTTGAGAAGTGTCTGAAGGACTGAAATGAAGGCTTGTGATAAATGACACTTTACTGAGTAGAGGAAGGTGCCATGAGGTCTTGCAGGGGTTGATTTCAGATGTGAACTGAAGTGTTATTAAATTTCTCCATTCACCATCTAGAAAGAAGGCAAACAGGAGCATGATGCAACCAATAGGTTACACTGAAGAGGGAGGAGTTGTAAACCTACAGTCTGAAGGGTCCCAGAGAGGTCAGACACAGAGGCAGGAAACAACTAAGTGAGACTCAGCCTGGGGAAAAAATAATGCAAAACCTCTATCATCAACGGGAGGGAATGGCTGAGACAGACTCGGGGAGGAAGAAAAGAAGCAAGAGTTTACACTGTGATGTCTGCAAAACACCAAGGATGTTCTGTGAGCTATGTATGCCAAATCCTCAGTCCCAGAGTCAGGGTTGGGGGCAGTTTCCTCTACCAATGGCTCTGGAGCATCCACTCCTGGAGTCTGCTCTGGGTCTCCCAATCTGAGAAACCTCATGTCAAGATCGTCCCTTGCCAGTGCAGTTCTAGTGCACTCACACCTGGCATGTGACATTCAGCTCCAGGCCCCTTGTTGACAGAGGGAGATTGCAGGGTTTTGGAGGAGGAATCAGCAAGGGCTTGTGGGAATAGATTAAGCATTGAATCTGTCCAGGTTGGCAAAGAGGCACTTATCACATGCCAGCAGTCTGCAGACATAACCGTTGAGGGTGGGAAGGGATTACATAAAGTTGCAGTGAGAGATATGGGCTGGGATTTGGAGAGGGGATGTTCCAGTTGAATCTCTGGAGTTATCCTGGCAGTGAGATGTGCGAATTTGTGGAATTGTTTTCTGGGAAAGGGTAACAGCTTAAAACGGGTGTCCAACCTTTTTGGGTGAGGCGCCACATTGCAATTCTTTTCTCAGTCAGGGGGCCAGTGATAAAATTTTCAATAGATAAGTGTGTTTAGTGTGATATTTGGCATTGCTTTTGCTTGGATTGTGTACGGAGGACAAAGGGAGCAGGGATACCTGTGTGGGAGCAAGGCAGAGTGTGGGGAGCATGGCAGAAGAGTGGAAGGGAAGAAGGGTGAGGTGGGGGGAGCAGAGCAGCTAGGTGGCAGGACTCGTCTACTTCCTGACAGGGACCCCACCAGCTCTGCTCTCCTTACTACCTGCCAAGCACTGGTCAGGGAAAGGGGAGCAGTGCTAGGTAGAGGGAGAGAACAGAGTCAGACAGAGACAGGACAGAAACCTTGGCAGTTCTGCCATAGTCACAGGTTTTGGCACTGGGCACCTCTGTATCAGAAAGTTGATGGGTAGCAATTTCTACAGAAGAGTTTTTGCCACCGAGGTCAGGGGAAGGACGGGTGCTGGGGTTAGGTGTGTGGAAGGAGAGCAGAACGGAGGGGATGTCCAGGTCAGGAAGTAGCTGGGTCCCACCAACCAGCCACACTGCTCCCCTGCCCCTTCACCGTCCCAGAACTGCCAGTTTGTTCTGTGTTTGTCCCCCTATGTTCTCCTCACCCCCACTCAGCACTGCTCTCCTTCCCCTGGATTCTGCTAGCCCTCGGGTTTAGTTCTCCTCCCCCCTAACCTCACCAGACTGAGCACAATGCCAGCTCAGCTAACACACCCCCACCCTCCACCACATAGCACACTTTGCTGGCTCAGCTTTCAGGCTCTTGTGGCAGCACTCGACAGGCCAGCTGAAAGCCCTTGGTAGGCAGGAGTGTCTGGCCCCCAGGCTGCAGGTTGGACAAGCCTGGCTTAAAAGTGCACAGCCTGCAGTGTGCTGGAGTTAGGAGTGTATAAACCATCTTCCCAGCCCCAAGAGAGCTTTTCCATCTCTAGTTGCTCACTGGGTTTCCACACAACAATCATTGTTCAATGACATCTGACCTGCCTGGGGTCACGGTGACCAATCTAAAAGACCATGTGGCAGACTGAGGTTGCCCTTGCTAAGTCACCATGAGGAAAGTCCTTCAAATCCATGGATATCTGCATCTGCGAGTGTGGGTGTGGGTGTCTGCTGATCAATCTTTTGTGGATAGTGGAACGGATGTGAATGCCAAAGGTGGCAAGGCTGCTTCCCTGCCTTTTAGATAGGAGCTGGGACTTGCCACCAATCAGCTGTTCCTCAAGGCTCCCCTGCTGGCTGCCAGTCAGCTGTTGGGCAGCTGCCTGTAGGGGCTGGCCTCAGAACTGCTGATCAACAGAGGAGGCTTGAGGAGGGATGGGCTCCAAACAGGTGACTGGGGGCCCCAGAGCTGCAGGTGCAGGTCCCTACACTGCAGATGGCAGTTGGTGATAAGCTGGTTAGAGTGGATGCGGATCCATGGTTGTGTATGCATGCAGGGCTCTAACCATGGACACCTCCTCCAAGTGCCAGTTCCAGAGCCCAATGCCACTCCTATGCCAGCCCCTTTGAGCGACTGTGGGGCAATGTTCCCTCTAATTTTTCATAGGCTGTGTTGCGCAAAAAATTTCTCTTGTGCAAATTTGCAGAACCAGTGTCCAAATCTGTGCACACTCCAGTGAGTGTGTCAAACATCTGATGAATCAGATTATAATCCATCTCCCATTTATGAGCAGAAATTAAAAAATATTAGCACTGTTGAATTTTTTTGTGCATGCTTTATTTTGGTGTGTCCATGGGTTTCACAACCTGTGTGCGTGTGCACACGCACACAGCTTAGAGGGAACATAGCTGTGGGTCCATCACCCAACTGAGTGCTGCTCTAGCCGCTAGGCAGGGGTTGTTTCCCCATGGTGACTGGCCAGGATGGCTGGATCCCATCTCTGAAGGGCTGAATTCTGCTTTCCAGGAGCACCTCAACTATGTGACTGAGATCTCCCAGGATGAGCTCTTTGTGCTGGACCCGGAGCTGGTGATCACCCAGAATGTGGGCACCTCACCTGCCGTGCCTGATCTTGTTGATGAATCTTCCGTGCCCACAGAGCAACATTTTGCTTTCCCCTCTTCCTCATCCTCTCAGCCCCCTTCACCAGCCCTCAGGTGAGACTGACCACTCTGGTAAGAATGGCTTTGTGAGGTTGGGAGGAGGAGAGGAAGGAGGACCAACCTGGGGTTGGGAGGCTGGGCACTGGCTTAGCAGCTGTGTTCTGAAGTGAAATGGCAGCTCTGTGTGAAACAAGAAGAATGGTCTCTGCAATTTTTGTCTGCAAAAGACAGCAGGGCCAGTCTCTATGGAGACCCACAATCTTCCACTTCCACCCCATGCAAGTTCTGCCCTAGGAAGGTGTGACTCTGGGGCAGTGGGGCTCTAGTTTAGCTGCTTCAGCCCAGGCTGACTGAGCTTGCAGAACTCATTCACCATTGCTAGTGCTCATGGCAAAGGGAGATGCTTTTCTAGGGGAGACCTAAACAGAGCTGGGATAGGGATAGGTGTCTCTGAGTGAGCTGGGAGAGGAAGAAGTTAATGGTGGAGATGGCCCAGAAAAGTGGGAAAAGCCAAGTCAGGAGGGAGACAGTTGTTATGGCTGAGGCAGAGTTAGTTCCTCCTCTCTTCTGGTTTGTAAATGCTGGAAAGCAAAAGGACTATAAGGAATAAGCAGCATGGGTTTGTCAAGGACGAATCATGCTAAATGCTAATTTCCTTTTTTTTGTCAGGGTTATTGTTCTAAAGGTTAGGGGAAGCAATAGACATGATTTATCTTAATCTTTTTAGTAAGATGATTAGCACAGTCCCACATGATGTTCTCAAAAGCAAACTAGGGAAAATGTCATCTAGATGAAATTACTATAAGGTGGATGCACAGTTGCTTGATTACTGTTGTCTCAGTGCAGTTTTTCAATGGTTCACTGGCAAATTGGGAGGGTCACTCACAGGGGTCATTCCTGGGCCTGGCACTATCTGGTACGTTCATTAGTGACTTCTGTGACCTGGGCCCCCTGGGGTAACCTCCTGAATGTGCAAAAATCAAGGCAAGCTGCAAAACCAGGGGCCAAACCAATGACATGTGGTACTTAAACCAGTCTCCTAGTCAGTAACAAAACATGCTTCTGATTCCCCACACTGATCATCATGAAATGTAACAAAATAGAAACAGCTCCCATTATTGCACATCAGCTCCTCCAATCCCCACCTAGCTACTGGGTGTCTTAAAGAAATAGGTTCTCCTGACCCCTGAGGATCAGCCACATCACCCAGAACAATATAGACATGTATCTTCCCCAAAATACCATGCTGTCAGCCAGTCCTCTGGTAAATAAAACTAAAGGTTTAATATAAAAAGAAAAGAAAAACAAAATGAGAGATGTTGAAGGGTCAAAGTGAATCCCATACATACAAATGATTTAGAGTCCATAGAAGTGGGCAAAGCTGCACTGGGGCTAGCAGGGCATGGGCCCTGCATCTCCTGCCTGCCATGCCTAGCCACCAGCACAGCAGAAGGGACTGGATACAGCTCTAGGTTGCTTGCTGGCAAGCAGCAGGAGGCTCCAGCTTTGAGCCTCCTGTCACTTGCCAGCAAGCAGCCCAGAGCCAGATCCAGCCCCTGCTGCTGCCAGCAAATGGCAGCGGTTGGGGACCGGATCGGGGGGTGAGCCCTGACCCTTAGCCAGCAATGCTCCTGCAGAGAAAGCAAGTCCTTGAAGAATTTGGAGTTTGCAGGTTAATCCATTTCCTCTGTTAGACACCCAGTACAAGGGTGGGTCTCAGTCCTTTGTCCAGTCGCAGGGGAATAGTTCCAGAGGTGGGTGTTGGTTGCAGACTGGAGACTGAATTGGGCTGCTGGGCACAGATGAGGAGGCTCCTCTTCCCCACCACTTTCCCAGGGGTGAGGAAAGCATCCGGTTGCCCCTCTTCCCTGCTGCTTCCCAGGTGGTGGGGGGCATGGATCTCCTAGCTCCCTGCTAGTCCTCTTTCCCCATGCAGCATGAATGCAAGGGCAGGGGGCTAGCAACCCAATGGGGCTCGGAGCTGCTTGCCACACACCGCAAGCAGCTCCAAGCCCCAACAGGCTCTTATTTTGAGACAGTGGTTGCTTCGAAATAAAACCCTTGTGTGGACTGAGTCTGTGAGAATTCAGAACAACCTTATCAATTAGCGAATTGGTCTGAAATCCATAAAATGAAATTCATTAAAAACAAGTACAAAGTACTTCACTGGAGAGAAAAAAATCAGATGCACAACTACAAAATGGGGATGATCTGGCTAGGTGGCAGTACTGCTAAAAGAATCTTGGGTTATAGTGGATCACAGATTAATATGTGTGACAGTGTGGTACAGTTGTGAAAATGGCGGGTGTCTTTCTGGGGTGTATGGCACCACACTTTAGAATAAATGTGGATAAACTGGAAAAAGTCCAGAGGAGAGCAGCAAAAATGAGAAAAGGGTTAGAAACCCTGACCTATGAGGAAAGGTTTAAAAAAATAAATAAATAAAACCTGGGAATGTTTAGTCTTGAGAAAAGAGTGAGGAGGCACATAACAGTCTTCAAATATGCTAAGGGGTTTTAGAAAGAGGAGGTGATCAGTTCTCTGTGTGCACTGAAGGTAGGATGAGAAGTAATGGGCTGAATCTGTAGCAAAAGCTGTCTGGAGAGGGTGGCTGTACTCTGGAACAGACTTCCCTGGAGGTTGTTTGATCCCTGTTGTTGGGGGTTTTAAGACCAGTTTGTACAAACACATGTCAGGGAAGGTCTGGGTTATCTGGTTCTGCCTTGGAGCAGGGGGCTGTACTAGATGAGCTCTTGAGGTCCCACCCAGCACTATATTTCTATGACACTGTGATTGCATCTCCTGTCCTGTCCCAGGCTCCAACAGGCCTCTCAGTAGCACTCTGGGGCTGGCGGGCACACAGGAAATTTTTGCATCCCACAGAGCCCCAACTTGACATCAGGAAGGGCTTCCACACTAAGGGTGTGTCACAGGAGGATCCATGCAATGGCTCCAGCTTTGGAACAGTCTATATGGGGAACCTCTTCAGTCTGTCACACTCCCCAGGGCATCTTAGTTCTTCCCAGTAAGCCACGTGGCTTCACCACTTCCTTAGGCTGGACCCGTGGCCCTGCAGCATTCCTGCTTCACACCACCAGCTTCGTTCAGCAAGTCCAACCAAGACAGAGACTTGCACAGTGACACTCACGCAGCATTGTCAAAATAGTAGAGTTTGAGTCATCTGGAACACGACATAGGCCGTCCTTAGGTTAGCTCAGAGGAATGAAGGTTAAAGCATAGGCCATTCCATTTAGCACAGAGCCCAGCCAAGCTATAGTGAACTGTGTTGTTCAAGCACTATCTCTCCATCTGTGGTCAGACTCCAGTTGAGATCCTTCCTGACTGCCTTCAACAGTCAGTGCTTATGTTCACATCACTGCAGTCCTTTGTTCCCATGCCAGAGAGATGCTGTTCAGCCCCTCAGTGAGAAGAGGGAGGTCTATAGCTCTCTGGGTTTGTTGATTGCTAGTTATCAAATTGGGGCAATTAGATTTGCCATTCTTTTCCCACTGATATTAGAACCAAGCCCCAAACAGTAAGGAGACACCAATATCTTTGGATCTTCACCTGCCCTTTTCCACCCCCTAGGTAACAGTGCAGCACATAAAAGAGATTGAGACACAAACAGGGCTATAAAAATATTGTAGGAAATTCCAACTTCCTGACAAGGGTTTCTCAACTAGTGAAGGCCAGTCCTGGCCTTTCCCAGCAAGAAGTGCTGACAGGAACTCTTTATGGAGGTAGGGGGGAGGGTTACAGAGAGAGAGGAGAGCAAGAGAGGCAATTTGCTGTCGAAGACCTTCTTATGGCATTTCACAGGGTCCATTATGAATCTCTGTCTCTCTTACCTTACAGCTCAGAAGCTGGGGGCTTCTCCTGCCACGAAGGTGAGTTCTTCAATCAGACTGCCATGTCCCTGTCTCACATAGGGTTACATTAGTGGGTACACCCGAGGTGCTCCCCCCACCCCCACTTCTGCACTTCCCCACAAACCAAACACTATCGTCATCTCAGTGGCATGGGTGAAAAATGGAACAATGGGAATGTCTGGTGAGCCCAGCCTCTACTGGTGTGACATTGCATTGCCCTTTCTGGGCTGCAGGCAATGTTCCCTCTAATTATTTGTAGGCTGTGTGCGCAAAAAATTTCTTTGTGTGCGCCAATATTAGCACTATTGAATTTTTTTGCGCGCACTTCATTTTGTTGTGTGCGGAGTTTCATGACCTGTGTGCGCGCGCACATGCGCACAGCTTAGAGGGAACAGTGGCTGCAGGCCTCATCCAGTGTGATCTTGTTGCCAAACAGGCTAAAGGCATATTGGGCTGCATCAGTAGGAGTGTGGCCAACAGACTGAGGGATGTGTTTATTCCCCACTATTTGGCACGGGTAAGGCCACATCTGGAATATTGTGTCCAGTTTTGGGCTCCACACTACAGAAAGGATGTTGACAAATTATAAACAGTCCAGTGGAGGGCAATGAAAATGATTAGAGGGTTGGAGCGCATGACTTATGAGGCGAGACTGAAGGAACTAGGCTTATGTAGCTGCAGAAGAGAAAGTTGAGCAGGGATTTGATAGCAATCTTCAGCTACTTGAAGGGGTGCTCCAAAGAGGAGGGAGCTGGGCTGTTCTCAGTAGTAACAGAGGATAGAACAAGGAGCAATGGTTTCAAGTTGCAGCTGAGGCAGTTGAGGTTGGATATGAGGAAAAACTTTTTCACTAGGACGGTGGTGAATCATTGGAATGGATTACCTAGGGAGGTGGTGGAATGTCCATCTTTGGAAACATTTAACGCCCAGTTAGACTAAATCATCCTAGCCAGGGTTTTGTGGGAGTGGTCCTGTGTTTAGCAGGGGGTTGAACTAGAGGACCTCATGAGGTCCCTTCCAACCATATGATTCTATGAACCACAGGTCCTACCAATACTGCACAGCCTAGGGGCAGGGAGGGAATGGGTCACACTTGGGGCTGAAGTGAATGCCCAGTGCACTGCTGTTCAGGGGGGTCGGAGCTCAGGTTCTCCTTCCCTGACATGCCAGGAGCTGGGAATGCTAAGGAGGTGCCCGGAGGGGGACAGCACTGGATGAGTGGCGGGAGAGACTTGGCAACCCCAGGAGCCGCTTTCCCAGCCTTCTTGTGAAGTGTGGAGCTCCCAGCTGGGGAGGGCCGGAAATGACAGGGCAGTGAGGTTAATCTCCCACCTGCAGAGCCCAGGCCTTGAGCTGTGTTGCTCGGGGTGGGGATGGGGGTTGGGGTTGTCTCTGCCAGGCACCAGCAGGAGCTCTGGGGGGTGGGAGCACAAGGTCAGGGGCCTACCTAAGCTGAGCAAATGGAAAGAGTTTCCCAAGCTTGAACAGAGCTGGTTCCTGGAAGTGAGTGAGTCACTGGTGAGAGGCATCCCAGGTGGCTGGCTCCCCAGGAACCCCATCATTTGCCCTTCGCCCTGCCCTCCTGCTCCAGTTCAGGAATTAACTTTTCCCATGGTCTTGATCACGCTCTTTCTGGACTTGCCAAACTGGGGCCTGGCCTTGCCACTGGAAATGTGGTCTAGTTCTTCCCCTCTTTCTCCCACCACACCTGATCCCCTGGGCTGCCCCCATTTTCTCCTTACCTTTCCCGCCACTTTGGGGCACCCAGCATTATAAAGCTGAGCTCCCAGCTAGCTCTCTGGGCCACATACTGTTCCAAGCAAAGCCAGCCTACCCAGTGCCAGCTGATCTCCAAAGTCTCCAAACTCTCTTCCCAAGTCTTAGGTGAGGGGATTGGGTTCACATGACTTCCATGCCCAGGGATGTCCTACCAGCAGCACCCTGACATTCAGGGGCTGTCAGCAGGAAGCATCTACCTCTGCCCAGCAGCTGAGGAGGGAGGGGAGATTTTGGCTCCACTATCATGCAGGCAGGAGCATGCCTCCTGAGGCTCCCATTGCAAAGGCCCTAACAGGCTCTGCGCAGTATCCCAAGACAGCTCCAGAAATGCATGGTGTGTACCAGTCTGGGGTGAGCATCACATCGCTCTGCCTTGTCTACTCCCAGGAGAAACTGAAATGGAAGGAAGCCTGGGAAAAGGAGGCTGCCTGCCACATGCATTTCTTTGTTTTTTCCACCCACCCCACTGCAGGATACATAGTAGCTCAGTCTTCCATAAGCACACCTGTGCATAAACACCCATGCATGTATCATGCACATACAGAGAAAGAGTCCCGCACATGCCCGCCCTTTCTCTTCCCATTTCCTGCTTGTGTCTGACCAGTGTCTCCTCTCTGCAGATAACGCTTTGATAGATGCTGCCAAGAATAATGATTTCCAGAAGGTAAGAGCTGCTGTGCGCCATGGACCCAACCACAGAGCTGAGGGTCTGCTGTGTCTTTCCCCACAGTACCCAACTATGAATCCAGTGTGCTGTGAACTTCCCTTCTCCAGCACCATGTTGGTTCCTTCTCGTCTGTCTTTGTCATTGCCCTGCAGCCCTAGCTATGGCTCCCTCACATCAGTGCATAAAGAGTCCTTAGTAGTGTGACCTCCCTGTGAGCCGTGCCCTTTCATCCCAAACAGAACAACAAGAAATCCTCTTCTGGAGGGGTGGCACATGCCAAATTAAATTAAGGCAGCTGTAGGCTTGCTGGCTGAGCTTAGAGAGAGAGGTTCAGCTCCCTACCCAATGAGAAATATTCCAGTAATCTTGCTGTGGGTTCTGCTGGTGAAGGGCCACGCTGCGGGGCATATATAGGGTCTTTCCACAAATGCAGCCAGTGCTGGTGCCCAGAGCTTAGAGGAGGCCTGAGCAGGAAAAGCTGATCCATACCTGACTTGTGTTCCTGTAGTTCCGAGAGCTGCACCGGGCAGGAGGGGACCTGATGATGCGAGACTCCTCAGGTCAGACTGTGCTGCACCATGCCGTCAAATCAGGGAGCAAGGAGATTGTCAAATACATCATTGAGAATGGTAAGCAGGAAGCCTGCATCCAGCTGTTGGAGCAGCGCTGAGGTGGGGGGTGTCTTGGACCCTGGAGCTGGCGTGTAGGGATGGTGGCTAAATTCACTGAGCCTCCCTATGAATCTGCTCAAAGGGCAGCTACTAGTGTTCAGGTGGCCTTTCTGCCTTGATGTGTTTGTTGCAACCCTGCAAGGCTTAAGTGTCCCATCTCTCCTTCCTGTTGCATGTATTCTCATTGGTAACCACAGATCCAAGTTCAGCTTCAGTTAGACATGTGGAATGTGTTTGGCTTTGGGGACATCACATGGGTAAATGGGACTGATTTCGTTGGGATGTGTCCTTCTTTGAGCATGGGACTGGACTAGATGACCTCCTGAGGTCCATTCCAGCCCTAATGTTCTATGATTCTGTGGAGTTGTGGCCTGGTGTATTTTGGTGCATTTTGAGTATTGATGCCTGGTTCCTCCTGTCTGTGCACTGCAGTATCCATGCCGATAATAACACCCCTCCAAGAAGCCTCTTTACTAGGTACCTATTTTACCAGCAGGGGCAGATCACAGCTTGGCATTTGGTGGGTCTGTTTTACATTTTTCTGTACTGGGTCCAGGGGCAACTTCTCCCAAATCCTAATGGCCAGATTCTGCCACTGTGCCCAGGCAGCTGTATACCTAGACTGGTTGGGTTTCTCCTGGCTATCAGCCAAGGTCTCTATGTAGAAGACAGCAGGTGTGTAAGAGGAGACTGTGCTTTGTGTTGCTTGGAAGCAAGCAAGAATGTCTCTCTCAACCAGGCTCATCTCATTGCCCCATATTGCCTTTCTCTCCCCAGCCCCTGCAGAGATTCTCGATGTCACAGAAGACAAGAAGTAAGTTCCTTGCTGGTTTGAAGTGTTCACTGCTCAGATCTCCTGTTTTCCATACCCAGCTGCCTTGATGGCAACCTCCAGTCACCAGTTCTATACCATCCTTGGACTGAACCAATCCCCAAGACTGAATTCTCCTCCCACACAAGGGCTGTTTGGCCAGGAATGGGGTCTGCTGGCTCCCTTCCAGGGCTGGGTTCCTTGCTGCTACCTATATATGTCATTTTTCTCTCTCTTACTTTGGGGATCTCATTCCTTTCTCTTGTCTCTTCTTCCTAGTGGTGAGACCAGTTTGCACCAGGCTGCTGCCCTGCGTCAGCGAACTATCTGCCACTACATTGTGGAGGCAGGGGCTTCACTCATGAAAACAGACCTGCAGGTAAGGTCAGATGGGCTGGGAACAGGAGGTGGGAGTGCTGGGAACAAGAGTATACATGGGGCTCTGGTGAGAGGCTGGAGCAGAGATTCAGAAGGTGTTAACCAGTTTGGTCAGCAGAGGGGCAGTCAAGGCAATCTGAGAACATAAGCTTTGAGCCCAGCCAAATATGCTACCCATTCCTATGCGAAGGGGGTCCCTGGAATGCAGTCTGAGATTGGTGTCTGGGTCTTCTCTAGTAGTTAGTTCAGCATAGAGCGCAAAGTCTCACCTAGCTCTTCCCGCTCATTAAGCAGAAGAGCCCTGCAGCTGCACAAATGGTTAAATGTCTCCTTCTAGCCCTTCCCTGCTGCCCGTGTGGTTTTTCTAAATCAGTGGCTATGGGGTGGAATGTTTCTTTCTCCCCTTCCCCACCCTCTGAGGTCATTGCAAGGACAGTCTCGCCAGAGAATTTCCCTCCCAGCAACAGACTGTCAGCTCTCCTGCATGTGGGGATGGGGAGAGGAGAGAGCTCTGAGAGAGGCAAGAGCAAAGAGTGCTAGCGAGTGGGTCAGGCAGTATCACTTGCGTGCAGAATCAATTCAGTGGTGTTGGTGCCAGTGGCTCATGACTACCAAGACATAGTGGTTGGATGCAGTCATATCTCTGCCAGAGAACTTGTAGTGAAGGGGGCCAAGGTTTCCCAGGGGCTGGCGTATGGCTGCGGGGAAGCAGTCGTGTCTCTGTGCTGGGTCAGATCTGCAAGCTGGTAGAGAGCCAAGAGATGCAGTCATGTCTTGCTGCCAGGGGTTTCCAGGGGCTGGGATACAGCAGGGCGGCTCACCTGAGGAGCCAAGCCTAATGAGGCTGTAAAAGCTTCTGAAAGCTTTAGACGGTGATCATGCCCTTTGCCAACAGCCAGGGAGCTGTTTTCCAAAAAATCCTGGCAGTTGCCCTGCTTTCCTAATTTCCAGGAAATGGCACAGGCATTGTGATGTGCCCAAGTCAGGAAGGGTTTCACTGAGGGCACATTGAGTGGCCATAGAAACAAAGGAGAAAGGATCACATGAGGTAAGAGCTGAGGTATGGGAGAGGATGGGAAGACTTTGCCAGAGCAGCTTTGCTGAGATCCCATCACAAGGTCACTGGGCATGGAATCCTTTCTGTAGAAGTGAGAATGGCTGGATGTCTGTCATTAACCCTTAGTTGTAGGAGACAAGTGGCCCACTCAAACCCAGTGCTGAAGGGAATTGTTTCAGGAATGACTGACTACCCAGCTGGGTGTATCTTGTTTGTGTAAATGCAGATCTGGGTTTGAGACTCACTAGGAAGTCCTATCGCGTCCATGGCATTGAACGCTTAAAACTTGTCTGTATGGACAAGAACAAACGGTGTTCCAAGAGCTGTATGTGAAGCCTGATCCTTACAGAGCTATAATACAGTCTTGTAATGGGAATACGATGCAGTTTGGTCCCGTGCACCTCAGGCAGAGCAAGCCGTGGTAGAACAGGGCTGGGCCTCATCATATTACATTAATCAGTTGACTGGGCTATGTGGAGGGCCCCTTGCAGCTCTTGTTACAGGCTGCCTTTCTCCAGGCTCAGGCAGGCAGCACCGCAGCAGGGTTCATGCGACCAGAAGGGAAACACAATATTTTTTCTTTTTCGTTAAATGAGCATTTAGATTCTGCGTGTGAGAGGAGACCCATGGAGGAGCACTGGGTAGGGAAGCAAAACACACTGGCTGCAGCCCTGCCGGAAGAGATCCTTGTGAGATCCTGTGCTCCTCTCTCTCTCTCTCTCTGTGTGTGTGTGTGTGTGTGTGTGTGTGTGTGTGTGTGTGTGTGTGT
>ML681963.1:98583056-98638461 GCA_007922195.1 Podocnemis expansa | reverse complement strand
GTGTGTGTGTGTGTGTGTGTGTGTGTGTGTGTGTGTGTGTGTGTGTGAGAGATGCGCGCGCACACAAACAATCTGCTTTTGTATGTCTGTGTTCCTGTGTGTGTTGTTTCTCCTTGTTCTAACTGCCTTTGCCCCATTGAGCTCCGAGGGCCAGCAGTATGAGTGAGTGGTGTTCTCCTTTGAGAGATGGTTTTCAATGGGAGTGGCAGAGTGCCAGGTTTCCTTGGCCCTGCTCAGCAGAGGGTTTGTTCAGTGTGAAAGCACAGGGGCAGTTAATGAGCAGAGGGGGAAGGGAGGAGAGAGGAGACGTAGCTTAGAGCTGTTAACAGATTTGCTTTTTATGGAGTGCAGGAGTTCATTAGTGGACACAGTCCAGATGGCTGCAATAAGCTGGTGAAATGTGAGCCTCCTTGGGGAGCAAAAGCATTGCTCGAGGAGGGGGAGGGTGGTGTTTCAAGACTCTCCGCAGACATGCACCTCACTCCTCCCCCCAGCAGCTTCTGCAGCTCGCTTCCCCTCATTCTAGCCTGTCTTCCACAGAACTGAGAAAGAAGCAGGTAACAGAATCTCGAGGGTCTGGAGACCAGTCTTGGTTGTCTTTGTATGCAGTGTCTGAGGGAGGGAATGCATGGGACAGGACAGCATCAGTACCAGCCAGCAGGAGGTGCAAATGGGCTTGACAGGGACTTAACTGCAACCTTCCAGTTAGGATCCTTGGATTTTGCTTTCCCACACACCCGTGTATCTTCCAGTCACACTTCTCCTCCATCCCCATTTACAGCAAACCTGTCCCCACCAGACACATTGGCCAGATGTGCACTGCACATCTCCACCACACAGTCTGGAAGGAACCTTGCCCTGTGTGGAACCAAAGTGTATTGTACAGCAGCAGTTTGACCCTGGGCTCTGCAGTCTCCTAGAGCCCCTCCTCCCAGCCTGCGGCCTTGCTGGAGAAACAGACTTCCACTAAGTCAGAAGTTCCCATACTCTTTTGCTGCCCCCGCCCCTGTGAGCCACCCCTGCTTTCAAAGAAGCAGTATTTCCACAGAGGCCTGAGATGTGGGAGCTCATCGCCCCCTAACCCATGAGCATCCTCATTGTGAGAGACACTGCAGGCAGGTGGCCACAGCAGGGCACAGAGAGGTGGGATGCATTTCTCTCCTTAGGCCCCTGCCAGAATCACTCATGGGCCACAGGCTCCTCTGGCTTTGATGCGATCCCCAGCACACATGCACAAGAGCCAGCGGGGACAAGGAGGAACTATGTTTGAAGGGGGCCTCTGTGCATCAGCCTTGGGGGGGAGGCTTATGAGCTGTAAGGTCCCCCCAGCCCTAACCTCTTGTGCAGGGAGAGGCCCCCCTCCTTGGTCTTCCAGCCTAGCAGCACTGGCTGGATTAGGGACCCAGCTGATAGAAGGAATTCTTTATCAAGAATATTTTCAAGAAATGAGAAAACATTCTTAACCTGCCACATCCCACTTCACACTAAGCATGCCCCACCGTTGGAAAGTTTGTCAGTGCACCAAGCTACAAAAGACACAGCCATGAAAGGGAAAGCCACTGGGGAGTGGCTGCAAGGGCCATGAAGGGACAGATACTCAGATGTCTGGTGGAAGGAAAGCATGATACTAGAGGTGTTACAGCTCTTTCTGAAGACCCAGGCCGAGCAAAGGCTGTAAGCAGAGCTCTCCCTGTGCCGTAACAGTGACAGCAGTTCTCTTGTGCCCACGTTCAGCCCAGTAGGATGGAATGCAGAAGGGAAAAAGGAGTGCGTGTAGAATGGCTGCCATCTTGAGCACCACATCAGGGACTGAACCAGCAACCTCCAAAGCTAAAAGTAGAAGTCCTAAGATCAGTGCTCTGTGATTTGGGGTTCACAGGTTCACAGCCTTTGCAAATTGGGCACAGAGGTACCCCTGTGGCACGTGCAAGTTTACTGGGTGTGGGCTGTGGGGAAGGATCTCCTATGGGTCTGAATTTGGATGTTTCACTTCTGCTTTGCTCCCTTTCCACTGCACAGGGAGACACCCCCAAGCACAGAGCCGAGAAAGCCAATGACCCTGACCTGGCTGCTTACCTCGAAAACCGCCAGCACTACCAGATGATCCAACGGGAGGATCAGGAGACAGCTGTGTAGTGCTCCATGTGCCTTACCCTGCACGTCTGCCACTGTGGGCAGGACAGGAGGGCGACCGCCATGCTGCGGGTCCGGCCCAGCTCTTCCTGGATTTCGGCATGGTCCCAGGAGGAGGGGGAAGAGGCAGCAGCAGTTCTGTCGCAGGCCTGGCTGAGACTGTATTTATTTGTATAGTGGATAGGACTCAGAGCCTGGAGTGCTGCTGCCCCCACCCCCCAACTCCCTCCACATTCCAGACACCCTGCACTGGATGGACACTGCTCCGGCAGCTCTCCCACCCGCATCCTATAAGAACCATCTCCACGGCCTGGTGAGAGCAGCTTCCGTGCTGCCCCTGTAGGTGGGAGTGATGGCTGATGCTCATCAGTGGACTCAGTAGCTCTTGTAGGCACATGTTTTTCAGCCCCCACCTCCTCACCACAATAGAGGCTCCATGGGCTGCCTTTCCACTGGACCACTCCCATCTCAGGTTGCCTGACCCAGGACCTGCTCTTACCACTCCTGGGACAACCACAGGGGGGAACCAGAGAGCACCCCTGCTCCTTCAGTTGGCGCTATCTCTGCTGTCTAGACTGCAGACTGCCTGGGGATGCTTGTGGGCCTGAGCAAGGTTAAGTGCTGCCCAGTTCCTCAAGCCAGATAACTGTGAAACCAAGCGAGTCTCATGCCCTCACCTCCAACTGCCAGCCCAGCAACATACCACCTTCAACTCCTGCTTCCTCCCTTTGCCCTGAAGCTCATGCAGCTGCACATGAGAGCCCAGCAACTGGAGGGATCCACTGGCACTATGCCCATAAACGTTCCCTGCATTCCAAGCAAGCCATCCCTTTGTTGAGATGGGAACCTGGTGCCACAACAAAATCTCAGCCATGTGTCTGGGTCTTCCATGCTTCCTTCTTCTCTCACCCTCCCCCATCTTTCCTGATTCCCCTCCCTGAGCTCCTCCACTGCCTCCCCTGCCTTTCACATGTGTTTCTAATTTGCTGAACACCAGCAGGCTTGAAGTGTGGGTAAAAAAAATGTGCTGTTTATGCAGCAGGGCGGCTGCCAGGCTGAGGAGGGAGTTTGTATCCAACCTCAGTCTAGAGTTCCTGCACCCTCACCCTCACTGGAGGCAGTTGCCCTCTACCCTTTGAATGCACAGCTGGGGATGTCCCTTGGGTTGGACTGTGCCATAGTTGAGATATTCCTGCACATAGACACACCTAGTGTCTGGTACAAGCACCAGGGTCTAAGAACTTCGGCCCCTAGAGGTAAGGGATAGAAGAGGCTCTGGGGCCAGAGCAGCATTAGTCCCTACAGTCTCTTTCCCTGACTTTGCTCAAGCAGTGGGACTCCCACCCCAGACCCATCTCAGCATGGGTGATGAGATGCAATGTCTGACTGTCCCTTTGCTCAGCTCTCCCTACTCCCTCACTTCACGCCTTGCTGATCCCTGCACAATTCCACCCATTGCTCCTTGGCTTTCAGGCCCCTCACTCAGAGCTGATTCCCTCTGTCTGCACTGGGGCCACAAGTTCTCCTTCCGTGGCCCATCCTATCTGCCCATATCTGTTTGGCATTCTGCACTCACCCAACACCTTCCCTACTGACATCTCCTAGTCATTTCATATGCCTTTAAAAATAAATACAAGTGTAGGGGGGCTCTGTCCTGAGCCATGGGAGAGATACGGAGAGATACAGCAGGTAGAGAGCTGGCCTGGGTATGGCTTCATGCTAGGCAGGGAGCAGCATTCTTAGATGGTCCTGGGCTGTTTGAAGTGTGGCTGTTCACACCGCATAAGTGTCTGACCAGCCAGAGCATGGTAGCTGGAAGCTGGCTGAGCAGAGGGCAGGCTAGTACGAGGCCCATACAGACCAGAAGTTGAGTCGTGCGGGGTGAATCTCTGATGTGGGGCACAAACAGTGAAACATGAAGGCTCAGTGAAACAGCCAGGATTTGAGTGCCTTCTGCCCCATTCATCTCAGCCTTGGGTTCCTGGAAGACACCAGTTAACTCCACTCACCCAACAGGTCTTGGGCCATTGAGGTCCCAGGGCTCTGTAGAAGCCATTGTTTGGAGCACAGAGTGGGGCAAATGTTGGTTAGGACTTTTTTGTTTTTGTTTACACTGCTGGGGAGAGGGGAAAACCTGCTTTTTTAGTTAGTTTTCATAGTAAATTGTTCCCAGCATGAGTGGAGGGATTGGGGCTGGGAAGGGCATAGAGCCATTCCCCCCCTTATTCCTGTGGAGTGGAGCTTATATCTTTGGGAGCTGCTCTTGCACACAGCTAGTCGCTGTGATCTGCTTTTGCGGCTGTTTATGGACCTGCTTTATCAGTACTGTGGCAAGGAATGATGGGTCTCTGCACCCATCTGCCCCCTAGGTGAAGACCAAACCAGGCAGCAAAAGCCAGCACAATCCTTAATGAGTTGCAAGCCTCATGTTCTTGGGCCTGAGGCAAAAGAGAGTGTCAGACCTGCAGGAGATGAGTGGGATGTCAGCCCAGAATTCAGCCAACTGCTGCATGTTTTGTTGGGGGGGGCGGGACTTCCTAGGAATCAGCAGTGTGCTGTGAAGAGTGACCTGTCTCTTCAGATGCTAAATATTTACCACGCCTGCACCCAACTTCCATCAAATGAGTTCTGCCCTGCTATGCAGTAGCACAGCAGCCTCTGAGAACTATGGACCTTAGCATACAGTGTGGGCAAGCTGCAATGGGGACCAGGTGGGTTGTCATGGACATTCCCTTGTGAATCAAAGAACGTGGTGGTTCTGAACCAGTTTAGACTGTTGGGCTGGGCCACACTGGAGGATATGTCTGCCTCACACACAGTTAGAGGGTCAGGATAAAGAGCCTCATCTTCCAGCTGTGACTGCTCACTGGCTGACAGCGGGATAGACACTATGTCTTTTTAATTGCACACACTGCTGTCTCTGATGGGGCACAGAGGCTGGCCTGGAAGCATTTACACCCTGAGCCCATCTTCTTGTTCCCCATTTTGTATGCTCTCAGTTTTTGTACAGATAGTTCAGAGACACACGCTGGCCGCTTTTCCCGTGTGTGTGTGTGTGTGTGTGTGTGTTTATGAGTTGAGTTGCTGTGCAATTCCAAGCCTGGCTTGTTTTTATGCGAGGAGGGGAGCATTTTGTAATACTGGGGGATGGAGATTCTATGTGGTGCCTGATTCCTCTCTCCTAAACTCTGTATTAGGACTGTACATTTGTAACTGTTGGACTGTGGCTCTGGCAGGCCAAGTGCCTGGGCAGCAGCCTGTGCTCCCATCACTTTTTCTCTGACAGTTTGGATGTTGTTGTTTCTTGCCATTAAAATAAAAAGATGAACCTTTTACTGCCTGGTTTTCTCTCTCTGAGCCTATGAAGATTATAGATGCTGCCAGAATGAGCTAATTAACCTCCTGTGTGATGCTAAGGTGACCATTCAGCAAAACTGCTTCCACTCTAAACCCTGGCCAGAAGATCAGAAAGGGGTGGGTTTCCCTGCTGGATTAGATTCTTCCTACCCAGGCTCAGTTTCTTTCTGATCAGACAACCACCCCACATTCTTATGTACACATGGCAAATGATCCATTTACACAATGTAATGACGCATGGAATTTGCCCCAACCCAGATGATCAGCATGACAAGCATGAACTGTGAGCTCCCTAGTTGCTGGTGGTGGTTTTGAGTAGCTTGTTCATTCTTCTGGTAGTTTGTGTCTCCGGAATTGGAACTGCCTTGCCCTTTGCAGCAGAAGGGTTCTTTGTTTATTGTAATTTGCAGTTGATTTGATTTGAAATGTTTCTGGTGGTATTAACTGTTCCCAAAGAGCATGTGTAACATTGATAGTAACCTGCCCTGGAGCTGTCATGTCACTGGGAAGGGATTGGGGGGGGGGAGCAGGTATCTTGGGGGGTTTTTTCCCCCCCAGTTCTGGGCGGGGGATATGTTCTAGTAGTTAGAGCAGGGGCTTGGAAGTCAGGCTTCCTAGGTTGGTAGTCCCACCTCCAGGAGGGGGATGTCAGGTAGTCTTGCAAGCAGAGGGCTGGGAGCCAGAATTCAGGTTCTAGTTCTGATAGACTCATTCCTATGGCTGAGCAATTCACTTCATCTTGGTGTTTGTTTCCCCTGTAAAAGAGTGATAACACTCCTGATGTACCCCACAATGTTCTGTCCCTGCACCCATGAAGTTGTTGAAGATGGATGCAGCAGCTTGCTCAGTGAGGTGAGACGAAGTGCTAGGAAGTTTACACACGCCTCCCATTCAGAACTATGAGGGTTGTTCAGCTTCACACTCCTGCTAGCTGTGGTTCCTAACATTTTCCTCTTCCTCCAACACACATGCCCTCCTGCCCCCAGGAGCTCTGTGTTACAGCAGCTAGAAACTAATAGCAGCATTGGGTGGCTGTTCCAGTGAATGCTAAATTACACCAATCCTGGTTCTGTACCCAGGGATCGGATATGCATACTGGGATTTCAGGGAGTGGCCAGTTCCACTTCAGTGTCCAGACCCCTCTGCATTATTTGGACCGTTTCTCCCCAACAACTGTCCTAGCCACACTGGAGATTTATTCCAGTTGCTTTGATGTCATTTATTTGGGGGAGGAGGGAGTGGAGGTCCTTAAAAAAATCTAGTTACTGTACTGGGAGGTTTTTGATGGCAGAATTGTGAAGTTCTGTACAAAGCGTATTGGATTGCTGCAACTCCCCCAGGCTGCAGAGGACAGACTCCAGAGGTCCCTATGGAATCCTGTAGTTGTGTAATGGAATTGTGTGTGCATTCAAGCACATTTGTGTGCATGTGCGTGTCCATATGTCAGACATGTATGTCACTGACTACACACAAACCCAGCCCTCACTAACCAGCCTCTGTGCTGGGATCTGAGGATTGTGCACATCTGGGCCATGTTACTCATTACCCTCGCCAACTATTGCTTCTAGCCCAAGTACAAACAAGATGAAACTACTCATCCAGAAAGGCCATGCCCTGTTCTCCTGAGGAAAGAGCTACAACCAGGTTGTGCCACCTTCCGAGTGGGTCTGTGCCATGCTTTTACAGGGCATCTTAAAAATCAAGCCAAGAGGCAGTTGCTCGTGTGGGTGGGTGAATCTTGCATTACAGATATCCACACAGCTGCAGGCAAATGTCCTTGGGTTTGTGGTCTCTTCCCTACTTGGCTTCCTGAGCATGAAGCTCCCCTTTTGCAAACAGAGCTTAGCTTCTGAGGTGGAGGAGGACATCAGGTCCTTCTACCTCACCTCCCAGGCATAGGACTCTCGTCATCTTTGCAGTTAAATAGAGATCCCCACAGATGCCCTCTGCTCCCTGCTCCCCTTCCCAAACAATTGTCATGCTCTGCTCCCGCAGGGGAGAAAACCAAAGAGAGGAGTAAAACTAAAGAGAGGGACCAATGGGGAAAAAGGTGCTATTAACCTTCAGGATCATCAAGTTGGGCCTGAGGTACCTGAATGAATTGGGAAGGAGGCAGCTGAGTGTGATGGATCATGGAGCTTTTGTTTGCCCACTAGTCGCTGGGTAACAGGGAAAGAGAGGAGACAGTGCAAAAGGAACGTGTCCCTTGCTCTCTCACCCCATCTGTTCTAGACTTTCATTCCAGAATCTTAAGTGTAGGCTGGAAGGGACCTTGAAATGTCCTCTAGTCGAGCTGCCCGTGCTAAACCAAGACCATGTCCTAGACCATCCTGGGCAGGTGTTTGTCCAACCTCTTACCTGTTTTTAAAAACTGCCAGTGCATGGCTCTCATGGAAGCCTACTAGAGGGTTAGCTGCATGTGAGCATGTGCTTACTGTCACACATGTGCCATCCTGGACAGTCATTCAGAAAAGTGCCAGCAACGTGTGAGTTAAAAGTGGGGAACTCTTGGAAAGAGATTTTGGATTCTGAAGCCGGTCACAAAATCTGTGGATTCTCAACTCTGTCTCTGCAACATCCTTCCAGAGGGGCTGGTGGAAAAATGACTTCATTCCCCACCACAATCCCATTCCTTAGACATGACACCAGCCCCACAGTCTGCTGGGCGGCAAAGCGGGAGAGCTGGCTGGGCTTTGCATTCCCTGCCTCACTGGAGATGGAGGGTGAATGGGGAAAGAATCACTTTCATCAGTATGCTTTTCTTTCCCTGAAGGGTTTTGTTTTTGTTTTTGTTTTTTGTGCCTGATGTGAGAGATCCAAGCTTGGAGGGGAGGAGATGCACCTGCACCCACAGGTAGAGGTTGTAGTCACTGGACCAGATTCAGAGGTGGTAACGCACAGGTTCACGTCAGCCTAGAGAGAGAAGTGTATCAGTGCATGAATAGGCTGTGTTGTGGCAGGTGGAGTAACCAGGGCAATGTGGGCTGTGCCTGGCTCAGCATTCCAGTGTGAAGGATGGTACATAAGAAGGTGGTTGGCTCAATACAGGCAGGCTGTTGGACAGTCAGTGCCTAAGAGGCTGCACTGGAGCCTAAGGAACTGTCAATGGAGACCCAAAATCCAGCAAAATCCCTATGCAGTTCCTAGAACTCCACTGTGCCCCAGGAACTGTCTGCAAATAGGACTTGGAGCCCCTGAGCCAGATTCAGAGGTGGGTCTAAAGCAGGGGTCTCAAACTCAAATGAGTATGAGGGCTGCATGAGGACTAGTACATTAGTCTGAGGGCTATACCACTGAAACATTTCCATACAATGATATCGCAAATATCAGTAATGATTGTGTCATTGTGGGCCACAGGAAATAGCTTTAGGGGCTGCATGTGGCCTGCGGGCTGCGTGTTTGAGACCCCTGGTCTAAAGTGTGAAACTAGCCCCTTGTCCCAGGTCCCCTCAAGTGAGTATGTGCTCCTTTGATCCACTCTTTGACATGTGACCTCCCCTGTTCTGCCACATCCCCCTTGAATCTGGCCCCAGTCAGTTCACTTCAACCCAAGAGAGGTTACTGGCACGACCAGCTAAACAAGCACTGCAAAAGGTTACAAAGAGACAGACCCCCTTAAGTCTCTGTCTGGGGTGGATACACCCAGGATAAGAAGCAAGGAGTCCTGTGGTACTTAAAGACTAACATTTATTTATTGCATGAGCTTTCATGGGAGAAAATCCCACTTTGTCAGATGCTTTGAAGATGGTGGCACTCTATGTTTGGTGTTTGCCCCTTGTGCCCATGTGTTGTCACCATACCTGACCTGGAGGCAGGTTGCTGACTGGGTGATGCCATCGCTGCTGTCTCCCCAGCTGGGTCAGTTTTTCTTCCGGGGTGTTTGGTCAGAGGTCTTTTATGATGCCTTCTCCTTTAAGGGCAGGGTCTCTTTCCTGATACAGGAAAGGGTCTCCCAGGCCCAGTCTCTCCCCATCATGCTGGTCACACTAGCCCCGAGATTGTCCACTTTGCTGAGGGGTTGGGTGCTGTAAATCAGAGCTATAACGTGGGGTTTTGCCACCTGGGCACGTTCCAATGGGAACACGCCCCTTCCCATTAGCGGTGCTCAGAGCTGGCACTGCAAAGCTGCTCCCTTAATAGTGTGGCTCCATTGAGCTGCTTTGGGCTGTAGTTACGGTCCTGGTGTAAATCAGTGGTTCCCAACCTGTTGGCTGCTGTGGCACACCTTGACACCTTTAATTACTTTGAGGCACACCACCATATAGTCTCCAAATGAACTCATGAATATTCATGAGCCAATCCAGAGCTCTTTAAGTAGTTTTTCAAAAAATTCCACAGCACCCCTGCTCAGACCTGAGAGCACACCTGTGTACCCTGGCACACTGGCTGGGAAACACTGGTGTAAATGACACCAGCGCTGCCTCTGCCTAGGGTTACCAGCTGTCAGGCAACAGGAGGACATGTCCTCCTTTTTACTCTTGCGTCCTCCTTCTGGCAGGCACTTTAAAATACCCAATTTTGTCTGGTTTTTTACTTATAGGGCTTCAAGTATGCTGGAATGCCACTGAATACCTTATTTTTAGGGGGAAGTGTTCCAAGGCCCCCTAAAAACAGAAGAATATTACACCAGTACTCCATTTTCTCCACGTGTCCTCCTTTTCATACTTCCCTGGCCTACTGTCCAGGTTTTGGTATCTGGTAGCCCTACCTCTCCCCACCTCGGGAGGCGGCCCCATGCATTACCACCACACAGGGCTGGCTCAAGGGGTTGTGGCACCCCAAGCCAAATTTTGATCCCCCCCCCCATCTCATTCATGGAGGTTGAAAACGGTTTTCCAAAGTGCATAAATCTCCAGGGTCTGCCTGCAGAGGGATTTAAAGTGCACTCTGCCTACATGAGTTAATCTGCAGGTTGACTAACAGTGCTGAGCTGCTAGGAGAAAGTTGGAGGTGGGACCCAGCCTGATCTTTGGGAGTGGGGCTAGGCACCCCTAAGCCGTGTTCCCTCTAATTACTCGTAGACTGTGTACACAAACAATTTCTTCACGTGTGCAAAAAAGCCATTTCTTTGTGAGCACCATATTGAATTTTTTTGCGCGCACTTTATTTTGTTGCGTGCGCAGGTTTCACGACCTGTGTGTGAGCACACAGCTTAGAGCAGGGGGTCTCAGACACATGGCCCGCGGGCCGCCTGCGGCCCCAAAGCCGTTTCCTGCGGCCCGCAATGACATGCTCGCTGTGGCTATTTGCGGTATCATTGCACGCGGCCCTCGGGCTACTGTACTAATCCTCCTGCGGCCCTCGTGGTGATTTGAGTTTGAGACCCCGGCTTGGAGGGAAGAGCCCCCTGAAGCCATGGCTGTCTCGTGCCCCGCCACACGACTCTCCTAAATCGCTTGAGGCCAGGGGCCAAGTGCTGCGTCCCGCACCCCCGAGGGCTGGCTGCAGGGGCCGGCGGGCTCGGCTTTTGTTCGCGGCGCCGCGTGCCCCCGCCGGAGGAGGCGGAGCGGCGAAGTTTGGGCTGCAGCTACCTTTTGTTGTCAGCTGGGAGCGACGTCAGGGCGCCGCGAGGTGGTGTCCACATGTGACCAGCTGAAACTAGTTCTGGAGACACAAAGGGACGGCGCCGGGAGCGGAGCGGGCAGGGAGCGACCCTCACTCAGCAGCAGGCGAGTAAGTGCCGCGCCCGCCAGCCCGGCCCAGCGCCTCTCTGCCGGGGCCGTCGGGGCGAGGCGAGGCGCTACCTGGGGGCGGCGGCTCTTCCCGGCCCCGCTTCCCCGCGCAGGGGCCGTCGTGTGGCGGGGCCCGGGTCTCTCCTGCCCGGCTGTGGGGGTCTCGGACGGGCAGCTGAGCCTCCGTGCCTCAGTTTCCCCACCCTGCCGCTCCGGGAGGCGGGAAGGGCGCGACTGAGCGGCCTCCCGCTGGTGTCTCACCGACGCTCCTGGTCCTTCTCCGGGCTGCTGGGCTCCCCTGCCAGCCAAACTCCCCTCCCGGGAAGGGGCGCGGGTGGCGATCTATGGACGTCCCCTCCCAGCCCTCGCCGGCCGACTGAGGCTGCTGGGGGGTCCCGCTGGTCCCCCTTGCTCGGCCCAATTCTCCTCGGCCAGTGCAGCTCCTCCCTCCGCTGACTCCATCGCCTCCTTTAAACGGCCGAGCCAGCCAGGCAATCCGGGAGTTTTTGAGCACCAAATCCTGCTCTCTGTTACATCATTGGGAATCTGGGGGGACACATTGGCCGTCAAGGTAAAAAGAAAGCAGAATTTACCCCCCCCCCATCACAAACGATTACTTCTCTGGCACCTGCTGCATCCATTTGGTGGCCCATTTACCAATGTTGTCATTATTATTGTGTCAATTAGTGTTGCATCTAGGTCAGGGGTATCAAACAGGCAGCCCCTAAAGCTATTTCCTGCAACCCACAATGGCAGGATCCTTACCGATATTTGCTATAGCATTGTATGGAAAGATTTAAGTGGTGCAGCCCTTGGGCTAACGTGCTAATCGTCATGTGGCCCTGTACTAGTCCTCATGCGGCTCTCGGGGTGATTGAGTTTGAGAGCCCTGATCGAGACAAACAAGGAGTCCTGTGGAACCCTTAAAGACTAACAAAGGTATTTATCTCATGAGTTTCATGGCAGAAAAGCCCATTTCATCAGATGCTGTCTGATGTTTCTCCCATGAAAGCCCATGTGATAAATGAATTGGTTAGTTTTTGAAAGTGCCATAAGACTTCTTGTTTATTTTGCTGAACTAGACTAACGGCTCCAGCCAACCAGACAGACATTGCCCCTCTCCTCCCTCTACTCCCCTACCTAGGCTCCACACATGACTGGTGCAAGCGCCTCCTGTTCTGCACTTCCAGTCACCTGGTGCAGCCTCCTCTCATGGCCTCTCCTAGCTCCCACTTCGGTTACGCCCAGCCTGTGCTCGGGCCTGTCCCTGGAGAGTGCTTGCTGTTGCCCAGAGATCTGTACAGTCTCCAGGTTGAAGCCTGTCAGAAAGGTAGGTGGAGAGGAGAAGAAGGCTAAAAGCTCAGCTTCCTGGCAGGCCACGGCACTGGAGTCCTGAAAGGCAGGAGCAGTAGCCTGAGGGATGAGAGGATTAGCGTGGAAGCTGCAGCCAGGTCAGGGGGCATGAGGGAGTTGCTCCAGGTTAAGGATGGGGGAGGAGGGGTGTGTGGATGGTGAAGCTCAGACAGACATGGCCCAAGAAGCTTCTGGGTGACAGGGAGGGCTGCCTTCCTGTGCACTTTGCCAAGAAAAGGGAGGGGGGAGAGTGAGGAGCTGCAGACTGGAGAAGGCTGAGAAAGGTCTGGGGAAAAGGGGCTGCCCACCCCAGCAGTAATGGGGGAGTGAGAACCAAAGGACGTGAGAGAGAAGGGGTGATGGGCTGGTGAGGGGCTGGCAGTTCTGGAGAAGGGGCTGTTCTAGGTGCCCATATGAACAGGGACAAATAGATAATGAGAAGGTTCGGGGGGGGGGGGTGGAGTGTGTGTCTGGATGCAGCCCACAGTGATAAAAAGGTTGAGAACCACTCAGCAACATCTGTACTTGCCCTCCAGAACCATTATGGAAAGGCAGGAGCTGCTGAGAAGACAGGGGTCTGGCCCGAGGGAGTAGAAGGCAGAAGGAAGTCAGGCCAGAGAAGGTCTAAACCAGGGGTCTCAAACTCAAATCACCATGAGGGCTGCATGAGGACTAGTACATTAGCCCGAGGGCTGCACCACTGAAACCTTTTCATACAACGATGCAATATCAGTAACAATGTCATTGCGGGCTGCAGGAAGTAGCTGTAGGGGCTGCATGCGGCCCATGGACCACGTGTTTGAGACCCCTGGTCTAAACCAAGGAGACACTGAAGACAGGAAGGATGAAATCCAAGGAGACGTTCAGTGGGGGAGGAATCAAGACAACAAACTTGAGTGGCTGTGGAGAGAGAGGACGGGGAACTGTTTAGAGGAGTAGAATGGCTTGAAGGCACCCCAAAGGATGTGACAGAGGGGAGGGAGGGGACAGATGGTGTCAGAGCAGAGGTCTGGTCTCAGCAAGATAGAGAAGGTCAGTGACCTTCCTTAAAAGGGCTGTAAGTAAATAGTTACTGGATGGGGCAGATTTAGCAGGAAGTAATGGAGAAGCAAGAACCAAAGAGCTTCTACAGGTATGTTAGCAACAAGAAGGTCAGGGAAATTGTGGGCCTCCATCTGAATGGTGACAGAAGAGGTGGGAAAAGCTGAAGTGCTCAATGCTTCTTTTGCCTGTGTCTTCATAAACAAAGTCCGCTCCCAGATTACTGCACTGGGCAGCATATTGGGAGGAGACAAGCAGCCCTCGGTAGTGAAAGAGCAGGTTCAGGACTATATTGAAAGGCTGACATGCACAAGTCCATGGGGCCGGGATACAATACATGGATGCTGAGGGAGTTGGCTGATGTGATTGCCATTGGTTGGACTAAATGACCTCCAGAGGTCCCTTCCAACCCTAATCTTCTATGCTTCTCTGAAGGAGTTAAGAAGCACTGATCCATATGATGTAGGCAGCCAGGTCCCTCCCTGCTGCAACTTTAACAACAGGCAGTCCAGGCTCTCGCAAGCTGGGATTGCAGAGGAGTCTGTGGAATGAGGAATGGATGGAATGAATCTGCTCATCCCCAGGGGTAGGGGGCAACAGGCAGCTCCTCGCCTTTCAGAACTGGTGCTTTTACCTGTCAGGAAGGGCAGGTTATGGTCCATGAAAAAAGCTCACAAACCCCAGGCAGTCCTCCTTTCCCCCGGCACGCCTTGAATTAAGGTATGGACCCCTTCTTGCAAATAACAAGTGAATAGGGAAGGTTTAGTACCTCCTCCCCTAGTTCCATATGTACCGAGATCCAAGCAAGGGGGACTTGCTGCTCAAACCCCTGGGGATTGAAACTGTTTAGCTCTCTAGGGAAAGCACTAAGATGGGGACAGGAGTTAATGATCTCCACTCCATGCTCTGTGGTTCACAGACTCGGGGAGACTCTGCTCTCTGACCCAGCTGCAGTGCGAGGCCAGCAGAGGGGTCCCTCTATTGAAAGCAAGGGTTGTCAATAAGATTAGCAGCCAAGTGTTCTTCCTTGCTCCTTAGGGTCTCTCTGGGCCTTTCCAGGCAGCGACAACTGGAATGAGAGGGCTAGTGGCTGCAGAGGGGGCAGTCAGGTATTGGGAAAGGGAAGTGTGCTGCTGTGCCTGCTTTGAGAGAGGCAATTGCTGGCATGGAGCGGGTCCAACGGGATCCCAAGGCCCTATTAGTATGTTTGGTATTTAAGTCCTAGTCTAACAGCACCCCGCTATCAGAGCCAGCGTGAAACTCTTGGCAATGGGAGGCACTGTCAGAATCTGTATAAAATCACAGCTCAGCATGTTTGCAGCCAGACTAGGGAGAGAGCAGGCACAGGGCAGAGATGCCCTGAATTTGAACAGCCAAGGAGCCAGGCCTGTGAGCAAATGTACCCAGCCTGCAAATGGGAGGAAGAGCCACTTGCAAAAAGGACCAACAAGTTGGCACACACCTTTGGAGACATTTTTATTTGGAATTGGAACATCTGAGGGGCTGAAACTATTCTGAACAGTTTGATATTTTAATCGTTTCCCTCTATTTCTCCTTTTTGCCATGGGAATACAATAGCATGAATGACGGCCAGAGTTTTATCTCCAAGGATTTTATTTATTTTTCTTTCTGACTCAGGCCCACGGCTGGAAGGTTTGTATGGCAACTCAGTATTGAAGCTTGGAAAAAAGACCAGAACTGCTTGCTCCCCAGGCCAACGCTTTAGCCAAGGCCATGTACCCACCCCCTGCCCTGTTTTACATGACTATCCAATTCTTGCCTGTCAGCCAGACAGCATTCTGAAACTCAGGTTTAGTTACTGTCACAGCAGAGGGAGCTCACACACCAAGTTATGAGGACTCTTCGTTCATTTTTTGGCACCATTTCCTGCGCTTTGTGCTTAGAGGCCAGGATTGTGCATTCAGCCTCCAGAACCTGGAGGACATGCTTACGGTCCCCCAAGGAGGGCATTCATGCCTGTGTGGTGACCCCGAGAGCGGGAGGTGCCGAGGAGACAGCTCTCATGTCCCTGCTGGGGAGAAGCTGAGGGACACAGCCAGGGGCGTTGCTGGCACTGGGCTTACGGGGCTTGAGCCCCTAGTCCTAGCATCCGAGCCGCAGGGCCACCTGTGGCGGTGGCGCACGTACACGGCTCAAGCCCCAAGCTGCAACGTGCCGAGCCCCAGGTCTTTTCTTGGGCCAGTGGACACAGCAGAAGAAGGGCTGGGGCTAGAAGACAAGCAGAAGTAGGGAGAAAAAATCCATGATGTAGAATGGCTTAAATCCACAGAGAGCTTTAAAAGTACAGGCAGACAGTTTGCACTGAGGAGTCAGTGAGCAGGTCTGTAAAGGTTAGCAGTTGGAGAAGAGGGTGCACATTTGCTCTGGCCAAAAGAGATGGGAATATAACCTTGAACAGACTAGAGGCTGTTACACAAGTCCACATTACAGAGGTGGACAGAGTGGAGATGAATGGGAGCCTCTTGAGTATAATGAAGTGAAAGAAACCTTTGAGGATGCTGCTCTGAGGCCCTGGTAGGGAACTGGATAGGAAGATATCTCTGAGGCAGCTCTCAGTTACTTTAGTCCTATAGAGAGCAGTGCAGAAGGCTTGGCAGTTGCAAGCTCCCAGCTACCCCAATCCCAGCCTCTCCCTCCAGAAGGTGGTCCGTCCTGGCTGGTTCTCAGTGCTGAGCTCTTGTGCTTGCAGCCTCCGAGGCGCATTTGGTGGGAAGAGGTTTGAGACGTGTTCTAGCTGGTGCTGGGCTCCGCAGGGTAAATCCCAGCGGAGGTGGGAAGGAACCTCTGGTCCCCTCGGCTCTGCCTTCAGCCAGTCGGGCTGTGTAATTCTCTGTGACAGGTCAATTCAGAGTGAAGCTGGGAGCTTCACAGCAACCGATGCACAAAAGGTGAGTGCGCTGGAGCCTGAATAACGAAGGGAACTGCTTTCTCCAGTGTGCTGCCAGGGTGGCTGTGTGGGGGAAGGGAGCGAATAGTGCCCCAGTGTTTCCCCACCCACTGCACGTGATGTGTCCTATCCCGTAATAGGCCCGCAGGGAGGGTCTCGCAGAGCCAGGGGAGGATAGGGCCCTGATTAGCTGGAGCTGGGACGAGTGGATTGCCTTCACACTTGAGAGCTGCCTATTCATAAGCAACAGTGGGAAGGGGTCTGTTGGGGCTTGTAGGTGGGGGAAAGAGGCTGACAAGTGTGAGTGAAGGGACAGGCACTTCATTTGGTGCAAGGCAGAAGGTGAAGCCAGGCTGAGCGGTGCCCCTGCAGATGGACCTGGGGGAAGCATCAGGTCCATCACAGGCAGCAGGCTTCAGGGAACAGGCACCAAGCAGCCATACCTTTAAAACACAGCTAGTCTAATCCCCTCCCCGCTCAATGCCCTGATTTCACCTGCTTCCTGAGCTGGCAATTCCCATTCACTGTATAAGGTTTTTCTCCCTCTTCTGCATGTGCTGCCTGGGACCAGGCCCCTCCTGTTTAAGGTCCAAGTATGAGTGAGGAGATGGGATTTGTGATGGGAGGACTGGAACCTGGGCTTGCCTAGATGGGACAAAACCTGGTTAGGCATTACGGTCCTCTCCCCCTTGATCTCTACTGTATCTGAGAGCCAGAGGGAGCCTTTGGAAAATAGGGCTATTAATGATGTAATTTCCCAGGTGACTCCCATGGGACACTCCTCCCCCTGCTCAAAAAAACCCCCTCAGAATGGCACCACAAGCAAAAAAGCCCTGTGAGCATGAGTCCGGCGCAGTCCTGGGCTTCACTGCAAACTATGTGGCTCCCCATGGTGGTGAAGTTTTACCTGTTTGTTTAATGTGGCATGCATCTTACCTTCTGGCATTGCCACCCACTGTCCCCTTGATGGATGTCCTTGGTGGGTACGAGTGATGTTGGCGTGTCACTAGTTGTACCAGCTCAGCATGTTTCTTGCTCTCCATCACTGAATTGCCACCAGTGGAGAATTCTCAGTGGTCACAGGCAGAGCAGGAGAAAAGCTGGTGTTCATCTCCTGCTGGCAGGACCAGGGCATTGCTCTGCTAGGGTCCCTTGTTCACAGCCTCAGGGTCTCCTGGCGCTAAGAGAAGGAGGTGAGGTGTTGATGTCAGCAGAAACTCAGACTCCATCAAGGAGGGACAGCTTCCTGCAGAACAGCCTCCAGAGCCAGATTTCAGCCTGGACAGATGCGGCAGCATTTGGGCTTAGGGTTCAGCTTACAGGGGGCTGGAGAGTTCTGAGCCTGGATTCTGTATCTCTAGTTTGGAATGGGACCTGTTAGTAGCCACTTTATTTGCTAATGACCAGTAGGCACTGGAGGAGAGTTGAGTTGCTGACCTACCCACGCAGGGACACAGTCTTCGACTGCAACCCTGGCCAGGGCCACTCTCAGGAGAGCCAGTAGCTCTGGGAGAAACTCAGTCAACTTAACAGTTGTACCCACTGCTTCATGGTGCAAACACACACACTGTCCCACTATGTGAACACAACTCCCTTGCCTACACAGTGCATACACCTGCATGCACATACAGGTGTGTGCACACGTGCCCCCAGTGTACTGAGTTCCTCTGTTGCAGGTTCAGACACAACTGCTCCTTCCATGTCTTCGGTGTCCTCTCCCTACCCCCACCCCACACGCTTGCACAGGCTGGCCTTCTGCATCCATGGTCCCTTTGTGGGGATATGGTAATAGGCTGACATTAAGGGAGCCAGCAGGGGGAGCAGCTTCACTTCTAAAGCTCCACATGAGTTCTACATTGTGTGGGGTTTTTCTAATCTTCTGTTTTAGTTCTCAAAAACTGATGGTTGTGGTTTTTCTCTGCCCTGGATTCTTTTGGAGCCGGATAAAGGTTCCATGGCAGCTACAGTCCCCCCCAGCACTGGGGAGCTTTGGCATAGGCGAGGTGGCCTGCTGGGCAGTAGATAAAAGAGGCAGTGGGAAATGTGGACATGGAAGGGGGCTGCGAAATCACTGGGGATAGGGGGTAGGGAGCAGGGCCCCATTCCTGGCAGCAGCTTCCCAAGGGACCGAGCTGCACAAATCACACCCTCAGGCAGTGTGGTTTTCCCAGCCTCCTTGCGGCTGCTTCTGGTTTGAAGCAGGGGAGGTGGGGGAGAAGCTTGTGATGTTAATGTGCTCAGCCATGCCCTGTAACGGGACGCCTGAGTCCTTCACCCCAGGGGATCCACTAGCCGAGGGGGACAGAAAAGATGACCGCAGAGAAGCTGAAGTGAGTGGCCAATCCACCAATATATCTGTGGGAATTGGGGACGTGAGAGAGAGGGGCAGTCCCACATACTGTGCAGAGCTATGCAAGTCCCTGCTCCAAGTTGCACTGAGGGCCTGGTTTTTCACATAGCCTGGAGACTGCAGGAGAAGAGGCTGCGAGCCTGGCCACTTCAGCAAAGAACCTGACCATCCAGTCACTGAGGCACCTGAAAATAGTCATCGCTTTGGTAGTCGTCTGTGACTGGCTTGCATTTGTGCAACCTCTCCCGCCTGCTTGGGAAACTACTCCCTGGGGGGAATTCAAGCTATGAGTGGGGTCCCCCTTCTACCTGCCATGGAGTGCCCCACAGATCTGAAGCTGGAGTTTGTATGCAGAAGGCTGAAGGGCCTGACTGGTGCCCCTAACCCAGGCCAGAACCCAAGGTCTGTAGTCCCTCCTGTCAATCTGCCACTGATCCTCTCAGGGTGGGCTCTGTACATGTGGCCCTAAGTTGCTTCCTCTCCATGCTGCTGCTGACAAGACCTGGCAGCTCCCTCCTTTTGGTTTCCTTCACCTGGGAACCAGCGTCTTTCCTCACATCTGGCTGCTAACATGCCCATCCTGATGTGCCTGCCTTCCTGGTTGGTGCAGGGAGGAGGTGGCTGCCTCCTGAAGTGGGTGAGACCTTGGCATTCCTAATGATTTGTCTGCATTTAATATATAAGGGTCCACCCCACCCCTCTGCTTATTCTCCCTGCCTCAGGCCCTTCTCCATTGGAGCTGACCTTCTTCTGGCCTCCTGCCTGTGGAGTCCTGAGTCCAAATCCCCTCAGCCTCCTACTGCAGGTGGAACTAGGGCTGGGAAAAGCAGCATGTAGATTACACTGAGTTCCCAGAGGGGAAGGCAGATGGTTGTGAGGTAAAGAAATGCATGCTGAGCCCATTGCCACATTCCTGTAGGCCAGTAGTGAGGACAGCAGGAGGACAAAGGGACTGAGCTGTGGGGGCTCATGTTGGGGTGGTGGTGGGGTGGCCTCTAGCAGGCTGGATTAGAATGGATCTCTTGGTTCACCTTATCCATTCCTTACTGTGGAGTGGAAAGGACTCACCTTCCTTCCTGTGCCTCTGTAACCAGAGGCAGTCTCTCTTCAAATGCGGTCGTGGCCAGCTGATGGGGAGCAATGACCATCCAGCATGGAAGGGCGGCTGGATTGTACCATGGACCCTCTGAATGTCCCAAGCCTAGAAGGCTTGGAGTGCAGAAGATGTTTGCACACACACAGGCTGGGGTGTCTGGCCGTGTCAGGCTCACGGTTTGCTGGGCTTTCTGGCAGGGGAGCCAGCCTGACTCCCATTGCTCTCTGTGGCCCAGCTCTGTCCCTGAGCCTGGCTCAGAATGCCAGATTCCTGCAGCTTGGTGTGGCTGCCACTTGCCAGACTGAGACTGTAGCCATGTCTACACTGATGGCGGCAATTTTGCCATTGTCAGTTCACCCTTCCAGGAGCGGTTCATCACTCCTGGAAGTCAGCCCTGAAAGTCCTGGGGGCCAGGGGGGCGTAGGGAAAGGCTGACCACAAGGGTCTTCTGGTCAGCTTTTCCCTAATGTGTAGCTCCAGCTTTAAAAGTCGCCACTAGTTACACAAGGAATTTTGTGTTCCTTACATAACTGGCAGTTGACTGCTGCTGAATTTGCATGTAGACTAGGGCCTGGAAAGAGCCTCTCTCCTGCACAACCAGGTCAAGCATTAGGGTCAGAGTTGTAGCATCTCCCTGCCCAGATCCTTCTCCAGGTGTCTCCTGGGGAGGAGACATCTCAGCTCGGTTTGCCTTGTCCTTGTGGTCTGTATGTTACCACCTCACCATTGCCCTGATGCTGACCTGTAGAATTTCTTTTAAAAAAAGGAGTCTTGCAGCACCTAAAGCCTAACAGATTTATATATTGCATGAGCTTTTGTGGGGAAAAACCCCACTTTGTCAGATGCTTTGAAGAGGGGGAACTTACAGAATGGGATGAAAATAAATGCAGGGGAGTGTAAGACATGGGATCAGGTCATAGTGTAACAGTAAATGCTCTGATTGCAGTATGACCTGATCCCATGTCTTACACTCCCCTGCATTTATTTTCATCCCATTCTGTGAGCTCCCCCTCTTCAAAACATCTGATGAAGTGGGATTTTCTCCCACAAAAGCTCATGAGATAAATAAATCTGTTAGGCTTTAAGTGCCACAAGACTCCTTGCTTTTTTGCTTTGCTAGACTAACACAGCTGTCCCTGTTGGAACTTGACCTGCAGAATGACACGCTGGGGTTGTGAGGAAAGTGCATAAGGGGCTGTGAAGCCCCAAGCAGGAGGCACTGAAATCCCAGGGACTTGGGTCATCTTAATCTCCAGAAAGGGTGACCCAGTCACTTACTCTGAGCCCATTCATCCTGGGCACCCTCTCCAGACTCCTCATTCCCTTTCCACTGCCAGGCTCCTCTCCCCATGTGCCACCCCTCTCACCTGGGTCTGCCCCAGGACGTTACTTTCTGGGCTGACAGATCTTCCTTCTCCCATGCAGAATGCAGGTCCGTGGGCTCTTCCTCCTCTTGGCTCTGATCCTTATGGCTGTGGCTGCTGAGGCTGGTAAAAACAAGAAAGGTGAGGGGGGCGAACTCATGGCCTCATCCCACAGCCTTTACTCCTTGGGGCTGGCTGCAGGTGGGGGCGGGGGAATGTCCATTTTCCTGGAAACAAGTGGGGGAGGGGAGAGGCCCTGTGTTTGGGACCAGCTACAGCTCTATGTCCTTTGGTATGACCACCTACTCCGTTCTCTGCACTGCAGACAAGGTGAAGAAGACCAGCTCTGAGTGCGAAGACTGGCGCTGGGGGCCTTGCACCCCCAACAGCAAAGACTGTGGTGTGGGCTATCGTGAGGGCACCTGCAAGGAGGAGACTAAGAGACTCAAATGCAAGATTCCCTGCAACTGGAAGAAGGAGTTTGGAGGTGGGTGACCAACCCGATCCCAGAGAAACACCAGGGGCCACCAGCTACTCATGGCCTTGGGAAACTAGCAGAAAGTTAGTCCAAAATCTGGAAATTGTGGTTGTCTCTTTAAAATGTGGGAGCCCCAATATTACCGTTCTTCTGGATCCTACAAGTGGCTAGTCAGGCTCCCAGATGTGGACCTAGGTCTAGGACCTGGCCTTCCGCTGCCTTGTACCCAGTGTCCAGATGTATCTGTGCCATGCAGAGACTGCATGGCCCAGAATGCAAGGGTCTGGCCTGCAAAGGAGTGCATGGTGGGAAGTGTACTCTGCAGACCACACCTCTGTTAAAGGCTGGGATAGCCATGAGCTGTGCCATAGCACTGGATTCTGAACCTTTCCTATGAGCTAGGGTCTTTCCCTTCCAAAGAAAAAAGAGCACGGCATTTAAGGTTAAGTGCAGTGCATGAAAGGCTGTCAGGTTAGCTCTGCGATAGGAGCAATAGCCCTTGTGGAGCTCTGTGCTTCCCACAGAAGGTAAGATATGTGGCCAACACAGGAATTGTCTCTTGAGGACGGACTAGGCTAAAATGGGCAGAGACTAGCCCTAGCTGGAGGCTTCCAAGCTGATGTTGGATTCTCTTTGGGAAGGCTCCTGTAAGGAAGGCTCTGCATGTCGTATTAGGCCCTTGGTGACACCTAAGGAGATCACATTGTATGAGCCATGGTGCAGCATGGCAGGAGGAGGGTCACCAGACAATCTGACCCCATAGTACTGTGCCAGATTTTTGCTTTGCTATAAGCTTACCAATGCCGTGTGTCCTGCCTTCCTAGAAGCTCAGACCTGTGACCCCTGGCTTGTTCGCATTAGCAGCCCCTCTGGAACTTCACTAACTGGTCCTGCTAGCTTCAAAGCTTGAACTGGATGATGGGGAATGAGTGGAATAGCTTCATCTGCCATTGGCTTCCAGCTGCCTATCTGTGCCTAACCATTGGGTGTTGGTCTTTTAGAATGGCCTATTTATTGAGAGACCCATGAAGAACAGTGGTTGGGTGTCAAGTCCCCAAGAAGGAGCAAGAGAGGTGTACAGATGCTATCACGGTGCTACAGCCAAATGACACAGGGATGTGTTGGCACCACATGCTGCACAGCAGCCATGTGGGATGACCCAGGGTCTGAGAAGGCAGGGTGCCTGCTCTTTGTGATGATGTGAATGCACTACAGGGCTGTTTGCTAGAGCAGCGGGAACAGAGTTTGTCCACCAGCCCAGGCACTGTTCCTGAGGCTCCAAAGGGATTGCCATTTACTCTGTTCCAAAGGGGCAGCCATGTTAGTCTAGTTCAGTAAACCAAACAAGGAGTCCTGTGGCACTTAAAAAACTAACAAATTTGTTTATTGCTTGAACTTTCATGGGAGAAAATCCCATTTCGTAGGACACTTTGAGGATGGGGGAACTTGCAGAAACAAGTAAGTTCCCCATCTTCAAAGCATCTGATGAAGTGGGATTTTCTCCCATGAAAGTGCATGCATTAACTAAATCTATTAGTCTTTTAAGTGCCACAGGATTTCTTGTCCATGTACTCTGGGCTCTAATAGCTCCTACCTCTCTTCCAGCTGACTGCAAGTACAAGTTTGAGAACTGGGGTGGATGTGATGCTGCCACAGGTCTGAAGGCCCGTTCAGGCACCCTAAAGAAAGCCCTGTACAATGCCGAGTGCCAGGAGACCATTCAAGTGACCAAGCCCTGCTCTCCCAAGACCAAGTCAAAAGCGAAAGGTCAGTCCACACCGCTAGAAGTCCTCCCACCTCCTTGTGGGAAGAGCTGTTGTACGTTGGGTGCATTACACAGTCAAGAAATGCAGCCGTGCCCACTGGGGTTGTGGTCCTGGGGGAGCTCACATGCTAAGCTAGGTCAGTTTGATTCATATGCCCGCAGACAGCCCTCTCACTGCAGTGTGGTGCTGGTGGTTCATTAGGAAGAGCTCTTCCCTCTCAGTTTGCTGCTGTAGAGCTCTGCAACTGCATGAGTAATCTTTTGGAGGCAACAAAATGCTGAGGTCCTGGATATCTGGGCTCATTAAGATGCTGGGTTGTTAACTAGCCTGGTGAAAGTCCTAGTTGGAGAATTACATCCACAGGGCTAAAAAAGCCTTTGCTGTTTCAAATGGCTACAGGAGTCTCTGGGTGAAACCCTCTTTCCACTGGCAAAACTCCCATTGATTTTAGTAGAGCTGGAATTTCAACCTCTTTCTCGTCCTTACTTTCACTGGTGTGTTGACCATAAGTCACATCATAGCACACTGTATAGACACCTGCATTCTAATAGTGCTATCAATTTCTGCCTATCCAGCCTACATGGCATTTTGGGGTCCTGAAAGAATGGAAAGGCCCCATTCTTGCTTCCGGCCATTAAAGGAGGCTTGATACAGTGTGCTTGTGTCACTGGAGTAAAAGCTGTAGCTGGGGACTGCCAGCTGTGCTTGCCATCCATTTTTGAGTGCAAGACACTAGGTATAACTTATTGAGCTAGTACCCCAGTGCTGAGGCAGATCTCAGGCTGTGATTGTGAGCGGGGTATGACCAGTCATTGGATGTTCTCTCTTGCTATTGCCCTACCAGTCCTACCTATTCACTATAGCCACAAAACCAAACTGAGTCCAATGTATATGGTATGGGGCCTTCTGGTATGTCAAAGGACGGGAGGCCTGGGTGATCCACCAGCTGAAGGCAGAACCACATGGGACCCAAGGGCTGGCAATCATACCCACTAAAAAAATGTCAAAGGCAACTGCACTAGCCAGTGGCGTGCTCTCTCCCTTGGCCCTCGGTGGATTCACACTGGTTGCCTAGTCTGTGTGTCACTGCAGCCAAAACCTTTGCTAACAGCCTGAAGGAGACTTCGTACCAGGTGAGCGCCAGCCATGCTTACCTACCCACTGGTCTGTAAGGCAGCAGATGGGGGCATCCCACAGAAGCACTAACTCATGTCTTGTCCCATTGTTTCAACAGCCAGGAAAGGGAAGGGGAAGGACTAGAGGAGCTGGGCCGGCCCCCTGTCTCCCAGACGCGGTGCCTGAACCCATCTGGACACACACCACTTGGAGCTGCAGCATGGTGCCCCCGCTCGGCGATGTTTTGCCAAATTCCATTCTTCCTCCCCTCCTCCCCAACTTCATCCTTAACTGAGCTGCCTTTTCTAATTACTTGTCGTGTAGAGATCATATCTGCCCTCACTTGCAGCAGGTGCTGTTTGTCTTCCCTCTATCTTCTCTGTGCCATTGTCTGGCACCTTGATTTGAACCCATGTCCCTATCTCTGCTTCTGTTTTCAGATACTCAGTGCGATATGCGTGAGGCGCTCTGGGCTGGGAGCAGCTGGAGCCCGTCACATTTTGGACCCTTTGTCGGAGCTAAGGGGCCCTTGGTACATCTCTGGAAAGCTCACAACCTGCCTGATTGACAATGGTGCTGTCAGGAAAAAAAAGGCTAAACACAGAATGGGCAAGTGAAGCCACTGAGGGCAGGCATAAGAGCAGGAAAGAAGGTACCCCCGCGCCAGTCTGGGTTTATGTTCAGTGGAGAAATTTGGAGACGTGTCTCGCTATTACTGGTTTCCTTGACTTTGCAAGAGGCGAAATGTGTGCCTCCTGTCACTGGTGTGCTGTGTGTGTGCAGCTCCCCTTGACCTGCTCACCAGCTGTTCACCTGAGGATCAGCCTTTGTGGTTAGTGTGATCCTTTCCTGCTTTTCCACCAGCAGGCACAAATCCCCAGATTCCTGCAGCAGCCAGGAAAGAATTGCCCCTAGGTTAACGGGCCTTTCTCTTTCTGTTTCCTTCTGTTTCTTCTACTCTGTCTGTGCCGGCATGCTGTGGCCTCTCCCCATTCTCTGCTCTCACACAGGTGTTGGGCAAGCCCTCACCACTTTGGAATATTTTTGTCTTTTCCAATAAAAGTCTTCAAAAAAATAAAAGGTCCAGCTTCTGTACTAGAAACTCTGGTCAAGTCTTGACAGCCACCAGAAGACTAGCTGCAGTGAAGGTTCCTGCTCAATCAGTCCAATGACTGCTGCCCAAGATGGAGGATTAGCCAGGACCCCACTTAAGGCAGTGGGGCCAGGACTTTGTTAAACCAAGTGTGAGTTAGTTGCAAGGAATAAGCAAATAACAGGGGTAGCAAAGGGAAAGCAGAGCAAGAATATCAGGCATGCAGCCATCATGCAGCTATCTGCAGCTCCTGGTCTTTAGCCTATGTGAAGCACATGGGAACAGTGCCTATATGAGGTTAAACTTGTACCAGGAAGGGTGAGGAAACTGGATAATTACCAAGGGAGGTGGTCCTGGGGAACAGGCTGTTTGGGTGCAGTTTGTGCCCCCCCAGTCTATTACTTAACTGTATTGGAGAAGGGTTTGCACTTGAAGGAAGTTTCTGGCTTGGCTAAGCATTGGAACAAAAGTATGTGTGCATTGGAGTTGGTCCTGAGATGCATTTGCACAGGAATTCAGTGTATCCTCCCTCTGCCTCGGCACTGGTCCTTAGCGTTTTAACTAGACAGGAGGGGGGGCCAGGCTTCCACATGGCTTTTCACAGTCCCTCGGAACAGTAAAGTCCTTTCTCTGATTGTCCAACAGGAGCAGGCTGGTTTCTTATGCTAGGCTCCCATCTCTCCAGTGCTGAGGAAGATGGGTTAAGGCACTTAACCATAAGCTGGAGATCACTACAAGCTAGTCTACCCCAAGTGGCTCCCAGGAGGCAATGCTTTAGCAAAGAGGGAGGATGCATTTGCCATGGAGGAGCTCATGGCCAAACCAATGTGGAAGAGCTCATAGCCACCAGATGTTATTGCAGCCAGCATGCTAATCACTACAAGACCAAGACAAAGTAGTTCGGTGGCCCTTTTAGGAAATTTATTATATGAGCTTTCGTGGGTGTAATCCACTTCATCAGATGCATGGAAGGGAAAATGTGGCATGTTAGTGATGTAGACATAGGTGCAGAGATGGGTCAGTCACAAGGTAAACTAGAACACCCAGAGGGATAGATTGCTAAGCTGTCTCTGCACAAGGGTGTCACTGGTGCCTGGCACACTGGGTTCATGCTCCAAGTCCCAGCGCCTGTGCCCTGAGTTCCCAGCACAGCTCCTGGGTCTTCTGGCCCTCTCTCCGGTCAGAGGTCCTGGCCCAGGCTGCCTGTGGCGACACCTGCTGCTCCTGGCCCAGTCCTAGGCCAGGCTGCCAGCAGCAGCTGCTGGTGCTCCCAGCCCTGTCCTCTGCTGGGAATTCAGGGCCCGCCGCCTGTGGCAGTGTCAGCCTCTTCTAGCCCGGCCCCTGGCTGGAGAGCCAAGGCCAGGCTGGCAGAGGCAGGCGCCTGAGCCCTGATTGGGCTCACCTGCAGAATCTGAGCTGGCAGCATGGCCTGCAGCCAGGGGTAGGACCTGGGCCCGGGCCCCAGGGCAGCGACACTCCTGTCTCTGCAGCACTTTATTTTGGTTCAAACAGTGGATAAGAGGGAAAGCCAGAAGTGTAACTGCAAGCAGAGCAGGGTGAAAGAAGAAAGCTTGTACAATAAATAAATTTGTTAGTCTTTAAAAATGCCACAGAACTTGTTTGTTTTGCAGGTCTAAGAGCAATGAGAAGTCATTTGGGCCTATGCTGTGTAAGGCAGCCCCCAGGCAGCATGTGAGCCGGCCCCCTGTGTTCCACCAGGGTGACCCTCCAACCAGCATTGCCCGTTGTAGGGGTGTCAGGCCCAGTGACTGAGAGGCCTCAGAAAGACCCTGATCACAACCCCCAGAATCAGGACAGGACAAACAAAACAACCAGCTTACATTCAGGTGCCTTCATTAAGGAGAACAAACAGGAGACCTCTGGCACGTATAAAGACTAGGCATCTGAGGAAGTGGGAATTTTCTCCCACGAAAGCTCAAGCGATAAGTAAATTAGTGAGTCTTTAAAAGTGCCACCAAAGTCTTCGTTGTGGTGGATTACACTAACATGGCTACTCCTTTGAACTTGTCAATTCCAGCAGCAGCTCATCCCCAAGTCAGCAGAGTCATCCAGCCAGGATGGGGATCAGCTGCAGCCCCCTGACCCCTTGGGTTGGCTGGGCAGTTCCCCCCCACAAGCCCGTAATCCAATTACAAAGCCTGCCACAGGCCCAGTGCTCATTTGCACAAACCTGAATTGCTGTAGCTGTGGCCCAACTTGCTAGAGCAGCAACATTCCCGCCCCCCCACCCCACCCCATGACGAAGGAGCGCCAAGCCAACCAACCTCATGCACAAATTCTCCCAGCCTCTGCAACAGGTTTGTATGAACCAGAGGAAAATGGGGCACTGCAGGGCACTTGAGAAAGACACACAGGCAACTCCACTCCAGCGCTCTCCTGGCCAGCATGAAGCACTGCTTGCCACCAAAAGCTCAGTCTCTGAGCCAGGCTGCACATGAGCACATGCTGAACATGGGAAAGCCTTGTCCAGTGTACAGAGGTTCAGCAGCCACCATCCACAGGTGACCACAGAGACACTTGTGTAGGGAGCAGCAGTCTCAAGATTCATGTGTCTTGTTCAACCCTTCTTATGTGCTGCCAACAGCAAGTTTCTGCACTCTTCACTGGCGTGACCAGTGGGCCCAGCCTACTCAGTATCATTGCAGGGGACACTGAGGCTGGGTGCCAAAGACAGTGCCTTAGGAACAACTCACTCATGGAGAGGTCTTTGGTGTCAGGTTTGATTCCTTTATTTAGTTAAGTGGGTTCCACTGTATTTGTAACAATTAAAAAAAATGCAAGGCATTTTGGGCAACACTATGCAAATTAGTCTAAAGGCAGTGGCAATGAGGCTGATGCCCTTGTGGGGCAAAATGTCAGCCATTGTCTAAGTTGCACAGCATCCCTCCAGGAGAGGGGGACAGAGCCCCTTCCATAGACCCAGTAATCCCTCCAGCCACTGATGGAGACCGCACACCTCTGCAACTCCCCATACAGTGCAGCTCCTGTGCCTCACCCTGCTGTCTGGCTGGGCTAGAGAGGGGTGTACAGTGTTTGACTTTGGGAGAAACTGCGCAACAGCGTTAATTGGTTTGGTCTGTACATGAATACTTTAGGATTTGGGCTGTACATTTACATTGAACTGCACATGCTGAGGACTCCATGACAACACTGACAAAAGGATTACATCCATTTACAAAGCTCAGGGGCCCTCTCCTTTTCACACCTTGGCCAGTGGCAGGTGGGAGGTCCACATGATCATGCCTTCTGCTCCCCTTCCTCTGGGTCCAGAAAGCCAGAGATGATGTGTCCCTTCTGCATGCAAGGCAGCCAGAAGACCACACCTGTGGCCCACACAATCCTAAAGGCGCCTTGGCCACACTAAGTACCTCCAGAGCCTCTTCCCCACTCCCTTCCGGCTGACCCTCAGTAGCAGCACTTCCCTTCCACAAGATGCTCTTCTCCACTGTCCTCTGAGCAGCACAGCCCCCTTAGGACAGTTATTTTTAACACTGCCAGACATACTTCTCAGAGGTGCCAGTCCCTCAGGGCTGTGGAGCTAAACAGCTCATGCTTTTTTTTTTTCTTTGCTGTATTAGGTTCTTTTGTTTTTCCAGGATGACATTTGGTTTTACCCTCATCACCTAGAAACAAGAGTCTAACGTGAGCCATCTCTCCCCTGCAGGGATGGGCTGGCGTTCCACAAGGGAACATTGAAGCAGAACCCCAGACTGGCAGATGCATCAGGCTGTGCAGTCAGCTTCCCAGAAGGAAGGGGTGAGAGCCCTAGCCATCCCTGCTTAGGATGTTTAAAGCCATTAGCGAATGCATGATAATGAACAATCCTTTGGTGCCCCCCCCCCCCAGGCTGATGCTCTGGGTAGCCTAACAGCTTTTTCCTCCAGGGCAGGCTGACACCTGATGTACAACAAAGTGGCTGTTAGGGTCCTCTTTCTGTTGGTCGGTGTGTGGTCTAAGACCCTGTTGAACCCCTTAGGAACTTTCTCGCCACGCACACACACATACTGCAAAACCATTGGACTGAAAATCAGTGAAAGAAAGGCTGTCAGTGACATCATAGCTCAATGCACAGTGACCCTTCATGCAGCCGCAATCAGCAGGAACCCCCATTTAGACATGCCAAGGCTTTATCTAGAGAACAAGAAGTGATGCCAGTTCAACCAATATCTCTGGAGTAGTGAGCTATATGGGATTCAAGGTACTCATGGAACCTGTTTGTGGTTCTACTCCTCTGGCTTTTTTTTGTTTCTTTCTTTCTTTTTTTCTTTCCCCCCCCCCCTCGTCCTTGTTTTCTTCCAATGCAGAGTCAGGGGCTTTGTAGGTGGGGAGGTGCTCTTTGATTTATGCATGTCTGAGGGCTCCTTAGGTAATACCCCAGTCTGAGAATGATTAGAAGAGCTGCATCTTACAGCTGCTTTAGATTTTCTGCAGCACTGGGAGAAGGGCCTCTTGTGGAATCTTTGAACAGTCTGCATTATTTATGAGTGGGGAGTGGAGAACTCCCAAAAAGAGGATGCAAAGGAATGACTCTTTGTAACCCTGCCAAGTTTTCCCTCCGTGCCAGCTTATCTAGCTGTACCAATGTTCCTGTACTGGCATGTGAGGAGGTGCTTAAAGGTTTTCTTGAATGTGGCATTACAGAGGGCATAGCAGGCTGGGTTGATGGTGCTGTTGACATAGCAGAGCCAGTACCCAATAGCCCACACTGTCTCGGGTACACAGGTCTCACAGAAGGTGTTAATCAGTACCATCACGTTATAAGGAGTCCATGTGAGAATGAAGGCAAGCAAGATGGCAAATATGGTCCTGGTGACTTTTTTTTCCCGGGCAGCCATCTGGCGCTTCTTCCGCACCTGACTTCTGGCAATGCTGGCAAACTTCCTGGCGACGTTGGCTGGGCGACTGTTCTGGGTAGAAGATGCCGTCTTAGCTGGGACAATCTCAATGGCAGTGACGCACTCACTACCTGTTTGTTTGGTGACAATTTTAATCTTGGACCACTTGGAGGCTGGGTTAACCCGTGGGTGAGCTGGGCTTGGCCCTTGCCCAGCTGGTAAGATTTCTGCCACCTGCCTCTCTTTTGTGGTCTGGGTGATGCTGACTGTGCTGGATTCATTGGAAGTCTCCTTCTCCTCTTGCTGAGCTGCAGGCTCTTTGTGCACTACGGGTTGGTCACCTACTTTCCCGTTCCTCACCTCTTCCTTCACCTCCCCTGCCCCCTTTGGAGAGTTGTTGTTCTGTTTGATTAGCGGGCTCTTAAAGAAGCTGAGTGACTTAGTCTTCTCCTTCTTGCTCTCGGGCTTGTGCCTCCTCACTCTGCTCCTGCTGGCCAGCGAGATGTGAATGTACAGCACGGTCATGATGACCACAGGGAGGTAGAATGCAGCGATGGCCGTGCCAAAGGTCACGGCTGGATTAGATAGGAACTGGATGTAGCACTCCCGCTCAGGGACTGTCCTCTTCCCAACGATGAACTGCCAGAACAAGATGGCAGGTGCCCAGAGAACAAAGGACAACAGCCAAGCTGCTGCAATCATCAACCCCGCCATCTTGGTGGTCCTTCGAGCTGGGTAGGTCAGGGGCTTGGTGACACAGAAATACCGGTCAAAACTGATGATGAGTAAATTCATGACAGAGGCATTGCTCACCACGTAGTCCAGCGCCAGCCAAAGGTCACACACCACAGACCCCAGTGGCCAATAGCCTTTGATGATATAGACAGTGTAAAGGTTCATGGAGAAGACCCCGATGATCAGGTCAGCACAGGCCAGGCTGAAAAGGAAGTAATTGTTGACTGTCTGGAGCTGGCGGTTCACTTTGATGGACAGCATGACCAAGATGTTCCCCACCACAGTGACCAGGCTGAGAGAACCGGTTACTGTGGCAATGAAAACCAGCTCCACTGCCTTGTACTGGTTGGATGGATGCTCCTCAGATCGGGTACCATTGGTGAAGTTGTCATAGGTGAGGTTGGCCATCTTCATCTGCCAGAGCCGAGCAGAGAGATTGTGCATAGATTCTGCAGTGGGGAGGGAGAGAAAGGAAAACTATTACACACAGGCACCGTTTTTCCCTTCTGCTCTCACCAGCCCCTACAGCTCCTGCCTCTGTGATTGTGGACTCCTTTTTAATCAATTTTTCCCAAAATTTAACCATATTTTTCTTTGTATGTTGTCTCTGGTGTTGCAAAAAAAAGCATCCAACAGTTAGTCCCTTCTTCCTAATTTTCACTCTTCCATCACCACCCCCATGCCGCATCCTATTTGCTCTACCTCCACTGTAGCTGTAGCTGGAATATTAGACATTTTTAAAATAATGGAGAGTTCATCAGGAGAATTGTGTGGGAGGACCACAGGGCTGAGATAGCAGAATGCTATGGGTTAGGACTGAGGTGTATCTGAAGAGCCCAGAGCTAGAATAGTGGATAGATAAATGGGGTGGTGTGGAGCAGGATGCATGCAGTATGGTTTTTTTCATAGACCTCTCATCTCAGTACAGCCAAATTAATAAGCAGGGGAAATGATGCAGAATTAAGTTACGAGAAGGCCAGATTTTTGTTCACTTATACCCCTTACAGTCCATTGGCTTTACTGGGGTTAGACCAGTGTAAGTAACAGTAGACCAGATCGATTGCTTTTTAATGGTGGCGCCTTCTTGCATTCTGCACCCAGAGGACTGGCATGAATTCAGCCCTCCTTCCCTTTCTCACAACCTAGAGAAAAGACCCTTGTTGCCTCCACATAACTAAAGCTGTATCTGAAAAAAGCCACTGTGAATGAGCAAAGGGTGAGCAGTCATATCTTTAAACCACAGTATTTTCCCAGGCCACTGTTGTCTTTAGCTAATGCTTGAAAATCTCATTATGTTGTACCATAAATCCCATCTGCCCCTGCAGCCCGCTCGCTGGGAGCTGTTCATGGCAGCAGATTGTGTTCCAGCACAGAATAGCCTCGAAAGCATCTCTCAGTTTGTTTTTAATTATTGCATGAGACTGTGGAGACACAAAAAACTCCAAGGGGAAGCTCTAAAAGAGCAAAGCCAAAGGAAGGGTCCAGCTAAAGGCCTCCCAGCCACTGCTAAAGGCATTTGCTATGGAAATCCTGCCCTCTGCTGTCTCTTTCATGAACTGTGCTGGTTGAGCCAAGCGGCAAGGGACTGTGCGCCTCAAGGACCCTGTTGGGGCTATGTTGTGGATTCCTTGTGGAAATAGAGCAGAGCAAAAATAGCTGGCTGGGGTGGTCAGCTATAGCTGCTTTTCCTCTATGGCCACAGAAAGCAAGTTCAGGTCTCCCTGTTGCTTTACAGAAATCCCATTTTCAGGGTGTGCTTTACCAGCTTTCATGATGAGAGTGCCAGCAATTGCAGCTGAATGCAGGAAGTGCCAAGTTTGGCCTTCTTCCTGAATAGGCCTTACTGGTCAGCCCAGGACTTTAGAAGAGAGTTGGGTGCTGTTGAAAGTGGCAACCCACAACCATGGAGATGAACACAAGTGTTTAGCTAAGGACAGTCCCAGCACGGGCAGTAGCTTCTTCACCATCTCCCCACTACTATTCCTCAAATCCTCCTTAAAAGGGACCACCTCTAAGGCACAGGAGCATGCTGCTGTCAGCCCCTCTGCTGAAGGTGCATAGGAGCCAGCTGTGGTGACCGTAGTTTGTGAAGGGGGCATGTGCTCTAGGCAGGGCCAGCTCAAGATTTTTTGGCACCCTAGATGCCTGTGATTTTGGTGCCCCCCCTCCCCCCAAGCACTCCCCCAAGTCTGGCCAAGTGGCAGGTGGGTGCTGCACAGCCTGCTGGGCTGAATCGCATCAGCAGTGCCGCGCCCCTGGCCAGAGCCAGCGCTCTACCTGTGGCCTGATGTGAGCAGAACAGGGTGGGAGGCTTGCTGGCCCCAGCCCAGCCCTTGGCACCCCCTACTGACTGACACCCTAGGTCACCTCTATGGCTGGATTGGCCCTGCCTGTAGGTATAGGACTGACACCCCAAATTCATTTCACAGGCACTACTTCACAGACACCTGAAGGGCATGACTTTTGGTCACGAGCTTCTAGGGTCAGATATGACCCAGTGACTTAAAGGTAAAAGTCTCCATGACCCACTTTCCCCAGCTGCCCAGTCCCCATCACCTTCACATGCCCATCACTGACTCCCTGCACCTTAATTTCCCAGTTTGGCACAACAATCCATTTGTCTAAATCTCTGCTTCTCCAGCTATTCAAAGTGTGACCTGCCAGCCTTCTCAAACAACTGAGCCATTAGATATGTCTCGGGGGGGGGGGGGGGGAAGGGATCAGCAGAACATAAGAAAAAGTGTCAATTGAGAAAGCCAAGACACCTAGGGAAACAGCTGGAGCACAACTTTGAGACCAGCTTCAAACCATCTTCAGAGCCAGCCAGCTCCTCATATGAGAGCCAGATGAGCAACACTGCGGGGCCCTCAGTTCAGCTGCTGCTTCAATGGCGGGCTTTGTAGCCACCCTCTCTTCCCCCAACTGCCTGCAGAAAGGTTCTGGGTCACTGGGACGGTCTTCATGGTCAGTCATACCTAGGTGGGGCCATGGGAATGCATGCACAGCAACCCTTCTTCATGGCAGTGTCTTCATTGCCCCTGTTCCTCTTGAGGTGCCTGTGAGATGGAGGGAATGACTTATCAGCTCAGAGGCTGCAGCCCGGGGGATAATCCTACCAGGACACTGTTCTTTTGGATGCTCCTTTGATGTGACCATTGCTGTGCTTCAAAAACAGAATAATTGTGTCTGCACTAAATTACAAGTGGCCACCTCACTCACCTGACTGCCAGCGGGCTGCCTGTCTGTCACAGGGGCTGTAGCCCTCTCAGCAGTGCCATCTGAGGATGTCATACAGACCAATGGTGTCGGGAAGAGGCAATGATGGAGTGGCCAGACCATGGAGCACACAACCCAGAGGACAGTCCAATCTCAGGGGAGGTGCCAGCCCATGGGATCGCACAACCCTGTTCACTCTAACAATTCCAGTGGCCTGAAGTGAGCGCTTCAGCAAGGGCAAGGGTGAGAGTTGGGCTATCATGTGTCACTGCCTCAGTTGTGTCCAACTGTTGTGTGGCACAGCAAAGGGAGGGTGCAAGGAAGCGAATGCTCAGTAGGCCTTCATGACCCCACTACAGCTCCAAACAAACTCACAGGCTATCTGGTATCCTAGGAAAGGTTGTGGTGGTGTATGCGGAGAACTCACCTGGGTTGCTAACAGCAAATGGCTCTGTCTGGAAAGCAAGATCTGGAAGAGCAAGAAGAGCTGCCCCTCATCATGTACCGCAATGAGAACCTAACCTGCAGTACTGAGAAACCTGTGTAGGTGATACAGTGCCTGGGGCAGGCTCTGACACTAACCATAGTTACTGTTCAGATACTTGGCTGTGCACCTGCCCCCTCAGGTCCAGCAATCAGGTGGTCTGAGAGGAGGCGGCTCTGCTCACTGAGTCCACACAAGAGCAAGGCAGAGGGGTGAGGCTTGCGGGGCAAGGGATTTCTGTGACCCCCAGTCCACAGGCAATGGCCTGCCCAAGGGGTTCAGTTAGGGGAGGCTGCAGGACTTAGATGAGTAACTGTTTAAAGTCAGTCATAAAAAGATGTTAATTAGAGTCCCTAACATAAGTGTAAAGAGACATCCTTCACCTCCCCGAGGCAGGGCAGGGTGGGAGCAGAGCAGTACAGCGCAAGCTGGAGTGCTGGTCCTTCCACTCAGTCTCCAGGCCCAGGTCTGTGACAGCAGGGATTAAAGTAAGGGGAAACGCACAGGAACATAGTTCCGGGGCCCCCTATTTTTAGTCTGGCAGCATTCCAGGGCCCCTAAAAATAGAGGAACACACCAGAACGCTGTGTTCCAGGGCTCCCCTAAAAACAGCACAAGCCACTGGAACACAGCGTTCTGGTGGCTCCACCTTAAACTGTGTTCCACCTTAAGCCCAGCCAGCAGAGAGCTGCAGCAGGTTGAGGGTTTGTGAATCTCCCCTCTGCAAGGTGGAGCAGCCTGAAGCAGCTTCCAGCCGGTCAGCCAGCCTGCAAACAGCAGAGGTAAGGGGTTGGGGGGGGGGGCTGCTGCTGTGTGTGCGTGAGGATGTGTGTGTCTGTGTCTGGGGGTGGGTATTGGGGTAGGGAGTGGGTTCTGGGGACAGATATGGGGAGGGCCACCTGTGCTGGAGAGGGGGCCCACCCATGCAGGAGGGTTCTGGTGCCCACCAAATTATACTTTAGCCTCTGCGTGACAGGCCTGTAGTACAGCTGGGATGATGCGTCCCAGCATGAGCACTGGGCAGACAGACAGAGAACTAGCACTGCAGCTCAGCAGCACGGGTGACGGCTTGGCTCATGCTATTCATAGCCTATAGCTTGAGCAAAGCAAAGCTGTCTGGCTGCCTGCACTGACTGTGTCTGTTGGCAGATGTGGCTGAGGAGAGTTAGTCAGCAGGGCTGCCTAGGCTGTGCAGCACGCCCAGCACAAGAGTGACAGGACAGGCTGCCAGCTGATCTGAGTGTGAAACGCCTCCTGACCTACTCCCCAAAGCCTGTGTGAGTCAAAGCGTTTCTGCCTCTCACACTAGAAGTACAAGACCTCCTTGATTGGCTGCCCCATCCCCCTCCACATAGAGCCTCATCCCACGTGCTGCCCGAGCTTCTGGGTCAAGATGCACCTGCTCCCTCTAGCGATCTCCCCCATAACCCACCGTCTTCTCCTGCAAAGTGAACCTCTGACCACCTGACCACCATAAGTCCCAACACGGGACACAGTCTAACAACATGCCCCTGCCCCCAAAGACACACTGTCCTCTTGCAACATATGCAGAACCAAAGCCAATGAGGAGGGGCTGCACTGCTGTTCTCCACACCCTCTTACAGACAACAGGGGCCTTTCTTTCTCAAACTAACTGCACTCCCTGTCCCCCCCAGAAGAAACCCAGATCCAGGGACAGTGGCTGCACCTTGTGTACAGCGGCATTTAAGTCACTGGCCATGGCACCTTATCTTGTTTGATTGCTGATTTTCCAAGGCTCACAAGCAAATAGAACTAACATACCAGCTACTGCTGGTAAATAACCCCCAGCTGGCTGATTCAGGCTCCTGGGGATCTGGCTGCAGCCAAACCTCAGGGACCCTCCCACTTTGCAAGGTCCTAGAGCTCCTACTCTAGTCAAAGTCTGCTAATAAACAGCCCCTTGGCCGGAGCCCATCAGCTGCATGCGGGTTTTTAATTGCAGTGACACATTCCTTTAGCGACTAGCTCAGATCTACAGTCAATTAATATGTCATTAAGACAGGGCCGGCTCTACTGTGAGGCAAGAGACAGACATGGCTTCAGGTGACAGTTCTTAGGGGCACCTAACCCGCCCCCCTGAAGATCAGGCTGGCTTCCGCCTCTTCAACTCTTTCCTAGCAGCTCAGGCACTGTTAAGTCAACCTGCAACTTAAGTCTTGTAGGCAGAGTGCACTGTAAATCCATCTGCAGGCAGATATTGGAGATTTATGCACTTTGGAAAACTGTTTTCAACCTCCATGACTGAGAAAGGGCGGGTGCCAAATGAAATCTGGCTTGGGGTGCCACAACCCCTTGAGCTGGCCCTGCATTAAGGATATGTCATGCAGTCTGATTAACTCAACTGAGATTCACCCAGGGCTGGGACTGAGGGTCTCTGACCCCTTGTGCTGCCCCATTACACTCCACAACCAACAGAGCCAGCTTCACAAAACCAAGACATCACTGCAGTCCATGAAGTGACCAAGACATACAGGCTGATTGAGGGAAGCAATGGAGGGGTTTCACCTGCCAAGCTCTCAGTTCAGGGCTGAGATTTTCCAGAAGCACTTACCCTAAAACAGTAGCAGAGGGCTGCAGCCCACAGCTTGGTGGCAAGACACCCTGTTCCCTCCATCCAGGCTTCCTGCACAGACCATATCCCTATCCAGCAAGTGGACACATACACCCCTTAAGCTAATAGTAAAATGTGGAGCTCTAGGGCTCACTCTCTAGAAGTAGTTCTCCTTTCTGAGTCATATTGTCAGCCTGTAGCTACAACTGTTTAGTCCGGCAACAGGCAGCTATTGGAGGACGTTAATGAAAGAAAAAAAATCCCTGGCACCCTTAACTCCCTGAGCAGCCCTTGCCCCACTCCCAGGGGAGCCACTGAGAAACCAGAGCTCATTATGCCAGCTTTGTACTAGCAGGAAAGAGGCCAAGCCACTGATGACCTGGGGCTATTTCCATCTCCTTCCCTGAGCGATCAACAGCCCCCCAGTTCCAGCGTGAATAAAACAGAGCCAGACCTGATTCTGAGGCCTGCCTTAGAAAGCAGCCAGCTCCAGGACACCACAGCCCACACACAACAGCTAGTTAAAGCTCAAGAGACTCCATGCAAAGAGGCATGCAGGGGCTAAAATATACTTTGGCAGGCCCTGGAACCCTCCTAACTTTCAGGACCCCCCCCCCCCTGCAAGTCTGGGCCCCCTCATGCAGATCCAGGCCCCCCTTCACCCACCCCAGCTACTGCCCCCCAAACACCTGTGCCCCCACCCCAGTACTGCCCCCCAAATGCCTACCCCTCAACCCAGCTACTGCCCCAACACACCTACCCCCATCCCAACTACTGCCCCCACAACCTACCCCCCACCCCAGCTACTGCCCCCCAAAATCCTGCCCTCCCACCCCAGCTACTGCCCCCCATCAGACTCTTCCCCCATGTCCTCCTCAGTTCTCATCCTGACCTCTTCCTTCCACCACACCCCCCCTGCATATTTTCCCTGCTGGGTGCCCTGGCCCCTTTTACCTGTGCCGCTGAGGTGACTGAGGAGCCAGGCCGGGGGGAGGGAGGCTGCAGATGGCCCTAAGGTGACTGAGGAGGCTGGCCGGCAAGAGGGGGCCCAGGCCTGAGACTGGGTCCAGGCCATGCGTGCCACTGGGCCCAGCAGGAAGTGGCGGGGCCACCGCGGGCTCCAGGGGAAGAAGGGGAGGGATGGCTGGGCTCGCTCCAGCCCACAGCCCCTTCCTTGAGCCTGCCATAGGGGAATGCGCTGGAACGCTGTGTTCTGGCCCGTTCCTTCTATTTTTAGGGGGCCCTGGAATGCAGTGTTCCGGTGCATTCCCCTATTTTTAGGGGTTCTGGAATGCTGCCCCCTAAAAATAGGGGGGCTCCAGAATGCTGTTCAGGGGTGTTCCAGCTAACTTTAACCCCTGGAGGCATGGTAGGGGCAGATTCTACAGCAGGGGTGAGTAACCTCCGTGCCAACAGTGGCACAAAAGCCCATTCGGAGCGGTAAGCAGCATCCTCCACGATGCCACAGAAACTGTGGCTTCTGCCACTGAAAGCCACTGGGGGAAGCTTCTTTCAGGTGCAGCTGGGGCATGGACAGATGTCACGGAGAACCCAGAAATGCCTCTTCGATCCCCCTCTGTTCACAGCCCACCAGGACGAGCCCCGGAGGTCCTGCCCCTCCAACCTCCATCTTCCTTCTCCCCTCTCCTCCCTTTGTTCTCCTCTCTATCCAGCTGCCCTGCCCCTGGTCTAAACCGGCCACAACCTGTCACCCCCTGGGGGTCCAGGTAAGGTTGCACTAAAGCCTCTTCCCCCCTAGTGGTACCTATAGTTATCACACCCCTGTGTCCCATCACCAGAATACCATCACCAAAGAACAGGAACAGAAAAGAAGAACCACAGTAGCCCAAGAGGTTTTCTTACTTCATCACAAGGATCCCTACTGTGCCCATGTTCCAGGCATGGTGCAGAAATAAGATGCCTGGAACAACTTCTCTCCATGGTGTGCAGCCAGCAAGGAGCCACTCTAGGTAGCTTCTGTCCTTAGCAAGCCTGAAGACCCACCAAGAGAAGCTGCTTCTGGCAGCTTCATACCATGGCTTCCCTGGGGACTCCTGTCCCCAGCCATGCTGTCAAGAGCAGCCACTGCAAGCAGCTTCTTTCTGTGAGTGGCTCCTTTCAGCAGCCTGTCAGGAAAGTGCACCCCCCCCTACCCCCCAACAATGGCTGCCACCAAACTTTCAGGCAGCCATTGCTTTTATTTCTGTGGAGGGAGCCACTTGCACTGGCTGACAGTCAAGGACTGAGAGATGTCACAGGCCCAGATGCCCTCTTCTAGATAAATGCAAACTGCAGGATTACCTAACAATGCAGTCGGAGTGCTTTGGGCAGAACACCTGAGCTGATGCAGCTTCGCCCAGGTCAGCGAGGAAGCATTTTTGAGGATCTGTTGTAAAGGTCACTTTGCCCACTGCCTGCTAACAGTGAAAATGGGGCACAAGCTCAGGATCCTCCGTGGCTCTTCACTGCCCCTAGAGATGCAGCTAACCTGTTTTGACTGGCCAAATGACTATGACCACTCCATCTCCAGTGCACGCCTGTGATAAAGATCTGTGCACTGACCCCTCTTCTACCTGCCTGCGGTTTGACAACAGGAACTACCTGGAAATTGCAGCTAGTGCCACTCAGGTTGAGCAGCAGCACCTAAGCAAGACTAACTGACATCACACCAGTACTCACTCTGAGCTGACTGCCGGCTGAGGTCCAGAACCACTTCCAGGTCTCAGCCTTCATCTCCAAAGCCCTGAATGAACGAGGGCCCAGTTACCTCAAGGGCTCAGTGGAGAGACTCTGGGCATGTTCAAGGTCAACTTTGCACCATTTAGGGGCAGGGCCCAGGAACAAATACTGTAGAAGACCAGGCCAAGGTGATCTCTGAACTCCTTCAGAGCCCCCTTGTGAGGGACAGCCACTTCTCAGAGACCTGAGTCTCCTTTTCTCATGTCTACCAGGGTGCATCAAGTGTTAGCCCAGTGAGTTACACCGATGCCTGTGAGCAAAGAAGAAATCAGGCCCGAACAGTGAAGGAATGAATTGATGGCCCCATGGATAGATGCAAAGGAAGGAGAATTGTTCATGGGATGGGCTGTATCTGTGGCCTTGGGAGCTATGCTATCAATCCATGATTACCAGCTTTTCACCAGTGGGATTAGCCTTTCCAGCTGCTTCCCAGACTGTGAAACCCAGCCCCTGAAAGCAAGCAGCAATAACCCCAACAGGCAACCTCAGCCTTAGCAATCAAAGCAGGAGAAGGCGTTTCTCATTCCAAAGCTCCCTCTGAGCTGTGACAACTACCTGTCCCCAGAGCACAATCACAGTGCGAGCCAATGCCCCATGGGCAGTTTAATGCCATCCATTCATCACTAGGATGATGAAGTGCACTGGGCTCCTCTGAAGGCACTTAACCTGCAGTTCTGGTGGTTGGGAGGGACATGGGGGGGAGAGTGGAGTGGTCTGGGCTTCAAGTGTAAGAGGCACACACAGCTTCTGCAGGTCCAGGCTGCTTGTTAGGCTCCATTACAGCCTTGCAGTCAGGTCTCCTGGACACAGGCCGAGTCAGGCAAACACACTGGGCTCCTGTAGGCTCTGCTTTAGACTGGCTAACACATTCCCTTTGTTCTCCTCTTTTTAATTACACAGAATGGCCCCAGCTATTGAGTAGTTAACACCATGACCTGGGACAGTCCACGCTCCTTCCGTCAACAGAGAGGGTTGCCGGTTCCTCAGGTAAAGCTCAGAACCAAAGCCAGAGTCCATCTGAATGTGTGTGAGTGCCTTAGGGTTGACTAGCAGCTAGGCAAGACATGGCATCAGAGCTGCAGCTGGTACACAAGCACAAACGGAAAAGAAAATGGCGCCTCATCTCCTGTCTTGGGCCCTGACCTCTTGTGCTCTCAGTGACTCAGTGATCCAGAATGACTCCATTTAACTCCACGCAATTATTGTGGATTTATAGCAGCAAGACAGAACAGAATTTTGCCCATTCTCCCCGCTTCCCTCCCTGTGACCCTGCCCCCAGATAACATGCAAGGGTAGAGAATTTAGTCAGTGACCTGCTGCTACCCCAAGCCCCAATACCCACGAACAGTGGTACTTCCTTATTCTGCTCACTCCCCAGAGCTGCAATCACCACTTATGGGATGTCTCCCGCGTCAGGGCTCAGGCCACATGACCCTGCCCATTCTGCACTGCTGCCTGCAAGCATTTTCTCAGCTTGTGAGCGTGGCTTTGGGGGTGGGATGCTCTACTTGTCCTGATCCTGTGCTCTTCTCTGCACCTTTCCTGGTCTCCACCATCTGACACATCAGCTGAATCACCACCTGGACTGCTTTAAACCCCACTGAAAAGTTCTGAGTCTTGGGCTGTGCTGGCTGGTGGGCACCAGGCCCCCAGGCTCCACCTCTCCCAGCTGAGATGTGCTTCAGTGGTGGACAGTTTCCTTCCTTTTGAAAGTCTAGACTGAAAGAAGGTCTGGCAAGAGGGTAGAGAGGAGATTGAGGCTGGGTGATGGTAAATGGGCTGTAGCGGGGAGAGATGGGGCCAGGCAATGAAGAGGGAGGGAGTCAAGCATGAACTCCCTCTCCAGAGGTGCAAGGCACTATACGAAAAGGCCTGAAAAGTCTGTGGCTAGCTAGCTAATGCTGGGGAGGGAGCAGGAAAATCTGAGGGGTGCAGTGAGCTTGCTTCCCTGTATGTCACAAGCCCCAAGTTCCTTCCAGTCATAAATGTAGTATCTCTCCCTTCTTGAATTACTCCCACCCCCATCTGGCTTGCCCCCCACACACACACTTTTTCTTGCCCTTCATCCTCCACACCCTCTCACTTCCATTTCTCCCGGACCCCTGCACCACCTTTCATTTCCTTCTTTTCTCTGCTGTCTCCATTTCTCTCGCCTCTGCCTCAACTCTGTCTGATGCCTCTTCCCTGCTCACTACTGGGAGGCAGAGGGACTATGCAGCCTTGGCTCAGATCAAATGACATTTTGAAAGGGTTCCTGGGGATGACAACCAGCAGGAGCCGTAAACTTCTACACCAGTTGGATTTGCTCCATTTATGCCCTGTCATTCATCCAGCACACTCAGTGGATGCTCTCGCAGACTCACTTTCACCAGTAAGCTGGAACAAATTCAATTTCTGTCCTCATGCCTCTCTTGGGTTTATAGCTGTGATTTATGAGGGTTTTTTTTTCCTACTAGCCCACTGCTATTATGAGCCTGTAGATAAGATCCAACAACTTTCTGTGTCCCCCATACCTGAGCACCTCACAGACCTTGGTGGTTATGTCCTGGCAAGGAAGGACTGTTATCCCCATTTTACAGAGGGCGAATTGAGGCACAGAGAAGTGAGGACTTACTCAAGGTGTTCAGATTATAAGCTTTCTGGGGCTGGGGCTAAAATCTTTTTGTTCCCACAAGACCCCAGTCCCATGCAGCCCATCTTTCTTTTTTTGTCCATGCCATTGTTCCCCACACGTACCCCACCTGGTTTTTGCCCTGAGTGGTTGCTCCACTCACCCCACCCTGGTTACCACTCTGCTACAACCCAAGACATCTGATCTGTAAAACACTGTTCTAACCACTACTCAAAGCTGCCTTCCCTCAAAGTATTGCTAAAACCCAGCCCTGATATCATGTTGCCACAGGCTAAGAAGCCACTAGAGAAAAGAGTTCTACCCCATGGCCCTTTGATAGTGATTCAGTGGCATATCTCCAGGTTGGCCATGAAAGCAAGCCCATCGAGCCAGATTTTTAAGCACTTCATCCCATATTTTTATCAGCTTCTGTTTTGCGTGAGACGGAAGGCTTGTAACCTCGTGTATCAGCCCAGGCCCTGACAAAATTCAGATCTCTTCTTTGGTTCTGGGCCCATCCCCAGCCAGCTCTACCAATGCCTCTCAGTCTGACTCACAGCCCCTCTGCTATTCCAGCCCTGTTCTCTCCAAGACCTTGAACATTTCACACTTCTCCATGCCAATTCATGGAACTACCTGCTAATCCAGGCCTGGACTCCCTCATACTCAGCTCTGCCCAGTGCATCTCAACTCTGATCCACGTCCTTGCTGCCAATTCCAGTCCTGCCTTTGTCTGACCAGCAACAACAGTTCTGCTAAACTGTGTTGTGGCTTTGTTTGTTTTGAGGCTAAATGGAGACGCATCCATTTTGGATCAACACAGGATTTGAAGCAAAGTCCCTGAAGGTGTACAGCAAGCACACAGGCTAAACATACATTAAATGGAAGTAGCTGCTTGACAAGAAGCATCACCAGAAATAAAGACAAACACTAATAAGTTTGTTGGAGGAACACATACATCTGGGAATGACATGAATTAGATAAACCAATTAGTTTCTCAAAGGCATATGCGTGTAATCCCCTCTCAGAGGAGATCGGCTTGGGATCTGTGCTTATTAAATCAAGACCTTTGAAGGAAGAGCAGAACTTAAAAAGACACTGGTCCCTATGAACTCCTTCCTTCCAAGCAGTGGAAGGGCTGATTTATTTATATTTCAGATATACTGATTTGAATCTCTAAGTATATCACTGGTGATAAGGCACAAACCTTCTACAGGTCATAAGAAGCCCCTGATAACATTCCCAGACCCAGAAAACCTTCCTGGTATGGCCACTCCTCCCCTCCAGGAAAGCCTGAAAGAACCAGTAAAGGCTAGTCTACACTACAGTTTTCTCAACAAAAAAAAGAAAGCCTGTGCATGGAGATGTACACACTGACATACTCCCCACTGCTGTAACTCCCCTGCAACACTGACATAATAAAACCACCCCAATAAGAAGTGTGGGGCTAATGATGATGGTGTCAGGGTGATGCAGTGTCGGTGAGTTGTCATTCTTGTCAAGCTATGCCAGAGTCATGAATGATGAGAAGGCCAAGCAGCTAGAACCCAGCTGCCCCCTGCTCTGGTGAAGAGCTAAGCAGCTGGATCTCATCCTGGCTATTGAGAAGCCCCAGGTGACTTCCCACAGCTCCCAGAGGGGAGCAAGCAGTTGAGGGAGAAAGTCTGCCAAGACCCTGTGGGGCAACTGGGCTCCTGACAGGGAGCCGCCAGTTGAGCTGAAAGACCAGACTCTCAGCTCCCTGAAAGCGTGTGCCTGTTCAGTAGGTGGAATTGCTCCTGGTGAGTACAGATACCACCAACCCAAGTATGACGCATGGACATCAGTCACCACAGTAATAAATGTAGTGGTCAAGTTATCTTGGTTGTGTAGACATGGCCTAAGTTGTGCAACACAGTCAGAGAGGCACCAAATCTGTCTTATGACTCATCACGAACAGGGAGCAAATAAATACGAGACCCTGGACCCCTGGCCAAGACCAATTCCAGCTCCAGCCCCCTCATAATTATTTATGCCACACACCTCCAAGAGTTGTGGCTGTTGCAGAACCTCACAGAGGAAAAGGCTCTCTCTCAGGAAGCCACTTCTCCAATAATTTAGTGCTTTCTAAGAGAAAATGGCATCTTCAAGTCCACCCAGACATCCTCCAAGAGCCAGCACAGATCCCAGAGACTAGCCAGCCTTTTTCCATTTCCAACTTCTCCCACTCCCTCCCGGCAACAGAAAGGTATAGCCACAGGATTAAATCTACACACAGGTTTAGGCCTTTGCATATAGACTAAGTGACTGTCTACTCCAGGTGGAAGCCTTGTCCTAAGAATCTGAGGACTTCAGACTGATATAATCAGAGATAGGGAACCCTGGCCTGACATCCACCACACCAGGCTGAGTCCCTGCACATCCCTTTTCTCAGACCAGAGCCTGGGGACTCCAGAAGCAACATGGTTCTGGGATTTATTGGCCCACATTTGCCCCAGTTATTCTATGCCCTGCTGATGACCACGTGGCTTATTCCAGAGGTCTCTTTCTGTAGGAGCCTCCCTCCAACATCTCCTTTGGTCAGTGTAGCACTGTGATGGTATTAGTTCCAGCAGCCACTAGATGGCACACTTGGTTCTGACAAAAGTCCCTTCTCCAGCCATGATAAAATGGATTTAAAGGGTGGGGTTGGGTCAGCAGCTCTGGCCAGGTCAGCATGGTTCTAATCTGTAGTACCTCTGAGCTGATTAGTATGGCTCTGTTAGAGCTCTGCTCCCAAACTGAATCCAGGAAGGGTGGAGACTAGAAAGCCTGAGGGGTTGTAAGATGAAATGAAAAACCCACAGGTGGCCTGGGCCAGCTGACTCTGGCTCTTGGGGCTCAGGCTAAGGGGTCATTTAATTGCAGACGCTCAGATTCAGGCTGCAGCCCAAACTCTGAGACGCTCCTATCCCCCAGGGTCCAACCCAAGCCCGAGTATCTACACCACTGTTTCTCAACCAGTGTGCGACGGCACGCAAGTGTGCCATGGAATTTTTTTGAAAAACTTCTGAGCTCTGGATTGACTCATGAATGTTCATAAGTTCATTTGGCGACTATAGGGTGGTGCATCTCAAAATAATTAAAGGTATCAAGGTGTGCCACAGCCAAGAAAAAGTTGGGCACCACTGCTCTATACCACAATTAAACAAATTAAGTCTAAACCCTGCAAGCCAGAGTTAGCTGACCCAGGCCAGCTGCTTCTTTCTAACTGCAGTAAAGACTTTTAGTTTGATGTTGAGATAATTTGGTGGTGAGGAAAAAGAACTTGTGCTTTCCCCACAATGCTGGGAGAGAGGCCATGGGACCCTCTCTATTATTCCATGATGGCTTTTCTATACCACTCGTCCCCAGGGCATTGAAAAGAGTTTTATGGTAACAAAGCTATGACAAGTCAACCGCAGGTAGAGGGGTATAAAGCTGATTTCATCCAAAAAAAAAAAGAGAAAATACAAGGAATCGTGTGGCACTTAAAAACTAACAGATTTATTTTTCGCGTGAACTTTCGTGGGAGAAAATCCCACTTCATCAGATGCTTCGAAGATGGGTGAACTTACAGAAAGGAATGAAAAAAGCTACCTTAAGGTAAAGGCTACCTGGCCACACCTTGGCTCCACGAGGATTTTGCAGTGGGGTTGCTAATCCACATTAGTGATTCCCAGCATAAGAATATACCTTACAACTAATGGCAACAAAGCCAGAGTGCCTGGGACACTGACTCCAACGTGTGCAGCTGAAGAAAGTGTTGCTGCTGTTATAGCACTGAGGGTTAAAGGTCGGGGGTTAATGAAAGGTCAGAACAAACCAGGTTTAATATTTTGGTTAGAGACAGGGACAAAGGAATTTGCCCTGAGCTGTAAAGGCCCCAGCCTGCATCACTTCACCCTGGTTCCCAGGCTTTTGCTGTTTATCTCTGTTCTCCTAAAAGTGCCGAGAGGGTAAAAATCTAATGGGATTAGTTCTGTCATGTTAAACTGCAATGCAATGTGGGTTTTAGCATTAGCACAGGGAGATACTTAAGCTCTGAGGAAAAGAGAGCGAGGGGAAGGGTGAGGAAGAGAGCAAGAAAGTGAGGGGAAGAGCGAATAATAAATGGATGTTTATGTTTATGGCATGTGTGCGTGTGCATGCGTGTGCGAGAGAGAGAGAGAGAGAGAGAGAGAGACTGAACTGGGTGACGGTTTGTAGTGATAATAGCTTTATCTAATAGTTGCTAATTAGTTACTGAGTCACGGCACTGCTTTACATTTAGTGAGCGATTGTTCTAGCTGACAGATTCACACCCCTCAAAGAGTGTGAAAATGTAGCTCTTAAATACCAGTAATAGGCACCTTGGCAATATGACAGATAGACAGAATAAAGAATACAGTTCTATTCCTAGCAAAGTGAATTGGGCCAGGGTTTGATACAGGCAGGGAGGGTTCACTGCTTGATGGTGTCAGACACAGAACTCAGTGATTTCTGGGTAATTAGCGAGTTAAAATAAATGGAAAAATAGACAGGGAACAGAAAAGGTGAATCAGTAGTCATGAACATTCAAGTGTATTTGTTCATTTAAAAATGCAGACACGCCTCTTGCACTTCCAGGAATGCCCCCCAGCAGGCTGCAGCAGGGATTTGGCAGTTTCACACTCAAAAGTGTGACATTCCTTTTAACTCATTATCTAGCTATAAACAATAGATCACCAGTTGGTGGAATTACTCACCGCAAATAATTTGCAGATGGGTTTGGGCTTTTTTTCCATTGAGTAAATTATTCTTGATTTTTTTCCTATTTATGCGACCAATTCTGATACGAGAAAACAAAATACTGCACTGCCATGACTGAGCTGGCAGTCTGATAGCATTACCTGGAGCAATATACAAACATACTATTTCCCTTCACCAGTTTTTTAGAGCCCCACTCCTTCAAGCCACATGGGCAACATCAAGGATTCAGATGATTGGAAAATCTGACTTTGGGGAGGCAGCGAGGCAGGTTGGTGGTGATTCAACAGGAAGATGGGTTGAATGGTGGGAGAGAGGGGGTGGGAAATCGCAATTCTACTTGATTGGTTTGTTTCTAATTTTCTAAAAATGCACCCATGAAAGTTGCTTCCTGGCTACAATTAAACATGCTCATTAAAATCATATCAAACTAATTAATCAATGCAAATGAGTAAGTATTCATGTATTCCAGGTTGGTGTTATGCACCTTGCTGTACAAGTCAACAGGAATGATCTAAGCAGATGGCTTTGTCATCCTGCTCCTAACACATTGTTATGAGCTGGGTGAAACCTTATTACGGTTTGAGTCATGATTTTATAGCCCTCTCTCATATCTCCCCTTAGTCTCTTTTCCAAACTGAAAAGTCCCACTCTTATTAATCTCTCATCATATGGAAGCTTTTCCATAAACCTAATAATTTTTGTTGCCATTTTCTGTACCTTTTCCCAATTCTGACACATCTTTTTTGAGATGAGGTGACCAGATCTGCAGGCAGTATTCAAGATGTGGGCATATCATAGGTTTATAAAGAGGCAATATGATATTTTCTGTCTTACCTATCCGTTTCCTAATGATTCCCAATGTTCTGTTAGCTTTTTTGACTGCTGCTGGACATTTTCAAAGAGCTATCCACAATATGATTCCAAGACGTCTTTCTTGAGTGGTAACAGCTAATTTAGACTGTCATTTTATATGTATCATTGGGATTATGTATTCCAATGGGCATCACTTTGCATTTATGAACACTGAAGTTCATCTTCCACTTTGTTGCCCAGTTTCTCACTTTTGTAGGATCCCTTTGTAGCTCTTCACAACCTGTTTTGGACTCAACTATCATGAATAGTTTTGTGTGATCTGCAAATTTTGCCACCTTAGTGGTTATCCCTTTTTTCAAATCATTTATTGGTATGTTGAACAGTGCTGGTCCAAGCACAGATCTTTGGGGGGACACCACTATTTACTTTTTTCCATTCAAAATATATGACCATTTATTCCTACTCTTCATTTCCTATCTTTTAACCAGTTACTGATCTAGGAGAGAATGGCCCTCTTATCCCAAGACAGCTTACTTGCCTTTGGTGAGGGACTTTGTCTGAAAGAGCTATATCCACTAGATCACTCTTGTCCACATGCTTGCTGACCCTCCCAAAAAATTCTAATAGATTGGTGAAGCATGATTTCCCTTTTCAAAAACCACACTGACTCTTCCCCAACAAATTGTGTTCATCCACAGGCCTGATAATTCTGTTCTTTACTATAGTTTTAACCAATTTGCCTGGTACTAAATTTAGGCTTACCGGCCTGTAATTGCCAGAATCGCTTATGAAGCGTTTTTTAGAAACTGGCTTCACATTAGCTATCCCCCAGTCACATGGTACAGAAGCTGATTTAAATGAAGGCTACATATCACAGTTAATAGTCCTGAAATGTTACATTTAAGTTCCTTCAGAACACTTTGATGCCATCTGGTCGATAACTTATTATTATTTAATTTATCAATATGTTCCTAAACCTCCATTAATGACACCTAAATCTAGGACAGTTCCTCAGATTTGTCCCCTAAAAGGAATGGCTCAGGTTTGGGGATCTCTCTCACATCCTCAGTTGTGAAGACCGATACAAAGAATTCAGTTAGTTTCTCCTTATCTTCCTTGAGTGCCCCTTTAGCATTTGTACAGCATACTCACTGGCTGTTTTGTAGGCATCCTGCTCCTCATGTACTTAAAATTTTTGCTGTTATTTTTATGAGATTTTGGCTAGCTGTTCTTTAAATTCTCTTTTGGCCTTCCTACTTATAGTTTTACATTTCACTTGCCCAAGTTTTATACAACTTTCTATTTTTCTCAATAGGATTAAATTAAGGATTAATTTTAAAGGATGCCTTTTTGCCTCTGCCTGTTCTACATAGTTGTTTATCTACAGTGGCACTTCTATGGTCCTCTTACAATGAATTTTAATTTAATAAGTTGAGCCTTTATTATGGTGTCTTTAAAGAGTTTTCAAGCAGCTTGCAAAGATTCCACTGGAATTTGGACATTCCTGTAAACAAACAAGATGGATCAAAAGAAAATACCAAACTGCATCAATGTTTACTGGTATCTCGAACATCCCCAGGGCCCTGAATTTTTACTAGCTGCTCATCTTGAATAGGAACACCATAGGATCCAGTTTCCAAGGTGAGAGATTATGAGCTAACAGTTCTGTTGACCCAAGATGAAACAAATAATGGGAAAGCTTGCAGAGATCACAAAGGGCCAGTAGGACTTCCAGCAAACCCTAAAACAGGAGCTGGATATATCACCAAATGGTTTTTTAAAAAGCCAGGAGGTTTTACAGAAGAACTAACATTGCATCTGGAGAACCTCAAAAAGGACAGAGGATTATTTTGAAGGCAGAGGTCAAATCTCCATAGGAGCAGCTACTATACAAAGTGTCCAAACAGATTGGGAAGCCCAGTTGCAAACCCTGCAGGCTAGAATGACCAGACCCAGCAAAGAAGTGACTGCCAACCATTACCTGCCATAAACAAGATGTTTTTCCATAAAATATTGGAAACCCAGTAAGATGTAGCCAATTTGGAACATGGTGTCAGAGATGAGCTGCAGCAAGAACTTAGGAACTGTAAACTCAGCTCCAGAAGGAAATGAAAGAGTCACAGAATGCCATGAATGCAGCATCAGGATGAGAAATCAAGCCAACAAAGGGATTTGGGTAAGACAGGACATTTACAATAGTTTTTTTCTCCCATTTGTAACCCACAGAGGTCCAGAAAAGAGCAACTAGGCTGTTCTGGATCAAATAAAGTTAAAGCCCTACCATCTTGGTGGGAAAAATTTTCTGGGAGTCTTATTTGGCTTAGCTCAGCATCATAGCTCAAATCAATGGCTGAGAAGAGGAGCAGAAAAGGGGGTTAATAGCTGCCAGCTTTGGTGGCCCAGCTCTGATGGTGCTGCAGAACATACCCACAGAAAAGGACTGCATTCTCCAGAGCCAGTGCAAGCGCTGAACACATGATTTGTAGCTAAGCTGGCTGGGATATGACCGAAAGCTAGAAGGAGAGGGAGAGAAGAAACCCCTCCTGAACTGGCAGAGACATGTGTGTTCCTGGCCTATCCTATGACCAAGCCCCAGCAGGATGGGCTGGCAGTAGACCAACCGATGGATGTTCAGCTGCACTTGGACTAGCAGATCAAGATCAGTGAAAGGAGGCCAAAGATGCTCCTAGAGTGGGCAATTTGCCATAGAACTTGACTCTTTCCTTTCAGCGATTCACAAGAAGAGAAAGCAGCTACTAGCGAGGATGATGGAAGCTGGTTGCCCTGATACCTTAAATACAACTCTGTGTCTAATCCATCTGATGGGGAGGATTCTAATCAGGTTTATAACCCTTTGGGGTGTAAAACAAGGAAAATGTGGGAAAATGCAAAAATTAAAGGAAACTGTTCAGTTAAATGCTGATACTGTAACAAAACTAGCCACAAAAAGGATAGTAATAAATTTAAGACAGCCCAAGACTGCCATAAGTGTCTACTTAAAGTGGCTCTCCCAGATCAGGAAATGGGGGAACACTGAAAGCTGAAGAGGCAAAGCTTGGTAGAGAGATAAAGATTACTCCCATGTTTTTTTTTTTCAATCTGAGCAGCTAAACAACAACAACAATAACAAGTTTTGCTACTGAGTGCAGACATGCAATGCATATGGGGATGGTTCTAATGTAACAGATTGGACACATTAAAGAGGCTCGGGAATAGGAGACCCAAAACTAAACAATTTAATTACTCGGAAATGGAGACAGAGACTGAGGCAAGGGCACCCATCCAACACCTGGGTTTGAAGATTGAACCTCTGAAATTCAAGTGAGAAGTCTGGTTGAATAGAATAATGGATGAGCTAATAACTGGCTTGGATTTTATTATTGGTAATAACTGTGCAGTCAATGCTAGGATGTCTTACAAATACAGTCTGTGGGAATTCCCTTGAAAGATATGGCCCTGGTGAGACAATGATTTGTAGGCAGCTGGTTTGCTGTGAACAAATTGTCCTGACCCAGGGGCAGAAATCATTATAATGGCTACCTGCCGTGGTAGTTTCCAGCAAGGGAAAGATGGCAAGAAGTTGAAACCTGTTTTGAGACAGAGTCTTGGGGAAATGAACTGCTAAAACCCTTGTGGATCTGAATCAGGAAAAGATGCCTGTTCCTTGGCTGAATGTCAGGGCCAGAACTAGAAAAAGCAGTGACCAGAGCAAGCAGCCCCACACACATTCTCCTGCCACCCCCTGGATTCCCCCGGCTCGTTGATCAGGCCCCCTGGTGCAGCACTTTCTCCTCTAGCCAGTCAGGTCCCTCAACGCAGCGCTTTCTCTGCCGGCCGGTTGGGTCCTCTTGCATGGTGCTTTCCCCACCGTCCGGCTTCCCTGCTGTCTGGATGTGGAGGCTGCTGGCGCAAGGCCAGTCTGGTCCCAGAGATGCCGCAGTGCGCCCAGGCCAGAGACAGCAGCCCCGCAGACAAAGCTGCCCAGGAAGCAGCACTTGGGGAAGTGGCCTCCCGCAGTTCCTGCCGGATGTTACTAGGGTGAATTTTAGAGGTCGCCCGATGTTTCTGTGCCCTCTAACATTCCATGCCCAGGGCTTTGCCCTGCTCACCCCACCCTAGTTATGGCCCTGCCGACTGTTACTGATAGACAGCAAATAGTGAAAAAGGACAAACTATTTCAATGGTCAGCAGGATGTGATTTAGCATTTTCATAAGTGAAAAAGGTTCTAGTGACTTAATCTCACTTGGCCTATCCATGATTCAAAACCCTTTCCTAATGGACACATATGCAGTGTTTGCAGTTAGGGCACAGAAAGTCAGCATGGCTTCCCCCTGAATCTAAGAATACTGCTGTGGAAGTTGAGACTAGAAAAATTGCTTCAGTGGTGAATCCCCTACCCAAACAGAATGAGTAGATTTACTAGATTATGCTTCAGACATCAAACTGCTCAGAAACAATGTGTTCCTCAGGGCTGAATGACAGGGACCGCTGCCTGCCAGTTGACAAGAAGGCCAGAGAGAGACAAGCCCCAGAGAGAGAAAAGTCCCAGATCAGGGTGAGAAAAAAATGTATTTATGTTAATAATATAAAACTATCCTGACAGAAGGACATTGTATGTAAATATATGCACGTGTGTAAATATGTAACCTCAGATTATTTTTAATCTATTAAATTATTTCTTTTCTTTCTGTTTGCCTTGAGTTGTTGGGTGTCACCATTTTCCTCCTCACTGGGATGATGAGAAAAACTGAAATGGGAGTGTTAAGAGCAGAATGAGAAAACCATCATGTTATGGGTTGAGTTAAAATCCTATTAAGATAGACAGATGTGGACTCACCCCTCAATTAAATGAAAGCATACACCAGGGCTGGCCAAACAAGTTGATTATTAAACCTTCTAGAGCCACACTGAGGCATATAGCCATATACTTTTATCTACTCCAAAATTACAATTCATTGCACACTTTATCATAAAGAGAGGGCAAATATTGATCCTACTAATGTCTTATTCTAATAATTACTTAAGGTTACCATGAAAACTAGGCCTTGTACAGAAAGAACTTAGCTGTCCTCAATGCAGAAGACTGCAGGCTAGTGGTGAGTTTTTTAAAATCTGCGCAGTAACTTGTCAAGGCAGAAGATAAAAGCTCTCTCAGGTGCTGATCTGTAAGCATTGCATAATGTTTCGATTTCACGAATTTCATTGTGGAATACAATGCTTCACATTAATAAGCTGTGCTAGAAATTGAAAGTAATCTACATTCAGTTTTGAACCGTCTATTTGCTTCTTTGTACTTTTTTTCTTATTCGATGTCATGTTCAGAAGGACTTGTAAAACACAATTTTATTTTAACAACGAGTAAACTGCTTTAGGGCCCACAAGAAAATCTAAACATGCCACGTTTCTCCTCGCCATCTCTGACCATACCACTCTTTTCCCCACTGCCCCAACCATGCCACCACTTCTCCCCGCCCCCCCAACCATGCCACCGCTTCCCTGCCGTCCCCGACCATGCCACGCTTCTCCTCGCTGTCTCCAACCATGCCATGCTTCTCCTCATTGTCTCCAACTGTGCCATGCTTCTCCTCACCATCTCTGACCAAGCCGCACTTCTCCTGGTGGTTCCTGACTATGCTGCCACTTCCCTACCATGCTCCATTTCTCCCACTGTACTCTTCTGCAAGCCATACTTTTTCATTCGAGAGCCGCATGCACCTCACGAGCCACAGTTTGGCCACGCTTGGCATACACCCTCACCTAATACAAAAACCTAAACCCCAGCTCTTTCTTGACTGAGTTTTGTTTTGGGTAGATGTGCATTGGAAGAAAAATCACACAGAAATTGAGAACAGGCAGAGAGCGATATAGACAGCCTGATGGAGCATCTTAAAGCATGGCTGTTGACCATGGATGAAACCTGGGAAAAGGTTTTGGGTCAGGCGAACAGACTGAAAGAGAGCTCTTACTGCTGTGAACAAAAGCTGCTATTTGATTCCATCTGAACTCAGAGATCCAGGACATTGTGCATCAAAGAAATGTCAAAGAAACACCTTATTATCACCAATTTCTGTGCCCAGCTGGAAGGCACCCATGGGGCCTCAAATTTTGACTAGTAGCCACCTGAGTAAAAACTCACAGACACAGACACACACAGACACACACACACACGCACATACGCACACTCAGAGGTTTACTCCTAACCTCCTCTCCTGGCTGAGTTTGCTTTTCGGATGAATCTGGTCATCCTTTATATTAAGGTCCCATTTATAAAGGGGCAATAGATCATTTACATAAATACTACAGTTATAAGAATGTTAGAGGCATGAGCAGCCTGCATTAGAGATGATTAACAAGTACTACAAAGATATTGGGTTACAAGCCACTGTTATAAATAATATATCAGCCTGCTGGACCATATAATCTATAATAATTGATTGAACAGCTATTAAAACATCTATTATTCATTGATTATGCCTTTGTAACCTACAGCACTTATAAATGGAGCCTTAATATAAAGTGGGACTTAACTTAAACAGCAACAAAATAGAAACCTTAGCCCAGGCCTCAACAAATATGCTGCACACATAAGCGCCAGCCCAAAGACTGGGGTGCCTATGTGTAAAAAAACAACAAGGAGTTGTGTGGCACTTTAAGACTAACAGATTTATTTTTTGCATGAGCTTTCGTGGGAGAAGATCCCACTTCCTCAGATGCTTCGAAGATGGGTGAACTTACAGAAAGGAATGAAACTAAATGCAAGGGGGTGTAAAACATAGGATCAGGTCATAAAGTAACAGCAAATCAGAGCAGTTCACAGGCTCAAACCATGGGAAGCCTGAAGTCAAATTACCCTTTGTAATGGGAAAAGAACCCATAGTCTCGATTCAGTCCTGCTTTCACAGAATTTAGCTTGCATATTAATT
>ML681963.1:98533528-98578056 GCA_007922195.1 Podocnemis expansa | reverse complement strand
GGGCTATAAGCCGGCAGGATCAGCGCTGGGCTGCGCTGAACGCCACCAGTGCCTGCAGCTCCGCTCTGCAGGCACCGGCGGGGTTCTCCCCCGACCCCGCAGCAGCTCGTCCCCCCTGCCGGGGGCTGCAGCCCCCTTTCTGGGGTTGCAGGGTGAGCGGCTGCAGCCGCTCACCCCCAGGGGACTGCAGCCCCCGGCATGGTTTCGAAATAGCAAGTTCACAGTGTGAACTTGCTATTTCGATGACCTGGTTTTGCCTTATTTCGAATTAACATTTTGTTAATTCGAAATAAGTTGTTTCGCAACGAGCGTTATTTCGATACAAGTTGTTTCGCAACAACCATATCGAAATAACTGGCTGTGTGAGAACACAGCCATGCTGAATATCAGGCAACAGTGTAACACTGTTGCAAAAAAAGCAAACATCATTCTGGGACATATCAGCAGGAGTGCCATAAGCAAGGCACAAGAAGTAATTCTGCTCTAGTTGATAATGCCTCAGCTGGAGCATCGTGACCAGTTCTGGGAGCCATGTTTCAAGAAAGTTGTGGACAAACTGGAGAGAGTCCAGAAAAGAGCAATAAAAACAATTAAAGGTCTAGAACATGACCTATAAGGATAGATTTTAAAAATTAAGTTTATTTAGTCTGGTGAAGAGAAGACAGATGTGGCTGGGAGGCTTTCAGTAGTTTTCAAAAGATTGTGAAAAGGAAGATAGTGAAAAATTATTCCCCTTAACCTCTGCGGATAGGACAAGAGGCAATGAGCTTAAATTTCATCAAGGGAGGTTTAGGTTGGATATTAAAGAAAGATAGTAATAAAATAAAAATCTTCCTGTTAGGGTAGTTAAGCATTAGAACAAGTTGCCTGGCAGGTGATGGAATCGCCATCATTGGAGGCTTTTAAGAACAGGTTAGACAAACACCTGTCGAGAATGATCTAATAATTTCTTAGTCTTGCCTTGAGTGCAAGGAGCTGGATTAGATGATCTACTGAGAGCCCTTCCAGTCTTACACTCCCATGAGTCTACAGAACTGGGACTTTGTCTGGCCTTTGGCAAAGCAAATTCCAGAATCTAGGTCTCATTCCATGATCTCACCCAAATACTTTTTCCAACCCACAGACTTTCCGCTCTAAAGACTGTTGCTGTTGGCACATCTGATCCTAGCTTTCATGTCAGTGAAGCTCTAGCAAGAACTATGGACTCGAGATGCAAGGAACAAAACAACAGTGCTTCAGTGGTCAGTACCAACTCCTTGAATTCAGCATAGATCAAATATGAAGCTACAGTCGTCACTGAAGCATTTGAGCAACAGGCTTCCTTATGTCTGGGATCAAGATGCTGCATTCTGCACCAGCTGTAGCTACTTCCAAGTGGTCCTCAGGGATAGTGTGATAATCTAGTGAATGCACAAACTTCAAGATATGAAGAGCAGCTGTTTTTGTGTTGCCTTTGTTATGCCCAGGCACGCAATTTCTTTCCTTTAACATGAAACAGAGAGACATGGGGCTTGACATCAGAAAACCCATTTAATCCTCTAGATGCTGGGCTTTTCTGGGTAATTACAACTTTAAAATAGGCCCTCTAAAAATATGCCCATTAATAATTTCAAAACGAGAAATCCCAGCTTCCACCTCTTGCAGCAGGCTGTGGGGCTGGGAGCTGGCTCCTGCCACCCACAGAGAGGGACTGGGAGCCCAATCTGGCTCCCAGCCCCTTGAGGCAGGCGGTGTGGGCTGGGGGCAAGGGGCTGGGAACTGATGGGGTTCCCAGACCTCTCCTCAGACAGCGAGGGCTGGCAGCTGGTTCCTACAGCCTGCAGAGAGGGGCTGGGAGCTTGATGGGGTTCCCAGCCCCTCTGCAGGCAGCGGGAGCTGGCAGCCAGTTCTTGCAGCCTGTGGAGAGAGGCTGGGAGCCCAATGGGGTTAACTAAACTAGCCTGGCTGCCAGCCCCCACAGCCTGCATGGCGGGGCTGGGAACACCACTGGGCTCCCAGCCCCTCTCTGCAGGATGTAAGAACTGGCTGCCAGCCCTCACCATCTGCAGAGAGGGCTGGGAACCCCATCAGGCTCCCAGCCGCTTGCTCCCAGCCCATACTGCCTGCCTCAAGGGGCTGGGAGCCAGATTGGGCTCCCAGTCCCTCTCTGTGGGTGGCAGGCACCAGTTCCCAACCCCACAGCCTGCTGCAAGGGGCTGGAAGCTGGATTTGGCCCAGGGCTTCCTGTCCTGTAAAGCTGACTTAAAAGCTTAAGTCAACTTACAGGGCAGGAGTTATTATGTCAACTTAAGCAGGTACTTAAGTCGACTTAATAAATTCTAAATACAGCCCCGGATTTGTTTAAATCAACTTAAGCCTGCTTAAGCTGACTTAAGCCCCTAGTGTAGACATAAGTAGTGATGCTAAAATGGGAAATAGCCACTGCAGAAGAAGCTCCAGAAGTTTTACCGATTTGGAAGGAAATCACCAAAATAATTTCCTGCAAATATTGTTACATTGCCTAGGGCAGTGGGCAGGGCTGTAACTAGAATGGGGGGACCAGTGCTTTGCCCTGGGCACCATACTGAGTGGCTCCATTTGACTGTTTGACTGAGGAGGTGCACATTCCTTGCTACTTGCTATGGCGTGTCTTGGGTGCCAAAATACCTAGTTCTGGTGCTGGCAGTGGGTTTCAGCCTTTCCAGATGACTGTACCCCTTTCAGGAGTCTGATTTGTCTTGTGTAGCCCAAATGTCACATCTCTTAAAAATTATTTGATAATAAAATGAGACATAAAAATACCAAGCTGTCCCAGCTCACCATTACCGAAAAACTGGTTACTTTCTCATTTCATCGGTACGAAAGTTTAGTTTGTACCAACTTCATTAATGCTTTTTATGTAGCCTGTTGTACAACTAAGCAAATATATGATGCAAGGTCTCAGGTCTTTTTCTACAGTAAGCAGTAGCAGCCAGAGTAGGACAGCATTAGCCATGAGCTAAGAAGCAGGGTCACATTCCATAAGGCCATGTCTACACTGACAAGCTCACAGCAGCCAGCTGTACCCACACCATTGTGCTGCTGTCAGAGCACTTGTGTAGCTGTGTTGTGCCAATGGGAGAGAGCACTCCCATCAACATAATGAAACCAGATCAATGAGCAGCAGTAGCTATGTCAGCCAGCCATTGTCTCCCATCGACATAGTGCACTAGTGATATAAAAGGTTAACCACGTTCAAACGATTATCAGCTGATTAAGTATCTTAAACAGCTGTTTACCGTTTAAACTGGGGGAAAGGGAGTGGCAGCTGGATTGGCTTCCTGGCAAAAAGGGCAGCTAGTCATCTTTTGCTGGTGGGGAAGCTCAGAGCAAAGGGGGGGGGGGGCAGGGCTATTTTTAGAATGTGTAAACCGATATTTAATTAAACTAATTTTTATACCCCTCCTGTGCCCATGATCATTTATTCCAGCAAACCTATATTGCTCAGGACAGTGCTTTTTTCACAGCCCAGACTAAGTGCTAGTGTAGTCATGGCCTTAAAATTATATCAAAACAATGCAATATCAGGTTGTTAAGAAGGCATTCATGTCCTAACAAAACCAACTATCACTGAGCAGATAAAGATCTTAAGATGTTTAAAGAAAACTTTGCTAGCATTCTGTCTGGCAAAGAATCACTTAAGATTTATGATTGTGAAATCTATGCTGCTTTATTGCTCTGCCTTTGTAGTCACTTCCTCTCTATTGCTTATCTGTAGGGTCTCTGGCTATGTCCACATGTACATCATTATTTTGAAATAAGTTCTTTCGAAATGAGTTATTTCAAAATAAAGTCCTTATCTTCAAATAAGTTAATTTGAATTAAGAAAATGTTAATTCGAATTTGGGAAAAGCCCAAAGCAAAACAGCACGTCCAAACACAGGACTTGCTATTTCACTTTAGGAGAGGGACACCATGGGAGGTGTGGCAACATGCCCCCACCCAATATAGGCTAAAAGGAAGGCACCCTGGGACGGAGAAGGGCAAAAGTGTTATTTCAAAATAATGGTTATTTCAAAATAACACGTCTGAATGGCGTTATTTCGAAATAACCATTTCAAAATAACAGCGATTTTGATTTAAAGTAGGTTTAAGCTATTTTAAAATGACAGCTCTTATTTTGAAATTAAGAATACGTCATGTGGACCTAATCTCTTTTATTTTGAAATAACCAGTGTTATTTCGAAATAAAAGAGACGTGTGGACATACCCTCTGATTCTTGAATTGTTTCTATCTGTTGCATAACTAATTTTGCAAGATTTAAATCAACTACAGTGTAAGGTATGATTGATTAAAGAACTTATGTTGAAATCGGCTAGGATTGATGGAAAATACTGTTTTGTAGTAGTTTGGTTTCAAGTGGTTGGTTAAGCTATAGCTAAGCAGGATTCAAGTTTAACTGCATAAACTGGGATGCAAAAGGAAGTTCTTTGGAACCCAATTCCAGGATACAGCCAAGATCAGAACTGCCAGACCTCAACACTCTGCCAATCATACCACATAGTTGCTGGAGTCCCAGATACCTGACCCTGACTGGCCACCAGGAAAAGTTCATGCTCATTCTTGAAAGTAGTGAACATTGTGTGCTTAGCGTGTCTATTCACTTTTGTCAATTTCCAAAGGGATAGCTGTGTTAGTCTAGTCCAGCCAAAAGAAACAAGGAGTTGTGTGGCACTTTAAGACTAACAGATTTATTTTTCGCATGAGCTTTCATGGGAGAAAATCCCACTTCGTCAGATGATTCATTCACCCATCTTCAAAGATTCATTCACCCATCTTCAAAGCATCTGACGAAGCGGGATTTTCTCCCACAAAAGCTCATGCAAAAAATAAATCTGTTAGTCTTAAAGTGCCACACGACTCCTTGTTTTTATTCAGTTTCGGTAACTGTTAATAAGTAGAAGTTAAGGATATTACAGTGTAACGCTGTTTCATTGGTAAAATGGCATGCAAACCCACAGAAAATTACACCTGGACTATGTTTATACTTAGACTGTTAAATCGCTTTAACTTAAATCAAACAAATTAAATCAAATTTAATTTATTTAAGTTAAATTGATTTAATGTGTCTACACTAGAAATCCAAATCTAACTAGCATGTCCATGCACAGGACTTGCTAGTTTGATTTAGGTGATGGGCACCATGGGAGGTTTGGGTAGCTGGCCCCCCAGAAGACCCATGCCCCCACCCAATATATAGAAAGAGGAGAGCACCCTGGGAGGAAGAAGGTCAAAAAATGTTAAGTTGAAATAACGGTTAAATCAAAATAACACAGCTACACTGCATTATTTCGATACAACAGGTTCGATATAATCTTTATTTTGATATAAAACCAGGTTTATTATTTTGAAATGACCATTCCTTATTTCAAAATGAGGGATCTCCTCATTTCAAAAGAAGGAAAGCTAGTGTAGGCATGCACTACTTTAAATTAAATTAATTACCATTATTTTGATTTAAAGTATAAGTGTAGACATACCCCTGGAATCCTAGGAACAGGGTACAGGTAAATAATGCCTTTTACCTGCAGCTCTAGGAACTCGTCAGGGTGGGAGTCCTGAAAATTACCAGGTTATGCCATTAGCACATGGAAGGGTCAAAGTGGGGTGCCCTAGAAAGTACAGCTGTTTACAGATACCTCCAGCAGTACAGGTACCCCTGGTTGAGAACAACTCCCTAGTGGCTCCTGCTGGCTACAGCAATGAGGTCTCCAGTAACAGGCACTGTGGGCATGCTGGCAGACTCCAGGAGGCTCAGCAGTAACAGCTTACTCTTCCTGGGAACCCCATTGTTAGGCTGCGTGAACAATAGCACTTCTGCACTGGGACACCCTAATAACAGCTAATATGGAAGTGTGACAACAATGGGATGCCAAATTGCCAGCAACAATAGAAGCACACAAGAAAATAGTTGTGAATATTCCCAGCTCCTGCTTTCCCCTGACTTTATGTTTCTCGGTTTTTCAACTGTTCGGCAGACACTAGGAACAGCTGAATGAAACACTTCAGCTCTCTGGTCTTGAGCCTTTCCAGGATTTAGTAGCTTTTCTCATCTGGAGAGCCAGCTAGTTCCTTTTTATGAGTTAATGGATCAGCTGTGAAGCTATTTCTTATTCTTGAGCACAAAAGCTGGAATTATTCATTCGTTATGTGCGTTATGGTAATTCCAAGACCCCCAGTCAGGGATCAGGGTATCCTCCTGCAAGGAACTGAAGACATGTATAATAGAGGGACTCTGAGCTAGAGGGTTTCAGGCATTCTTGACATTTGGAAAATCATCTATTGATAACCACTGGTTGTCAGCAACAGGATTCCCCACTTCCTTCCTCCCTGACAACTTTTTTCAAATTGTTTTCAGCACCACTCCAGTAATCATGACATACACCCTTTTCCTCTAAATCTCTGTCATGCTTTCTGTACAGATAGTACAAATGGATTGGTCCCACCTAGACAAGAGTCAAAACATTCTCGTTAACCATGCAGAGGATCCAAACAGTATCAACCAGCCATTTGCCAAGCATCCTTTAAAGCAGGGCCCCAAATTTCCACAAATGCAGCTGGTGAATTGTCAGTGAGATTCACCATAATCCAAAATAGTACTCCTGTAGCTGGTTTTATTGTTTGAATTTATGGCTGCAGAAAAAACCTTGAAAAAGATCCAATATTATAACCAATGCACTAAAATTTGCCTGTGTTTGCAGAGAGCCTGAATCACTACTCCAAGAAGTGTGAACTGCCATGGTCAAATCAATAGAGCATTAATTTTTGAACCTAAAGATGACATTATTAACTATTTCACTGGTGCTCATTTTTGCAAAACATCTAAACAGCAAGTTTATTTTACAAATCTAAACTGTTTCCCACCAATCCCCCATGCCAAAAGATCCAATTATTCTATAGCTTGCTACAGAACCCTTTTCTGACAGTTTCTATTATGCAGTTAGGCATTGTCAATACAAAACTCTGCTGCAATTGGAAAACTGAAAATGTGAGGATGTCAGATAAATTGAATTTATCACATAGCTCACTGTTCTGGCTGTGTTATGTATTGAACTCAGAGAATTTAAAGAAACAAGTTTGTAATGTATATGATGCTGTCACATTTCCACTCTTTTGCACCAGAGTGCCACATTATCCAAGGATTTATACATGGAATTTAGATCCACCTTGCCATGGACTACATGGAGGTTTACCTTAAAGGTCAAACTCTCCAGCAGAATTTTTTCATGTCCCCTTTAACCCAAGATATCCCCTTAATGCCAACTCATAAAGGGCTTGCAGGAATGCCCTGTTTCTGGTATGTACCTTCTGGTCACCAAAGAAACTCATGGTCATAAATGAAAGCCAGGATCATAACCTTGTCAATCTCATTGTGTATGTATGAACCAATGCTTTGTAAGGCGTTAAATCTACATATTGAAAACAGAATTTAAAGTCTGTTATCAAGACAGAACTGACAAACAGATTTTTCTGTCAGGCAAGAGATATTTATTCAGCCATCTCTCCGTTGAGATGCAGCTTAAGCATTTTAAGTTAACACAACGGATATCCATTTACATGCAAAGTCAACAGGGATATGTGAAATCAAGAGGGAAGCAGCAACACAGGAAAATAAGCTCTGACTGTTTAGTCTGACTGAATACAGACAATGAATTTTGGTGCTGCAAGTAGATGTAGATGACACTGCTTTATGCTGCACCCAAGAAGTAAACGAACTGGGTTCATGTTCATGAAAATGAGCTCTCTGTCAGCCTGTCTTGAACCACGGCAAAGGACTTGGGGGGGGGGGGGCAGAGGTGTAGTGTGAGGTAAACTTCTATAGACAGGAGGTTAGCTTGTCTAGTCTCCAGAAAGCAAGTTGTGGTTTTGTTTTATATGTAACCTTTTGTTTCCATTGTTCTTACTCACAATCTCCTGATTCCTTGGCTATAAACATATCCTTGTTTTCACTATGAATATATCTAAGTGCTGTGATATTCAATAAGTGGCAGAACTTGAACTGAATCACGTAAGCTGAAATGTAAATTTTTCCCTTGGGGACAGAACACTTGGTATTCCTGTGAGAGTTCGATGGATGGGGCAGGACACTTCAAGGGAATGCTTCAAAGGGGCTCCAGGACTGGAGTACAGCTATTGTTAGTGTTCAGAAAAAGGGCTAGCATTGGTCAGAGGAGTGTGTTTGGGTAAGTAACAATCTCCTGATGCCAGGCAGCTGACACTGAAGTGTTCTCACACTCAAGGCGGGGACACAAAATGACTCAGAATTGTTGGCACCCAGGAACCTTCAAATCTCCATGTTACACAGAAGGAAATTCACCTCTGTGCAGAAGAAAAGCAAGACACCAATGTAAATCTTAAATCTCATTCACACCCTATTTGGAAAGTTTAAGTGCACACAAGTCCTCTGCATGCAGCAAATTTCATCCAGCTAGATGCAGGGGTAGGCTCTGATCTCTGTGTGGCTGCACAATTTAAAGAGAAGAGTTGAGTCAAGCTAAGCAGAGGAGAAACGGTGTAGGAGAGGATGGAGTCACAGAGCACAGGTAAGGTGTAAATACACTGCTGACATGACTCTTGTTTAAAGGACCTCCATTAATGACCCCTGGGTTGTCATAGCAATAGGGTTTTGTATCTATAGCAGCACCATTTAGGGAACCTTGACAATACAGTCAACTTCGTCCTCCTGGCAAAGTAAAGTGAGATGAGATGTAAGGTGAGCCATCTCTTCAGGTTCAAGACTCTGAAACTATAATAGAGTTCAAGTGGGTGTAAAATGCTGCCTTGCCATTATGGGTGTTAATGGTGGCACAGAACCCATAACAATGAGATATAAAGACTACTGAGTGAAAGTTTCTTCTCCAGAGGCTCCTTACAGAGAACTATTCTCTAAAGGTCACTATTTTAAATGAGCCAGGGTTTGTTCTATATTAATATATTTCACAAAATCACTCTGTGACCTATGATCAATAACACACTGATGTGACAGACTGATGGCTGTGTGTATACATGGTGTCTGGGGGAAAGAGAGGCCTTATGCACATGATGTTTGGGTGTAGCCATGTGGGTAAATGAGGACTGTTGTCCAGTTGGGTGTTGCTAAAATCACAGAGTACCTTCAGTTGTCATTCCTCCTGTTCAGCAAAGGAGGGAAAGCTCCCACAGGAGGGAGTAGGGCAGAGTAACAGATAAGATGCACTTGGGACTTTTGAAGAGGATGCATTGCCTTACTCCTATGTTTTACACTCCCTTGCATTTGTTTTCATTCCATTCTGTAAGTTCCCCCATCTTTGAAGCATCTGACAAAGTGGTATTTTCTCTCACAAAAGCTCACGCGAAAAATAAATCTGTTAGTCTTTAAGTGCCAAATGACTCCTTGGTTTTTTGGTTTTTTTTTTCTTTTTCTGGACTAGACTAACATGGCTGCCCCTTTGAAACCTACTTACATGGCCACATTAATGTCAAATTATCCCTCTGTTCTGCCAGAAGCAAAATCATGGCATGGAGCAGCAGCATAGCCTGCTACCACTTGTCACCAAGTGCCTGGCCCAGAGTCATGGGAGATAGCCAAGTAGCAATACGCCTATGAAATGCCTAAAGCCTGCTTGTAAATTCTGTAAATAAATTACCCAGAATGTACACAGGATGGCAAATGAGAAACAGCATGCAGTGAGTTAATCCTGCTACGAAATGTTTAAACAGAGTTCACATGAATTAATGTGTTCCCATAGGCCAGAAATGCTTGGAACTGGTTAAGAGTGATACTTGGTTGCAACTAATTAATACATAAATTAGCTAAATTAACACTACTACTATAGTTTTACAGCCTTCATCCATATATCAACCTGTGCGGTACAGTTTGAGGATTCCGGCTGTTGCTTAACTGGTTGCCTGAACTCCTGTGAAGTTACCAATTTTGGAGAAACACCAAGTAGTTGATTTGTGATTCTTCAACCAGAACAGAGTCTGAGGCCTCAGATCCTTAGAGGAGCTTAAGCATCTAACTCTCATTGTTCCAGATGGGTAGCTGTGGTAGTCAATTTCAGCAAAACAAACAAAGGAGTCCTGTGGCACTTTTAAGGACTAACAAATTTATTTATAAATCTATGCAATTAAAAAAATTGTTAGTTCTTAAAAGTGTCACAGGACCTCCTTGTTTGTTTAGCTCTCACTGATTTCCTCTAAATCCCTCTGAGGGTCTGATCCTGAAAACCACGCTCACAGGTGAAATGTAAAGACTGATTCATTAATGCTTGTACAGTACTTGGAACACGTAAAGCTCTATACAGCCAGTGAGTATTGTGACAGTTTAAGTACAGACAGGTCAGGATGAAGGAAATGCTTGATGTATCTGCTAGAAAACTGGAAAAAGAGAGGGATTGCATGTTTTGAATCTAGCTTCTGTGGTGTGAGGAAGTAAGCACAAAGAGCTGTGCTTTAAGCAATAATGAGAGAACTCCCTCTCTATATTATCCTGGTCCTGTCTAGTAATTGTTGAGGATCGGGAACTCTAGAACCACTCCACAGCTTCCATGATAGGAACTTCTGTTATCATCCATATTTACATTCTCAGAACTTTATGAAAAATGATCCTTTAGACCAAACCCTCTAGACTTGATTTCAGAATCCATTCACAACCTTCCCCCACCCCCCCAGCTGATTTTGAACTATCAGGGGTGAAAAATCCTTTTTTCCAGTATTTCACAATGCTGACCAGGAACTCAAATACATCTGAACAAAAACTCCTCTCAACTTTGCATATAAATAGTCCTTAGGGAGGAATCATGGAGGGGGAAGGAGATAAATTCTGAAGAAGTTATAAAGGATTTTTTAAAAAAAAATCACTTCTGAGCATGCTCAAGAACCAGCTAAGGTTGTAACGAGAAACTAACACCCCCCCCCACACACACACACTTTGTGACATCCCAATAGTGGGATTCCCACCTGTTTTGCTCAAGAAGTTGCTACTCTCAGGTTGCTTTAGGGAAAAATCAGATGGCACAAATTAATGCATGTCACATTGTCACAGCACTATTTTCCAAAAATGCATACACAGTAAGGCCCTAATTTTTAGATCCTGGGTAACGGCGGCAGTCGGCCATGCAAGAGAAAATCCTATTATGTATGTGCACAAGGCCAGCTAGGCTTAATTCACCCACATACAATCTCAAAACAGCATTTTGCATGCAGACATCTAGCAGCATTTAAATCACAGCCGACATTTCTGTCTACTACTGTTGCTGATGCTCTCATCTGCTTTCCTGTTAACCCAGTCTGTCAGAAAAAAATAGCAGGCACTTGCCAATCCCATTCACTTCAGTTAACCTGGATTACTACTCTGAAGAGCTCCAGATATCTCCATGAGAGAGGAACTCCAGAGCACAGTTAACAAAGTATCAGTCTGACTATGCAGAGATACTTCCTATCTTTCTCATGTTTGAGGGGAGGGGTTAAGACTGTTTGCTGTTTTATTAAAAACAAGGAAATGAAATGTAAAAACTCTCTCTTGGATATTTATTTGGCTTCCAATGCTGAATACTCCTAGAATCTCTTGAGGACAGGTTTAAATTCAAATATACCACCTCTTGCACAATGCCTATAATAAATTAATTATGCCAGTACTAAATCACTTCTCATAATCTCTCTTGTATTAAAAACAACACACTAATCCATAGAGTTAGTCACATACCTAATGTGAGAAAACAATCCCATTGTGATAATCTTTATCTTCCCCTCCATCCTTCACTCCACGCTTTCTCACACAACCCACTCACCCAAGATTTGCATTGGGTTCTCTTACAGGCATGGAAAGTAATTTTTGATGAGTTCTGTAAAGTTCCCATCATGCCTATGAGCACCATGAAAATAATAATGAAATGCAAAAGGTAAGTTTTTCATAGTAATATTAACTCGACCACATAATACTTTTGATTAATAGTTATGCTATATAGTATCACCTGAATATATACAATATGAGCAAGGTAATGTTACTATGCCTTTGATTTAGCAAAGCACAGGCATATGCTTCAGCTTCATGGTTTCAAATCAGTGTTTAGATGCACAGCTGAATTGGGTCTTGTGACAGCTTTAATATCTTCACTTCCTGATTTTCTTTATCTAGCTGTGTAATCTTAACATTGCTTTATGCATAAATACATTTGGTCAGAGAAAATTTGTCTACCTTTGTGGGTCAACTTTCCAGGAAGGTAGGCTATGCATCCTGCATTTTCTACTCCCTGAGGCAGATTATCTTCTAAACTGATGTTACCTGGAAAGGGAAGTGGTGCTCATGGAGTTGCAAGCACCATTTCATATAGTATATGTTTAGCTGGGATACCAGTCACACTCTGTGTAGGATGGAGTATATGATGCTAGCACCTGTACAGCAGTCCACTGGAATTTCTAAACACAGAGCCAGAAACACCATCTTTCATTTTTAAATATACCTCTCATGCAACTGAATACATACATACATGCATGACTTGGTATTGGTTGGTTCTCTGGACGCAGGCATGCCTCCACCCACCAGATAGGGTATTGTCTGGTCTTCACCAGAAACCAAGACAGGTGATTAGGTCTTGTGGTTGGTGCAGCAGCAGGTCCAGGAACCAGAGCCAGTAGTCAATGCTAGAATCAGGAGTCGAGAGCAGGGCCCGAATAAGACACAGATAGGATTGGCAATTAGGGAGGGGAACAAGCTAAGACCAGCACCTGTCACCACTATCTCCCAGGGAAGAGTTCTTCCCCAGGCCATGAAGCAGGCAGACTAAGGTGCCTGCTTCTTCTCCTGTGAGAGCCACCAGACACCAGCTCCTGACTCGTGGATTGACTGAAGCCTAGCGTCGAAATGATCCATCACCACATGTGGCTTCATCAGGCTGTAGCTCCAGGGTGACTCATCACCTTTCAGGCTCTCTGGGAATGGGTGTCTCCCCCCCAGGCAGGAAATGGCATTTGCTTGTTCTCTGGCAATAAATACCATTAGCTTGTGTTGAGCTAATGTGAATTATGCTAATGAAAAGAACAACATAGCTATCCACCTTTTTGGTGCAAGCACAAGAGATGACTCCTGCTGATGGAAACCTCTGTCTCTGTGTGCCACTGGTCAGGTTAGGAAGGCCAGTGCATAAGTGAAGAGGTTCCCAGAGTGGATTGTGGTGCTCTGGTGGGTGCTGGGTTCTCATTTCCAGTTGCTAAAATTACATAAAAAACTAGTCTGTGGTTGTCAACCCTTAAATTTTATCATGAGTTTTCCAATATTTGGTATTTACTTGAACCCCCCAGTTTCTGGGACCTCTCTAGCTATCTTAAGGTATGTCTAGACTGAAATAAAACACTCATGCCTGGCGCATGGCAGCTAAGCAGTAAAGCTAACAGGGCTCAGGCTGCGGCGCCATTAAATTACAGCATAGATGTTCAGGGGACAGCATGAGCACAAGTGCTGGGACCCATGAAGAGAGAGGTGCCAGAGCTCGAGCCCAAAAGTTTACACTGCCATTTTGTTGCCCCACAGCAAGAGCTCTGCAAACCAAAGTCAACTGATGTGGGCTGGCTGCAGGACAGACATACTCTTAGAAGGTTATATGGCCCCAGTTACCATAGTATTCATACATCTTTCAATTTCGAATATATTAATCCTCATAACACCCGCAGTAAGTACTGTTCTACCCATTTGGCAGATAGGGAACAGTGGCACAGAGAAACTAAAGAAAATTAGGATCCTAAATACCCTTGTGGAGCTGAGCCTAAGTGACTTGACAAGGTGACACTGAAAGCCCATGGAAGAGCAGGAACTTGAGCCAAACCCTCCAAACTCCCAGGTTAATGCCCTGAATTTAAACCAATCTCACGGTTGAGGCTGGCCTGACTTATTCTTTGATCTGGGGTTGGCAATACTGAATTCAGCACTTTCCGAGCCTCAGTGCCATAGGCGAGTTACTAGGGCACCAGTGGAAAAGCAGATGCTGTGAACGGAGGGGGGATGGATCAGCCCACCTCTGATGGAAGAGGAGGTGGGGCCATGCACAATGGAAAAAGGGAGGGGAGACAGCCCTGAGACAATCCCTCATTTAAGGAGTAGCCATGAGAAAACTAGAGAACCCCTGAATTATTGGAACGGAAAAAGATCAGCTAGGAGATTACCTTATCTATGTCCTTCACCTTCTGCTATATCACTGCTTTTTACCCACACTTATGCCAAGAAGAACTCTGAGAGCTTCTTTTCCATGGACATGGATTGAAAGGCACCACAGCCCTTCCCCTCTCCCAGGCAGAAGACAGCACTTGCTATATCTGTCATCCCTCTGCCAGGGAACTGATTTCGTGTTAAATGGATGCAAAGCTCCAAAGGGGCAGCCCAGTTAGTCTAGCTCAGTAAAACAAACGAGGAGTCCCATGGCAAACAAGGAGCCTGGTGGCACTTTTAAAAATTAACAGATTTATTTATCACATGAGCTTTCGTGGGACAGAATCCCACTTTGTCAAATTCTTAGAGATAAGCATCTGATGAAGCGGGATTTTCCCCCTCGAAAGCTCACGCAATAAATAAATGTGATAGTCTTTAAAAGTGTCCCCAGACTCCTTGCTTGTTTCACTGAACTAGAGTAACAGGCAGACAGCTCCCCGGTGGGAGAACAAACCTTTTTTGGAGGGGAGCATCAAATCAAACAATATCTCCTGCAAGCTGAGTGCTTGCCTGTTTCATGTCACGCCTGCTGGTGCCCTTCCGCATGTCATCTCACACTTCAACGGGGCTGCCGTGGGAATGGGGAAGTGGTTGAAAGAAAGAAACTGTGTGAACGCTGCAAGGAGCGAATCCATTGTGGAGTGACCGTGAATGCAAATTCCAGTCAGATTCCCATTCACACATCACAGCCTTGATACTGTTGGCCACCCCCAATTTACTTTACACCGGCACTGAATAAACTCCAGGAAGACCTAGCATGGCCCCAGTGGGTAAAACCGAAGTATTGGGGTGACCAGAAGGGGGACAGGAGAACCAAACTGGGGGCTCTGGGATGCAATCATCTGCCTTTCTGTGGGGACGTTTCAGGCCGGAGAAGAGGAAGAATCCAGGCTGAACTAGCTGGTGGCTGATACACATTTTCCTGCTCTCATTTCCATGGGGGCACGTTCACACAGCGGGGCCCTTTAACATCGTGCTGGAGACACAGAAGAGGCAGGCCCCCCCCGGGCACCGCTACACAGCCCCTACTGCCACCAACACGCGCCTTTGGCCACCCCCACCCAGGCCTGGGGGGGGGAGCCCCCCCCCAGCCTCCCCCCTCTGTGCCTGCCTGCCCTCTTCCGACAGCTTCAGCCAGCCCGGCTCCCAGCAGGGATTTCCCAACACCCCCTAGCTGTCAGCTAGTAACAGTCTTAGCCCAAACTAGTCAGCACCCCCACCCCTAACTCCAAGTCCAGAGGAGAATCCCGCTCCCCAGTTTGTACAGCGCCTAGCACACGCTGACAAGCCGCGCCCAGCTCCCGGCCCAGATGTGCCCGAGTCCCTCGCCAGCTGCAGCCCACAGCTGGCCGCCCCAGTGCCGGAGGGGGAAGCGGCCCCCGCCCCCGCAGGGGGCCCCGGCTGCTGTTTTGCGGGGTGGTGCGGTCAGGCGCGGGAGGCTGCAGAGGCCGGGGCCGGGGGGAGATGGGGCAAGGAGCCGCCTCCTGCGCCGGGCGCCCGTCTGTAGCCTCAGGACTGGGTCCTCCAGGGGCGGCTCGTCCCCGAAAGTCCCTTCCCAGGCGAGCCGCGTCCCCGAGCCGGATGTGCCCCCCACCCGCATGAGCTGCCAGTCGCCCCCAGCCTCCCAGACGTTGCGCTAAGTGGCGGCTGCCCCGCGGGCGGGAGCGGAGGGAGAAGCCGGGAAAGCGGCAATCGCCGCCCCGCTCCAGCGCAGCCGGGCAGAGGCGACCTCGGCACTTACCAGGCGCCCCCCCGGGCGGCAGCGCCCCGGGGCCGGAGCTGTTCTCAGAGCCCATGGCGCACGGCCCCGCGCTCGGCGCAGCTCAGCGGGCAGCAGGGGAGGCTCCGCCGGGCATTTCCCCGCCGCGCCGCGCCGCCCTGGCTCGGCTCCCGGCAGCTGGGGCCGGGGCTGTGGCGGGAGGCGGCTGCCGCCCTCCCAGCTGCGCCTCCCCCTCGCGCGCACCGGCGCGCGCCGCTCTGGCTCCCTCCCCGCCCGGCGCCCCGGTGCCAAAAGAAAAGCCGCCCGGCAGCCCGGGCACCGTGACGTCACGGAGCCTCCACCAATCCGGGCGGGGCCGCGAGCGCCACTCGCCCCTCGCGCCCGGCCGGGAGCCGGCGGCGGGCGCAGGGCGCCCAGGGCCACGCCCCCTCGCCCCTCCGTCACGTGCTCCCTTCCCGCCAGCACAGCCCCACGTGCTGGCCTCTGGGCCGGGCGCGCGGCCGGTCGGACTGGCGGGGCGGGGGAGAAGCCCCCGAGCGGGGCGCGTCCTGGCACCCGCGATCGGCCGGCCGCGTGTCAGCACCGGACAGCTCCGGGCGCTAGGCGCGGCGCGACCCACGGGGGTGTGGAGGGAATGGAGGGGCGGGGGCCTGCGGGGAGCGGGAGCCGGGACAGCGGCAGCCTGGCCTCCCCGGTGCCGCGGGCTGGGGATCGGTTCCGCAGCCATCTGGCGCGGGGCTAAGGAGATCCGCTCCCCCACTCGAGAGCCACTGAGCGCGGCTGAATGGGGACTAGCTAGCGCGGCCTCCCCGCGGCCAGGACTAGCGCTGGGGGCCCCCCCGCCATGGGCTCCACGTGGGATCCGCCCCGCTCCGTTTACACGGTTCGATCCCCCGCCTGCTGCCTGAGCGCGGCCCTCATTGCCCGGCAGCTGCGGGGCGCGGACCCCGAGGGCGTAACAGGGCTCCTCAGGTGGACGGGGCTGATCTCGCTACCGGCTGGGTTTCCCCTCCTGGCAGACTCCGCCGTCTGCCCCGGGATCGCTCGCCCGAGCCACAGGCTCCGCACCGCCGAGAGAAGCGAGGCGCACGAGGGGGACCCGAGGAGCCGATCGGCTCGTCTTGTGTCCCCGCTCCCCCCGCTCCGGGGCAAGGGCGGGGGCCGCCCGCTGGACCTGAATGCGCCTCCACTCCGGATCAAGGAGTTTAGGGAATGGAAACCCGCCTCTGCTACACGTGCAGAGCCACGGACCCGGCCCCTCCACATCGGGGGAGAAAATCTAGCGAGGGTTTCTGATTCCTCTCCCATCTCCCCTTCTCTGTCCAGCCATCCCGGGGCTGTACTGAGCTAGGCGGGGGAAACCAGCAGGTGGAGAAAAGACGGGGAGATTCGGAACCGTTCCCAGCTTCGTTTCATTGAGCAACGAGGCTGGAGATTTCATGCCCCGAGCTGGGCTGCATCGCGGGCCAGAGGGAGCCCGGCTGGGACCGCAGCAGGACCCGAGAATTCAAACACCGCAAGGGAGCCCCGCGGAGAAGCTCAGCGCCCCAAGTGAACCCCACCCAAAACCTCCCCAAGTGAACCCTGTCTAGCCCCCCCGCTCTCCAAGTGAACCCTACCCAAGCCCCCCCCCCCCCCGTGTGCCCCCCCCCAAACCCCCCCACGCTCCAAGTGAACCCTACCCAACCCCCCACACTCCAAGTGAACCCTACCCAAAACCTCCCTCCCATCCAACCCCCCGGCACCACACCAGATCCTCTCCCCAGCCGCCTGCCCCACCACACAACCCCTGCCCCAGGACTGCATGGCCACTTCCTTTTCCAGTCTCTGCCCCCTTAGCTTTTTCCCAGCGCCAGGCTAAGCTCAGGCACTCAAATGCTCCGTCAGTGCAACAGATCAGGCAGCAGAGAGAAGCAATGCTATAATAATCATAAAAAAAGTACTGAAGGAGAAAAGAAGCCACAAAAGCAGCAGCTGTTCACATTCCAGCAGTTGACACAATGATTTGAAACCCTGTAATTTCACCTGACGTGCATCTCAAATATTTATGGGGAATTGTCTCCTCCCCACTCCCCACTTTGCCTTCAATTTCAGAAAATATTGGTGAGGAGTCACCCCCTCCCCCGAAAAATATCTCTAGGCTGGAGCCAACAGTTTTCCTGGATGCTTTAGAATAAGTTAATCAGGGGTCTCCAAAGCCAGTTCTCCGCCTCCCTCCAGTCTGGCTGCAGGCTGCTCCCAGCCACAGGTCAGTGCCACGGCCAGGCGTGGGGGGCACTGAGCCCGTCTGGCTGGGGCCAACAATTTGAATTGTGGTTTTCAGGCTGGAGGAGGAATTTCCAGGATCTTGAATGACGCAGATCTGCAGGAAAATTGCTAGCAGAGAAACCTGGTAAAGATGCTGGGTGGGAGGAGGCCTAGGGATCCCAGAGATCCCCCGTTTAGCCATGGGAGTGGATTTCCAAGATCCCCAATTCCTGAACTCTCCAGTTCTCCAAAAAGAACTTCATACAATCAAACTGAGCCATGTCCTTTTCATTTCAAACAGCTCTGGCATTCTCCATCCCAGGGTGGCGTGAGACAGGAGTCCCTCGGCTATCTCCCCCTTTAGGGGTGGGCTACAGTGAAGGCCTGGTAGTTCCCCATTCATTTCCACCATTAAAAGGAGGGGTAGGCTGGCTTAGGTTTCTTTCTTCGGCTGGACTCCACTCTGCTCTCTGGATACTGATAAACCAGCACTGCCAGCTACAGAGGAATTAGGCAAATCCAACGAGCAAGATGTTTCCCTTTGAAATGGAGCAGTCTGTGCAGAGAGCACAGGGTTTTCAAAGACATTTCCTGGGGGAGACCCCCCCCGGCAAAAGAAAAACTGTAAAGGGTAATTCTTTTCTTGCTCCCCTTGGACATTCCCTTTCAATCGTGGTATATTTGCCCAGAGTCAAAGCCTCCAAAGGACATCATGACATCTGACTTACCCCATGGTGTTGCTCCTCTCTTGTAGTTACAAGAAAGTGGTTTTGTTTGTGAGGAAAAACAAACAGGATTTCTCTAGCTTGCCCTCCTCTCCACAAATAGCCTTTCCTTTCAAACCACCCAACATACACACTTAATCTTCCTGTTTCTGCGCCCGCCTTGCTCCTTTCCCCCTCATACTCACACCTCCACCTACCAGTGGGACAGAGGAGATATCACAAGCTACGGGAGAGTGCTCTGGAAAATTCTTTGTTAAAATACTGGCAGTATTTCATAGTCACAGGCTTGCAGAAGAAACAGGGGCCAGCCTCCAAGTGCCTCCCCCTGACGGCCCAGAATCTCCTGCCCTGAGAAGGGGAGAGATTTGTGAGTCACAGCACAGATGTTGTATTGTAATTTAGGCAATTTTCTCAGCTGACACAGTTCCAAGGCTGGAAGTTTCAGATGCATCACTGGCACCATGAAAAGGTCAAGCAGGCAAGTCACGTGCGTAAGTTCCCATTGTGCTGCTTCCCGTCAAACGGATCCGCTTCCCAGGCTACTGACAGAGAAGCGCCCTCTCTACTGCCTCATCTGGAGTTACTGGAATAAAATTATTTCCTAGTCCAAGGTCTGAGTCCTTGCTGGTGCAAACCAGTTTAGCGTCACTGATTGCAGTGCAACAGTTTCAGAGGAGTATATTGAGTCTGATGCTAAACAGCTGCCCCCTACCACTACTCCCTCACCCCCCTTCCCAGATAAGGGGACTTCAGCACATTAGCCCATCATAGTGACTGGTGGGATTGCTAAAAGGAAAACAAATTGTCAGGGTTTGCTCAGCCAGGCCCTGTCCAGGAAGGTCTCAGGCAACATCTACACTACAAACTTTAGTTAAGGCAAGTGTTGTTGGCAGAAAGCTGTCAAAGTAAGTTATTTGTGCACAAGTGTACTTGACTCCTTGTGTCAGCATTGCACATCCTCAGCAGGTGCACTTGTGCTGACGTACAGTGTAGTGCACCATGGACCAGTAGCCCAGTGTGCAACCTGTTACCACCCAGTGCACTGTCTTTTGGGAAGTTTTGGCTATTCATGGTGGCACTAAAATGAGCAGTGCAGGTGCAACTGGAAAGAAGGGGGTCAACTTCCCAAAACACAACTTTCTCCAGATGATAATGTCACCTGTACCCCCTCATTTGCATGCCTTTTTTCAAAATTCCACAAACTCTCACAGCCCTCCTTGCCGTCTGTGACAGAAGCATGGGGCTTGCACGTTGTTGCACTGGTATCATAAGCACTGAAAGCACAGGATGCACAATCCTCTAGTATTTGCAGAACCTCAAGAAGACCCAAATCAGTGCGGAACATGGCTATTTGTTGGTGGACTAATTGCTGTGGGCCATAGCAAGCACCGAGTCAAGGTTGTTGGTGGCATTCATGAAAGAGCTGCAGATGGTAGAGTGCCACCTCTGGGCCTGAGGAATAAGCACTGTGTGGAGAGATCACATTGTAATGAAGGGTTGGGATGGTTCACAGTGCCTGCAGAACTTCTGATACACAATACCACATTCCTGGATCTGTGTGCCAAACTCACCATATCCTTAGAGTGTTGAAACCAAAATCAGAGTGGCTCTGACAGTCATGAAATAAGTGGTGATCACAATGTGGAAATGTGCAACACCTGACTGCTATCAGTCAGTGGGAAATCATTTTGAAGTTGGAAAGTTCACTGCAGGGGCCATTTCTTAAAAGTTTGAAAGTTAATCACCTCCTGCTATGCAAGACTGACTCTTGGCAGTAGCCAGGATATGGTAGATATGGAGTTGCAGCACTGGGATTCCTTGAATGGGATTATGGTGATAGACAGCAAAAGCACTGCTGGTCCAAGAAAAGACCCAGGGCTCAGGCACTGACACTTGGGGCTCAAGCCCTGTAGGCCCAGCTCTATGCCAGCAACGCCCCTGATAGACAACACACATAGTCATAGTTTGGCATCAGCCCACTTTGCCATAGAATACAGCCAGAGAAAGGATGTATTCTCTGGTTTTGCAAGCATTGGTGGATCACCAGGGATGCCTCACCAATATCAAGGAGACTTGGTCAGTGAAAGTAAGTGACTGTCGCATCTTTAAGTAAACAGGATTTATTAGAAAGCAACAAACAGGAAATTTCTTTCCCATCCACTGCATTGCCTTTGGGAATGTTGAAATGCCATTAGTGATCCTGTGGGACCCAGCCTATTCCCTGCTCACTTGGCTCAAGAAGTTGTACAGTGGCCAACTTGACAACACCAAGTAAAGATTCAACAACCCACTCAGCAGGTGCAGAATAACAGCTGAATGTGTTTTTGGTAGATTGAAGAGGTGCTGGCATTGTTGACTCACAAAATTGGATCAGAATGAGAAAAATATCCCCATGATGACAGTTGCCTGCTGTGTCTTGCATAATATCTGTGAAGCAAAGCAGGGGAAGGGGGGTGTCTGCTGGCATAGAGCAAGAGTCTGATGGATATTAGAAGGGATATTAGAAGAGTTCAATATAGAGCTATGCAGTTCAGGGAGTCTTGCAAAGAACACTTTAACTATGAGCCATAGTAATGTATTGTGATTCACTGTTCTCTACCTGACCTTCCTGTTTTGGGACCTTTTAGGAACTGAGTGGTACCTGGTGTACATCTATGACTATAACACCATCAATGCACCTACTAATTTTATAGTGCTTGCTGTATATTTCTTGTCATTTTACTGTTTTCTTACAGCTCCCGTGAGTTGTGCCACATTGTGCAGTAACAAGTAATTGGTTGCTTTCAAAATTGCTAGGCACTCTGCAGCATATGTTGTGAACTAATAAAGATGAATTATGTTCCAAATAATATAATTTCATTCAGCAACAAAAATCAGTGAAAAGAAAAATTCTGGCAACTTTAAAGCAAATACATTAAAAATATATTAACAGAAATGTTTGAAGGGGAAGAACATTCAGGTCCATTTCAGCTACAAATATACACCCACTGTGGCTGTCATAGGTCAATACATGGTCTTTAATATCCCTGGAGTGGTAAGTCAGTGGCCTCTAATGCCATCTGTAATATTAAAAGGAGGGCTAGGGAGGTGCTACGGTGGAGTATGGCATGGACTACAAAGGGAGGCAAGCTCAGGGTTGTTACATATGTAGGTCCACAAAACCCTCCAGCACCTGTGTTTGCTGCTGGAGAAGCCCCATTATATCCTGATGCATTTCCCTCTCCTTTTCCAGCTGGGACTCGTTCCCTCTTTATGAAGCATTTCACAGTGTGGAGCGGAAACCCTTCAAGGCCACAGTGGCAGCAGCTGCGTATAAAACGCAGAGGGCTGTGTTCACAGAGCCCTCTTATTTCGAAACAACAGAGGTTGTTTCGAAATAAGATTTAGGCTGTTCACACGATGCATGGTTGTTTTGAAACAATGGAACCCATTGTTTCAAAACAACGGCGTTGTTTCAAAACAAGTTAAACCTCATATGGGGACGAAACAACGTTGTTTCGAAACGATTGTTTCGAAACAATGCCGTCCGAACATGTTGTTTCGAAACAACAGTGACTTGTTTCGAAATAACTGTTGCCTGAAACTGCTATTTTGCTTTGAGCTTTTTTCCTTAATTCAAATTAACAAACTGTTAATTTGAATTAAGTTTTTTTGAAATAAGGTGTTATTTCGATACAAGTTGTTTTGAAACAACCGTATCGAAATAACCCCCTGTGTGTGAACACAGCCATAGAGGTTCCATGGTCTGTACAGTCACAACAGACAGTAAAACTTACAGTTCAGATCTCCCTTCCCTTGCCCTCCATAACTTTTACACCAAACATGCTTGTTGATACTTCTGCTTGGAAGTGTTTGTGCACTGTACCACTGTCAGCAGAGCCATGGCTGGAGAAGTGGGAGAAGGTGAGGGAAATGAGGAGAGACTTGCTTGGTTGCATGAAACTATGAGAATAGAGTAATGGCACTGAGTACTGGTACCACAGGCAGTGGTGATTTTCTGCTGACGTCTCACTCTTGAGTGTAGCTCAGGTAGAGAGAGCACAGCTTGCAGCTGGTGTCCCAAAGCCACCCCAGACCCCATGCTGCAAGCCTGTCTATGGCAATGCTGCCAGTCAAAGTTATCACTAACCCAACTGGGAAAGTTTCCTACTGTGATGGAAGAAATAAGACTGCCTTTCCTAGAAACCTTCCAGAGGGAATTGCAGAGAGCCGCCAGGAAAGTTTCATCTAAGTCTCTAAAGAGGATTCAAGGGACATCACTGTGTACATAAACAAACTGCTCTACATAGCCCTCCTCACCTAACTTTACAAGGGAAAGAAAAATAGATAACACTACTTCTCTTTGTTGTGTCACTGTCTCTTCTAGCAGGAGTAAATTAATGGAAAGTCAATCACTGAGTCCTGTTAAGCTGGGTGGTACCATCGCTGTAATGAGAAGTATCTGTGCACACTTACCATAGGCTCCTTCCTGTGCATCGTGCTCATCCATGCTTGACTGCAGTGGTGTCTCACACAACATAGCTGGACCTCCTGATTGCATGTCCCCCATCCTGTTCCCCTTTCTCCTCCACCTCCACCACATCCTCAGTGTTCAAGCCAGCTGCCTGTGGCTTGGGATCCTTAGAGGAATTCATGGTGTTCTGCGAAGTGGTGGTGGAGTGTCTGCCAAATGTGGCATGCAGCTCTTTGTAGAAACAGCATCAGATTGAGTGTTGGCCTGCCTGGCCTTCTGGTATGCTTGCAGTCAGCCCATTTCTTTTACACAGCATTGCTGCTGGTCCCAGTCAAACCACTTATTCCTTTGCAATCTGCTCATCAATGTCAGTATTACAATGGCTAGTCTGTAGCTGGGCTTACATAGCCTCTTCTTTCCACTAACCCAGGCCAGTAGCTGCTGGTGACTCTAATACAGAGCCATCTGTAGGGTACAACAAATCAAGGGGGCCACCGTAGGCCCCATGCAGGAGGTACCACGAAGGAGGCAGGGCTGCAGCCCACCTCCAGCCTGAACACCAAGACCCAATGGGAGGCAGGCAGCTGCTGCCAGTGTCCCAACTTCACTCTGGGCTCCAGACCCCCTTAGGGACAGCCTTGCACAGTGCAGCTGGGGCATGTGGCTGGCATGGTCAACTGGAAAGATGCACACAACAGTGGAGAGTTGCTTAGTGTGCTCTCTAAACTGGACAATCAGAAAAAGACATCTCAAGAAGTCACAGAGGTTTAAAGGGAGGGGGAGTCCACCAGTCTCTGAGACCCCTGGGCAGTGGAGTTCACAACCGTGACCAGAGCGCTTAGTGTCGGGCATTGTGGGACAACTGCTGGAGGACTGTTAGGGTTGACAGAAGTAAGGCAGTATCTATACTTGCATACATTGACCTCCATATGCTGACCATGGCACAAGGCAGGTCAGAGACATGGTATTGCTATGCCAGCCTAATGGGTGCTTACACTGGGGGGGCAACAAACTGAGGTGTAGACATATGCACAGTTAGGTTGACACAAAGCAACTTACGTTGACCTAACTTTATAGTATAGACCAGGTCTCAGGCTCAGCAATGCACAAATGGTTAGATTAACATGAGAAAATTGCACACCTTTGGGGAGGAAGATCTAGTGACAATTTTTCTCTGAGGATAGATTATTTATGGGGTGAGATGAGGACAAGAGATCCAGTCAAGGCAGGTCACTGGGGAAGTCAGCCAACTGGCAGACCGCATGCCCATTTTACCAGGAATAACTACATTTCTGCGCACGGCAGGTCTGATTTTAGTACAGGGCTGGGCTACTGTTCTTTTGGACTGGGGATGCTATAGGTTTGCATGGCAACAGACAAAAATCTCACTAACAGTGATGCTAGCCTGATGCTCCAGCAGCCTTTCACATTTCTCTAAAATCTCCAGTCAATCAATTCCCCCTCACCCCCTAAACTCTATTTAGGAGGAAGGGAGCAAGCTGAGGGACTAGCTCAATGTGTTCTAGTTCAAAGGCAATTCGATTGCACTAGAGCTGTGTTACTTGACTGAGCTCCTGTTTAAAGCCTGTGTTCCCCATGGATAGACATGACTGTAATGAACAGCAAGGAACTTTTTCCAGAGTTGCTAAGTCACCAGGATCAAAAAGAGTAATCATCAAATTAGAAGGGAACATTTGTACTTTTAAACTTTTAACTCCCATACTAGTTTTATTCAAACTCATTAGTCAAAAGAGCTCAGGGTTGCAAAAGTAAAAGTCTTCCCATATGTAATCTGTAACGAAAATGACTATTGCTTCACTTTCTTTGGAATATTAATGTACTCATTGCTGGTTCACCACCTGTTAGTAAGTTCTAGTGATCACGTTCTTCTTCACTCAAAATAGAAAATGACATTTCTTTCCGTCGCAATCCATTTGGATGGATGAACTGGCCATCAAGAAGTGCTGATTAACTGCATCTATCTCTCCCAAGATCCTGGCAGCGTGGGATGCAGATGTCCCCTAGATGCTAAGATGTCCCTGAAACATTCATATTTTGCCACATCCTGGGATGGAATCATTCTCTGACTTAAATAGAAATTAGTTCCAGAGTCAGGAAAATACTGTGGAAATACAGTGGCTGCACAGGCCCATTGCATGATGGAGTTTATAGTCCCTTAGGTGCTTAATGTGTGGTACTGACTTACTTGTTTCTTTTCTGTGACGATTCCTGGTGCTTTTCCAGGACAGACCAGACTCCTCTTACAATTATCAAGACCACACTCATTTTCTGAGCTTGTAGAGCTACTGGATGGAACTATTTTTGAGTTGCAAATTGGAAAGACAGCATATCAGAGGTTTTACTTAGCCCTGGTCTACACCACCAGGCAATTTCAGCACCAATTGGAGGAAGATACACAAAGTACTTAAAATACCTTGCATATCTCCCTCCTATTGCCTACTTACCATGGTATCTTCAGTAGGCTAAGACAGACGGAAACCTCTTCCCTCTAACTCAGTGCTATGCTCCTTGCCAGGGTGGTCTTACTTGATCTACTTCCTGATCTGCTGAGCGGGTCTTCACAGAGTGATCTTCACAGGGAGATCGATTTGATGGCAGCGACTTTGCCACTGTCAGTGACGACAAGCCCTAAATCCTGGTTTTTGTAGTCAATTGCATAGGGTTTAATGTTTAATCTACTTGAGGCAGGGGTTTTGGTTCTTTATTAGTTTGTAATTCAGTGCTATATAAATGATATAACACATACAAATAATTATCTTCACAGTTCCCAGACTCTGCTTGCTATTCAGTCTCTGGAGCTTTGTTCTTAACTTGCCAATTTTCTCCTCATACTTATGTGCATTAGTATATTTCTAAAATTCAATTCATTGATGACTGGTTTCACTTTATACTTAATATCGCTGTGGAAGGACGACATGCTTCCTTGAAAACAAGAGCTGTAGCAAGCCCAGCCACTGGCCATCCTGGCTGATTTACAGAAATGTGCCTGACGGATCATTTAGCTGACAGTTAAAGAACGAACATTTAGAATCTTACGGAAGAAAGACTAGGAGGTCGTCATGGAGCTGGCTGTGCTTTATGTAACTGTTGTCTCTACTCTCTTTCTTCACTATCACATTTCTATCTCCTATTTTCAGATGACTTCCCTTTTATAACCTGTTCCATACGCTTCACTGTAATTCTGTCTGATCAGTGATTTCTTCGTCTCCATTATCTGCTGGCAAGAATCCACCAGGATTCTCTTGCTCTAAATCTCTTTTGCTGCCAAATCATTTTATACTGTGGAAATTTACAAATCCATGCCACCTTTTGAACCCTTACATTCATGCCAGTGGTATATAGCCTCCTGAAAATGCTGATGTTAAGTGAGCCAAAAGGCAGATGACTACTTTTTGATGCTGTTTCTTCATTGCCACGCACCATCCATAATCACCTCTTCAGAAGATGGATGGCCTTAAGGTTAAAGCATTGAGCTGTGCTTAATCATGAGATTAATAGGTTTTAAAACTAGGAGAGACCATTATGATCATTTAGTTGGACCTGCACCATAACACAGGCCATTGAATTTCACCCAGTACTTCCTGCATAAATGTCAGTGAGTGTATTAACATGTAGCATTAGAAAGACATTCAGCAGGCATTCACTTCCAAGCTCTAGCATGCGTTCCATGTGACCTAAAAATCTGTCCATACCCCAGTTCCTTGTGTGTGAAATCAAGACACTCTTCCTTACTTTCACCCTCCGTGGGTCTGACAGCACACTTTCTTGGCCAAGGACTCTCTCTCCCACTATGGGTCTGTAAGGATAAGGCAATAGCACAGTTGGCCCCTGAACTTGGCTGGGGTCTAGACATTACTGTAACGCATATAAAGAAGTGTCATAACCATATACCAGCCCTCAGCTGCTGGTGAGGTACATAGAGATTCTGGTGACTTACGGTGACACTGATCTTTGGCATGGTAACTTCCCACAGGTTTCATGGCCCATCTCCTAGGCAGAGCCCTTCAAACCTGAAGAAACATCATTCATCATGCGCCTGATTTAAATGACCAAAGCCATTTCAGGGAGCTAATGAAGTAATTAGTGTGTGCAATTAGTGGCCATTCATAACTGTCACAGTTCACCTGCTGAAGTGTGTCCAGCCTTCCCCTCCTGGATGGGTAGCACCCTTCTCATTACCACTGCAGCGGCTCCTGGATTGTCCCCTCCCAGCCTCTTTGCTCCTGTTATTGCCATTCAGCTCCATCCTTTCCACACAGTGAAGTCTCCTGGGCTCACAGGTGCCCTCCAAGTGTGCTGGGCTTGGGAATAGCAGCACCAGTCTGGTTCTGTTAGGAAAGCGGCAGGCACAGGATGGTGACTGGGAGGAACTCCTGGGGGGGAGGGCAGGGGGTCTCTAGGCCCCCACATGGTCCTTCTCAGCACAACCCCTCCCACCTTGAAGCCACACCTGGAATTGAATACTCCAGACCAGCCAGAGCGTGAAGAAATGCTGGATGCAGAGGGAGGCATTTACATTGCAAGTCTCTTGCACTAGCTCCCAGCAACAAGGCTAAATCCCTCCACCAGCCAGCACACAAGAAAGGAAACTGGGGAGAGGGGGTGCCGTCCACCAGCTTCTCCCAGACAGAAGAGCAGCACTCAGCCACCAGGAAGGCCAGGGCCGATCCCAGCTGCATGCCAGCAACAGTTCAACTGCTGCCTAGCAAAGGGAAGGAGACGACTGGAGTCTTGCCAGCTGTGGGCAAGAGAGTCGATCCCAGCAGCCCTCTGGCGCTCATAGACTCAAAGGTCAGAAAGAAGCAATATCATAGAATCATAGGCTATGTTCACACACAGGGGGTTATTTCGATACAAGTTGTTTCGATACAAGTTGTATCGAAATAAGGCATTATTTCGAAATAAGTTAATTCGAATTAACAATTTGTTAATTTGAATTAAGGAAAAAAGCTCAAAGCAAAATAACAAGTTCAGACAACAGTTATTTCGAAACGAGTCACCGTTGTTTCAAAACAACATGTTCAGACGGCATTGTTTCAAAACAATCATTTCAAAATAACGTTGTTTCATCCCCACATGGGGTTTAAGTTGTTTCGAAACAACGGAACCCATTGTTTCAAAACAACGGTGCGTCGTGTGAACATGGCCTTTCTTATTTCGAAGCAACCTCTGTTGTTTCGAAATAAGACTGCTGTGTGAACACACCCATAGAAAATGAAAAGGACCCTGAAAGGTCATCGAGTCCAGTCCCCTGCACTCATGGAAGGACCAAGTACCCTCTTAAACTATCCCTGACAGGTGTTTGTCTAACCTGCTCTTAAACACTTCCAGAGATGGAGCTTCCACAATCTGCCTGGGCAACTTATTCCAGTGGTTAATTGCCCTGACAGTTAGGAATTTTTTCCTAACATACAACCTAACCTCCCACCCCTTTCCATAATGTAAGCTCGTTGCTTCTTGTCCTCTCATCAGCAGAAAGTCAAGGAGAATAATTTTTTTCCCACCTACTCGTGACAACCTTTTAGGTACTTGAAAACTGTTATCATAGACCTTCTCAGTCTCCTCTTTTTTAGACTAAATAAACCCAGCTCTTTCAATCTTCCCTCATAAGTCAAGTGTTCTAGACATCTAATCATGCACACTGATCTTCTCTGGACTTTCTCCTATTTGTCCACATCTTTCCTGAAACAAAGTGCCCAAATTGGACACAATACTCCAGTTGAGGCCTAATCAGGGCAGAGTAGAGCAGACTTCTCATGGCTTACTTACAATACTCTAGTTAGTACATCCCTGAATGGTGTTCTCTTTTTTTGCAACGGCGTTACACTGTTGACTCATATTTAGTTTGTGCTCCACTACGATACCCAGATCCCTTTCCACAGTACTCCTTCCTAGGCAGTCATTGCCCATGTGCAATGGATCGGTTCTTCCTAGGTGGAGTACTTTGCACTTGTCTTTATTGATCATCTAGTCTGACCTCCTGCACAATGCTGCCCTCAGCCCTGCAGCTAGCCCTGGCCTTGGACAGCTGATCACACAGTAGGAGCACTGGTTCACTCCCTCCCATGTGCCAGCCTGACTCTGAGTAGGGCCACACACAAGACAGGAGCCCTAGCAGGCTGCAGCCCCAAAAGCAGAACTGGATCTGCTCAGAGCCTGCTGGAGGCTCAGGTTGCATGGGGCTGGGCTCACTGCCCTGTAATAGGGAACGGACAGCTCAGGGTGGGGTGGGGGCTGTTTAAACACAGAATACACAAATGCTGCAGTCAAACCCGAGATGCAATTCCCAGTCACATCAGCACTGCTTGCTCCACACCCAGCAACAGGTGACACCACCTGCCTGGCTGGCTCTCTCCCCAGCCATGCAGCGGGAGGGTGGGGGCAAGCCACACACTCTGACCCTCTGTAGGGGCTGGGGCGCCTCTGAAGGGAGACCCTTGGGCACCAGGGGCAGCTCCTCCTCCATGCTGTAGGCCCTAAGCTAGTGTGGGGGGCAGGAATAGGAAGCTGTCTGCTGGGGCAACCCCTGGTGTCTCCAGCTTAGCAAGGAGGGGGCCATTCACAAAGGCACTTGCCTGGATGAAATAGAATAGAAATAGCCCTTTAGCAGTTGGCTGCTGCCATCACTCGCTCTCAAGAAAGGAGCCGTGACCCCTTGGGAACCCACTTATTTGGGGTTAAGTGGGGCTACTCCACTGGAGTTCTGCCAGGATTGGGGAAAGGAGGATCTGCCCCAGACCCCTATGGACCCGTTCCTGGAAGTTTGCTGGGGGGCAGAATGGCTGCACCGCAAGAAGAGAGGGAAGGGTTAAAAGTCCTGGGCCATGATTCTGATGGTTTGACCCAGGCAGCACCCCTAGGGTGATGATTCTCACACAGCCTGGGCTACCATGGTCTATGATGACCCTGTGGTGGGAGCACAGAAGCCTAAATATTGCAAATGCGCTGCTGTTAGGCAGATCTCTTGAAGCTCAGCTGTTCCCAGCCTCCCAGGCTGCTTGTAAAGACAAGGAAATGAACGGGTTTTGTAATATGTCATTTTAGTGCTGGCAAAAGATGCCAGACAGACAGCCCCAGGGAATGGACGCTTACATTTAGCCACCGAACAGGTGCAACACAACAGCAGCCTGTACACCACTTCACCAAGGGCCCTCCCCAACCTGGCCTGAGGGCCCAGGGCAGCTGGAGAGGGGAGGAGAGAGTTGGCCCATTGAATCCTTGATTTCTCTGCTGAGGCTGCCAACAGAGAGGCCAAGTGCCTGGGAAGGGGATTTTTGAGAGTGATGTGGAAAGTTATCCACTAATACAATTCACCTAATACAATTCACATGAGTAACTGAGCAGCCATTAAATGGGAAAAATGTTTATATGTTCTTTTTCTGTAGGGCTACAGCAAGACTATGCAGAAGACCCTGGCTCGTGCAGACAACTGTAGAGGAATCCCAGAGTTGTACCCTTAAGGGGCCCAGTGGGCACACGTGAGGTGTCTAAAGTCAGGGATTTAATAATCCCATTTCAAACCCTAGGCTGATGTAGATGCCTGCATAGAGACTTGGGTTCCTAGTGCCAGGTCCCCATAGTTGGAAAATAGGCCTGGCTTGTAATTTTAGGGTTTGTTAATGTTAGACAACTAGCAGCTATTTATCTATCAGTCAGACAATGGAACACTGAAACATTTTTAGAGCACAACTGAGGACTTTTATAAACAACAGCTTTCTAAGCAAAACAACAGATGAAATGTTAGTCCTAGCTGTATTTCAAGTGCCTGTCTCTAATCCTGTTTAGGATTGCCATTCAGGATACATAGCAAAGACTGGCCCGAAACAGGAAAATAGCTGAATCTTTCTTGATCTGATTTAAATCTTTTAGAGCCATGCTCTGAATCCAGGCCAGTATGGTGCAGTCCCTGCCCTCCCCTGAACTGTCCATATTAGCAAATTGGCTGGTTCATTCCCCAAGGAGTACCTCTCCAAGCTCAAAGAAGTGGCATTTCTCTGAGCTCCAGGACCAAGCAAGCATGTCAAAGCAGGACTGCTGACCATCAGTTCATGACCAATGGCACTTCATGTGAGCCACTAAAGGAATCTGTCCCTCCTCTTGTAGTTTAATATGATATTCCCCCATCCCTCCCTGGTGCAGAGCATTCTCCTCAGTCACTAATGATCTGCTTTCTGGATCTTAAAAGACTGCTACTGCTATTTTAAGGTTGCTCTCAATTTTGTCACATTTCCCATGTAAGCACGACTTAGACAATTTCAATATAATTGTTTTTGTTGCATTCTCCTTTCTTGCAACGCTTCTTTTTTTTCCCCCTTGTTAATGGAGGGGTTAAGTGACTCTGAATCACTCCTTTTATACTCATTGTTCAAAAAAAACCCAGCACCTCAAAATGTATGCTGGGGCTGCTTCGTTGGTATGCCGTTAATGTGCAGCTTCCCACGCCACAGCAGAGGAAGAATCAGAACTCCTTCATAATCTCTGAAGCATTAGGTTGGGTAGAGCCTCACTTAGGGACATTAATGCCCATCCACACTGGAGACAAGACCAGCTCTAAATGAGTGGTTCCCGACTTTCTCAGCCAGCTGTGCCAGTCCACCAGATTAAAACCTTGGCTGCACCAGCCCAGTGCTCGTTCTAAATTCCAAATCCCAGTCCAGCAATCAGAAGATCCATTGAGGGTGAGGAGCATACACAAGTAAACTGGTACTGGCACCAGTACAGCCCTGTATGGAGGCCTATCATTAAAGCAGCGAGGTGGAGCATACATCAGCTGTCACAAAAAGCAAAGAATCACTGGTCTAGAGACTATGGGAGCTGAGAGAGGGAGACAAAAACATCGCTCAGGCTACAATGACAACAAATTCTCATTTGCAACTACAATCATGCAACAATGGTTTTGGCACCATGCCTGTGTTCAGCATCAGCCAAAGAGTCTGGACTCTGCTGAGTTGAAGCAGTGTGAGCATAATTACAGTGTACACAGTAATGTCAATACAGGCGAAAGCAGGTCCTTATGGGAGAGTTTCTCAGAAATCTAATCAAGTAATCAGCTACACAGTGCTCAGGAACCAGGGGGGTGAATGGGGAACAGAATTCACCTTGGGAAAAAAACCCTGCACATTTCCATAAAGTTTCATCGCTGGTAACAATGAAGAACAAGTGGTTATGCATGCTTCTAACTACAAAACAAACCCTGGGACTAGTATGTGCTTGGAATGTGACCTCCTCACATCCCTCTGTGCCACACACATTGGGCAGCTCTGGAGGGAAGGAGGAGGTAGTGGAAAATTCCTATTGTTCTACAGAAAGGGCACACCCACCCTCGACAACTGCTCCATAGCTATTGTTTGGTCAGAAATAACATGCGTCTCAATGACAGGAATAAACTAAATGGCCAGCTCATCTAACTGACCTAGTTCCATTGAAGACAGTGCACCACAGTCAGTGGAGTGACAGCTCTATGCACCAGCTGAAGATTTTGCCCCAGGAACTGTTTGATAGTAAGAACTGATGGGGGGCTGGGATCTGTGGGGCGGAGACAAAAATAGGCAGAGAATGACTCAAAGAAGGGTTCCAAACCTCACAGCCAATTGTGCCAGCTTATCAGATGGAGAGCTCAGCTCTACCAGCCAAGACCCATTAGCCCACAGTCACTAGGACATCCACTGTCCTGTCTGAGCTGCTTCAAGACCACATCTTAATTTCAAGAGTCCCTGGGAGCAGGAGGACATTTAGAGAACAAGCAATTACAGGAGGGTCAGGTAGTAGCAGTGTGTCAGGCCCCAGCATTGAAGCTTATCATTCAGGCAGGAAAGAGGCCCCTAGACTGTCCATACAACAAGCCTTCAGCACGAGCACGGGGCATGGGCCAGCAGCTAGGCCCCAAAGAGCTATACTGCTGGCTGCTGTAACCTGTGAAGGAATGGCAGCACAAGACTGATGCACCACCTGAATGCCACTTACAGTCTATTTTGAAGGCATAAATGAGCCCTGAGTTGTGCATAGGCATTGCATTAGCTCCCACACAGGAGGTGACTTTCCACTCACGGCATTAGCTATGGTACTTGTTTGCAGCACCCTGGACAGAGAATTTAGAAGCATCATCTGTAATCAAGAAGTATTAATAAACGAGCCAGCAGTCATGGCCTTTTTCCACCTCTCTCGTTCATATTTAATTCACTAGGAAGCTAGGTGAAGCCTGGTTTGTAATAAGCATGCAGCCTAATAAATATTTGCCTTAATGCTCCCATTGTTAAATGTTTCTATTAACAAGAAGAGGAAAGTTTCTCTCTGCTTGATATAATTGTCACTGTGGCTTGGCGCCAATGGCTGCCGCATGTCTCACCCCAGGCAGCTCTCCTTAGCCCTAGCTGTTTGGACAGGATTGCAGCCGCCCACGCATATATTTACCTAAATTTGACTCATTAATATTAATGCCATCCACAGACCTGTTCAAAGGGAATCAAACCGGGAGGCACACTGCTGTTTAAAGCCCATGAAGCATTAACCTGCCCTTTTGTGCAAGTGTGCAAAACCCACAGCAGTTAAAAACCAGTAGGCAATTGCTATGTCAATATAGAATTTAATACAGCCAGTGTAAAGCTTGTCATTTCTTCTCTTGAGAAAATGCACACGCTAGCATTTGCAGCCCTTTTGTGGGAGAAGTTGTATGAATTTATAACACTAAATGAGCCAGGAGTGCCTCGCCCCCTGCCTTGCCCCACCTGCTCCCTTGAAAAGGGAATGGATAACTCTGAAGTCAGCTCTCTTGTTTGTGGCAACACACCCTTCCCTTTCTGATTTCAAGGCTGGGATCCGCTTGCCTGCAGGTGAGAAGCCCCCTGCCCTACCCATAGGATATCATAATGTTAGCAAACAGGCCCTACACAGTCAGACATCATGTCTACATGCCAGTGGCTGGGGGCCGGGGGGGGTGGTTGAATTAAGCTTCTCCAGCAAAATTGCTTGTAGAAATGTAAGACACCACTGGGATTTTGGGCCTCCTTTATCTCAAGAGGCACACAGGTTTTGCCCAGCTGAAGGCCTCTGCCAATTTACTGTGAACCTGAGGGCTCCCTCTAAAAATGGAGCCACCCTCTTCTGCAGCATGAAGGTACAGCTTGGAGTGACTACAGGTCCTAGTATGCAATGCAGGCTGGTGCTCAGCTCCTGACAGGGCACTGTGTGCTGCAACCTGACTTTGCTCTGACCTGCCGCTCTCTACAAAAATGAGAAAGGCCTCACTGGCCACCATTAGCTTACCAGAGTCATCAGAGCTCCAGGGCGGGCTGGGTTAGATTAAAATACCTTAGAGCTCTGCATGATTCTGCTACTGATCTCAGAGGCTGGCTGTTGGAATCCAGGGTCTGGGAAAGGGATGAAGACCATATCTGGTGGCCCCACTGGTACTGCTTTGTCCCTTTTCTGAACCCCATTAGAATTGTTTTTTTCCCCTTTACAAACATATGCAACATCTATAACTGAGGATAGGGTGACTGGCAACAAGAAGAGCAGAATCTGGCTTCAGGCCCACAATGCACAGCTTGTTCCCACTGGTTTGTGGTGGCATGGGCAAGAGATGAGACACACAAACATGGGCTGAACTTGAAGCCTCTGGCTCCTTTGAAAGCCCCTACAGCCTGTGGCACTGGCCGTCTGGAGAGAGACTAACTCAAATGCAAGCACTCACCCTTGGCTTGTTGCAGAGATAGGGGCAGCTGCCATGAAAGACAAGTTTAGGTTCTCTCCCGAGTAAGGCTTGACCTCCTGGGCCCAGACATTTGGCTCTTGTACTTGTTCCAGTCAGACCTGTCTTCCAAGGGGACAGCTTGCCTCCAGACTTCAGTCAACTTCAGCTTTGTGTCTCTCCAATTTTCTAACTAAGGAGGAGCTTACCTCACTTTGGCAGATGGATGTGCTAGACCCAGACACAGCAGTTAGTTGGTGAAGACACTTTCCCTTTTAAACCCAGCTCCTCAAGGCCCAGCTGCAACACCATCAACACATCAAACATACATCCTCTCCCTGTGATCTGCTACTTCTGTTCTAAGGTGGCACCTATTGAACCAAAGGGAGACTGAGGAAAGTGGCGATCCTGAGCATGCAGGTGCCAGAATGAGGAATCTTCTCCCCAGCTCTCTGCTGCCCCCGTGCCTTGTACCTCACACTTGTGTTCATTATACTGACACTGTGCTAGTGGTTATTATATTTCAATTTTAAAAGGGATAGCCGTGTTAGTCTAGTCCAGTGAAAAAACAACAAGGAGTTGTGTGACACTTTAAGACTAACAGATTTATTTTTCGCTGCCATAGCACTGATTGGCCAGTCTGGGATAGTGCAGCCAGTTACGTAGTAGGACTGAGCCAAAGCCCCATCACCCCAGCAGAGGTTAAAGTAGGCTGGAGCATGCCAGAATGGTGTTCTGTGGCCCACTTTTTTTTGGGGGGGTAGCGTTCCAGGGCCCCTAAAGATAGAAAATGGAGCTGGCACATTCCAGCAGGGCAGACACTGCTACAGGAAGAGGGAAGGATGCTGGCCTTGCTGTGACATGCCAGCTGGCCCCCCTGTGCATGCACAGGCTGTGCTCAAGGTAGAAGCCTCAGAGCGCAGCATGGAGGGGGAAAAAGGGGTGATTCTCCCCTGCCCCACCCTCACCCTGCCCTGCCCGTCAGGAGTCTGTGCACCGCTGGAGGTGAGCAAGTGTGGTGTAGGCCTGGCCTCCCCTTGGGTGGCTCAGCATGGGGGGGTAGGGTGGCAAGAAGGGGTTGGGATGGTGGGCTGGGGAAGTGTCGAGGAAGTTGGAGCAGGTGACGTTAAGGTGGGGAGCTGGGGGGTTAGGAGGGCTGGAGTGGGGACAGGAAACTTAGGGAATGGGGACTGGGGCTGAGGAGGACATGAGAAAGAGGGGTCTGACGGGGGCAGACATTTGGGGGAAGTAGCTGGAGTGGAGGTCAGGCTTTTGGGGGGGCAGTAGCTGGAGTGGAGGACGGGGGCCCGGACTTGTGTGAAGGGCGGCCGGAAATTTGGGAGGGTTCCAGGGCTTGCCAAATTATGCTTTAACCCCTGATCACATGGCATGTGGATGTATGAGAACCAGAGTATCAGAAAAAAGAAAGCAAATCCAGCTAGACCCAATTGACCCAGCTGGGGCTGATTTGTTCCTGTCTATTCATGAGGACTGTGTCCAGTCTAGTTTTACAGGATCCCAGTGATGGGCTTTCTGCCTGTCCTCTCTACACAAGGCTCCACAGTCTCACAGATCTGTTTGGGGGGGTCAATACTTACTCAGCCTAAGTTTTCCTTTGCTTAGTTTCAGGCAAGAGTGTGGGATTGACACCATGACTTCACTAAGCTGAGCACTTCCTGGATTTTCTTGTTTGTCCCCCCTTTATTCTCATTCATCCTTCTCTTTCTATCCTTTTCTCTCCCACCCTCCCCTTCATTCTGGTACTTTTCTTTTTCCCCTCTCACTCTTTCTGGCAATCTGGCTCACTTTTATTTCTATTCACATCTTTCTTTCCCACCCTGCAGGCTCCTTCCTGTGCTCTTCCACCTTCTCCCAGGGCCATTGCTCTCTCTTTCCAATTCACCCCTTATTCTTCTGCAGTTTCCTTTTTCTTTCCTTCCCAAGAGTGCCATTTACCTTTCTCAATCTCTTCCATGCACTACTGTCTCTCTTGCTTTTGGACCTCCCATCTCTCACGGATCCATCATACCCCAGTCCCAGGGTTCTGTATTCTCGCTCTTGCTGCCACACTCACATCATGATGCCTGATGAGGTGGAGTGCTGGAGTACAGGAAACGGGCCACACACAGAGAGGACATAGCAGTGGTGATGAGAGCTAGCAGCCAGGCTCAGCTGGTCAGACCCCCAACCTGTGCAGGGGTCAGGGCTTTATGGATGGGGAGCAGTCTCCTGATCAGCTGCATATGTGGCAAGAGAATCAGCCCAGCCAGTGTAATCTGGACTCTCAAAGTGCCGCAATTGTCTTTTGCTATTTGATCAATGCTCAGTGCTGCCTTTCTGCTGTCCCCTACGTTCAGCACCCTGTGAACTTCCTCACCCAGCAAGCTGCATGCCAGGGCCACAGCTATGCAATGGCAGAGCCAAGAAAACATTTTACTAAGGAGATACTGAAAGAAGCAGGAGCCCATTTCTCAAGGAGGAGCCAGAGTGTGTGGAGACGCAGTCAGCAGGATGGGCTCTGGTCTCTGCCGGCCAGGCTAATAACCCTCTATTCAATTATGGGCTGGGTTTTTTATAAGCTGTCTCTTTAGCTTTATCAGCATAAATCGTGCTCCTGCTTTGGTGGGGAGCATTATGATAATCTGCTAACTGTATCCATTAGGGTAAAGTGAGGGGCAGGCCTGGGAGCTGGCCAGGGCAGCCAGAGCTGGGGAAAAGTCATAGCATTGTCTCTGTCAGACCTTGCTCCACCTGTCAGCTGGTGAGGATGTCATGATTTCAGCACTTTTCTGTCTGAAGCAATAGATCAATCAATGTGCATGAAACAGGAAAGCAGGTGTTTAGGGGCTAGCCTACAGGTCCTTATACAAGAGAGGATCCCAAGGCATGTTGCTGAAATGCTGTCATCTCTGGGATGCAAAGCAACAGCCAATATGTAGCACAAAAGGAGCAACAAGAAAAGGACAGATTTGAGTTTATGCGTTTCAAATCTGAGACTGAGACCAGACAGCCATCCTCTTGTGAGGCTATACAGACACATTAGCTACATGCCTCTCACACATACAGGTACAGACATTCCACCCACCCCACTATGGCTGCTGTTAATAACATGGGCACTGTGTACATTTTTTTCAGACTGAGGTACATGGCAATCTGTCTGTCCCTTGAGGCCACTGGCCATTCCTGCCCTTCTGCTTGAGATCTGGATGCTCACTGACAAACATGGTGATGCATTTTCTGCAAGATACTACAAGAACGCAAGGCCAAATGGGGGAGGATTAGAGGGGCAAGGCAGTCATTGAGGAAGGTGCACCTGGAAAAAGGGGTCATTTAGTGTTCCACAGAGTATCCCTATATCACACACAACCCCTCGGTACTCTTCTAATGAATGCTTGCCTCTGCCTGTTAAGAAAAACTAAAGGGTGGGGTGGGGGGTATTTAGAACTAACGACACATCAAACGAGCTTTTGAGCTACAGTTGACGGATTAAGCCTGGGCCAAGACAGTCGTCAATGGCAGCAGCACCCCACTGTAATGTGAACTGGGAAGGGACAGTCAGTTTGCTCATCTCTCCCCTGAATCATACTGTGGCCCCAGACACTTTGATGGTGGTCTCAGCTCCACTAAGGCAGCTAAGGGCTTGCCATATACAGGGCCGGATAAAGGGTCTTGGGCCCCAGCCTCCCCACCACAGCTGTGCTCCCCCCCCCCCCGCATGGGGCCTCAGCCCCTCCCACTAATGGACCCCTACACACGTGGGGCCCTGGCCCCCGATCATGGAAGCATGCAGGTGCAGAAGGCCTTTCCTTGGCTCCAGTCCCGCTCCTGCCAGTCTCCTCCCAGGGGCAGCAGGGCTAAGTGGTGTGTGGTGGTGGCTTCTAATGCTGCCCTCCATGGGCCCTGGAAGCCACACAAAAGGCCATACAGCACACCAGCTGGCCCCACTCCTGGAGTGGAGTGACCACGAGTTGTCCCCCCCTCCACCTTGCGCTAGGGGTGGAGTGGGATTGTGGAGCCTGGCCTCTGGCCCAGGGTGGCCCTGCCCCTCCCCAGCACCAGCAAAGCAGGGGGTCTCCCAGTTGGAGGGAGCACAGCATGGAGGCCCCTGGACATGGGCCCCATAGGCTATGTGGTAATCTGCCCCTGGCTGTGTGTTTGCCAGGAACCCAGCTGGCATAGTTTTAGTACACTGGACTGTGCTCATCATCACATCTTCATCCAGCCATTCCTAATCTTATGAGGCAGAGGAAAAATGACCCAGTGGTCTGGGCAGCAGCCTAGGAGTTGGGAGACCTGGATTCAAGTCTGTGCACGGCCACAGATATCCTGTGCGATCATGAGCTAATCACTTAGTAGGGATCCTCAGTGTAAAATGGGGGGAATAGCTTCCCTGCAACGGAGGGGGTAGCGATAACTCCACCAAAGGCTGGGAGATGCAGTAAATGAGGGACCTAGAAGCACATTACCTAAATAAAACCAGCAGTTGCAGCCTGTGCTAAGAAGAGGCCCAGCATGGAGCCAGCGTGGCATCCCATTTGCTTTGCATGGTAGCTTAGTCTCACAGTAGACATAAAGGCCAAAGGAGGAGCCAAGCTGAAAACTAGACTAATCCTGGCAGGATGGTTAAATACTAAAATCAGCCATCAGACTTATTCCAGGTCACTCAGAAATTTTAAGGGGCAGGGCCAGATTACAGCAGTTCAGCTACTTTAATAGGGGTGGAGAGGCAAACAGGAGTTCTCCAAAGCGCTAGGAAGTCCTTCCTTTCATCTGCTTGTTGGAAGCTTAATGTCCCACCTGAGGAGCTCTGACTAGACGAGCTTTAATTTCAGCTCCCGTTCTAGCTTCTCCCAGCAGGTGGCTTTGTAGGACATGGGACTGTGGATGATGTGGTGAGAATTCCCAGCTACTGCAGTTCTTTTCTCTCCCAACAGGAGGTGCTGCAGCGAAAAGTGCAAGTGCAGTGGCTGAAAGGAGCGCCCAGGTACACCAATCCTGGACTATCCCAGCGCAGTGCACTATAGAGGCAGGGCCAGAGGGGTGACTGGAGCAAGTTCACAGCTACTGCAGTGGCAGCATCTCCCAGAAGCAGTGCTCTGTGGAGTGGTGCAGGTCAGAGCCCTGGCTGGGGCCCCAAGATTGTCCAATCTCAGCAGGGGCACTATATGGAAGAGTGCAGGAACTCCAGCTCTGTGTGTCTGGCAGGGGAGCTGCCTGCTACATCAGCCCCAGTGCCTTCCTGCAGGAGGCACTGCGGGGAACAGTGCAGGAGCACCAGCCCCAGGGCTAGTATCTCTCGAAATATTGCAGTAGGCCGAAGAGAATTATTTTTAAAACGAGTGAAGCAAAGGATCCAGTGAAGCTGAAAATTGGAAGCCTTTGTTTTGGCACCAATCCCTCACCTCCTCTTAATTCCCAGTAATTGCATCATTTATTTAAATAAGGCTCAGAGCAGCAAGTGTAGTAAGCTGAAGGTGAGGAGGGCAGCCGGGCCCAGGCAGCCATCCCCAACACTTCTTGTTTCTTCACATCATCCTGGGAGCGGAAAGCCATATGGCTGATTCTTTCAAGCTACAAGTCTCTCCTCCACCCCCTAACTCCTAATTGCCACAGCTGGTGGTAGGCAGGCCAGCTCCTGGCCCCACACAGTGGGATCTATGCCAGACCTAGAGTTGTGGAGTTGGTTTTGCAGCCCAGCTTACTCTGTATACAAACACTTGCTTGACAGAATGCAAAGCACAGGCTGTTTTATTCCCCAGCCTTTCAAAGGTGACTTTGCCTGGAGATCCTCTCACCCTAACAAATGCCAGGCCATGCCTGCGCCTGAGTGGCTGCCGCCCATGTCATTGGAGGAGGAGGGGAACAGTGCCTCTCTGGCCCATTCACAGTGATGTCAGTCAGTCACTGGAGGTTAGTGAGGAGCACTGCTCAGTAGGTCTGCTTCTCATCGTCACCACAAAAGGTATGTAGGCAAAAAGTCCAGCAAGGACTTCTGGCAACATTCCCTAGGAGTGGGCTTAGTGCGTCACAAGAGACAGGCTATTCTCATCCATCACAGGCTAAATTGTGACCCCCCCCCCCCGCTCAACCATCCCTAACAAGAGGTAGATGTGCAGATCCCCAGTCCAGCTCCTGCCTTGACTGGCCCCACCAGTGGGCTCCCATGCCTGCACGAAAATGAATGACTGTACTGCCGGTCTGAGGATTCAGGAGAGGAAGGAAGGAACAGCAACTGCTTTCCCCACCCCAGGGCAGAGCTGGAGTCACTAGTAACCTTCACTTCTACAGTGCCCCCATCTCACTAATGACATGGGATGAGTTTGAGCAAGATTCCACCCAGCTCCTGTGCTATTGGCTTTATTTATTCCTACAGATTTTGTCAGATTCTCCCATCTCTCCCTGGACTGAAAATGCAATAACAAACCTTAGGGCTAAACCACCAGCACAGTGCTAGTTCTTCTCTCCCCAGCAGACTCTCTGGAGGCAAAAACAGCAATTCCTAGCTCAGGAGAACAAACAGGCCATGCATCAGATCAACAGGCCCTGCTAGACCCAGGGGCAAGAGCAGGTTCTGTGCCATGGCTAAATGAGGGCCTGTCAGCTCCCATGTGTTGGGTGCCTCAGTTACTGCGGGATCACAAGGGTAAGTAACCAGGGACCAAACAAGTAAGGGCTTTCTAGACTGGGGAATCAAAGCTTTAAATTGACCAAGAATGATCTGTCTGCCACTGCAACTGCCACACCCCAGGGCGATGTACGCCTTGTGGGGCTCAACCCAGCACCAAATGATGTGCACTTTGCATAGATCAAAACTTAAGACTTGGGGAACTGTAGCAAAGTCCTCACGGCCATGACGTAAGAAGAGCTGAGGTGCACTGTTCCCTCCAAGCTGTGTGTGCGTGCACGCACACACAGGTTGTGAAACCCCCCCCCCCCAAAATAAAGTGTGCACAAAAAAATTCAATAGTGCTAGCGCACACAACAAAATTTTTTGTGCACATGAAGAAATTTTTTGCGCACACAGCCTATGACAAATTAAAGGGAACATTGCTGAGGTGGGCCAGTTCTTCACAAGTTCTGTTGCCTGGGCATGCAGAGGGAGCTTGGGATCCACTCTGACACTCAGGTGTCTCATACACAGCAGGCAGGGAGCCAGCAGACCCTTTGTCAAATCGTCTCATCGCTTACCCTGTGCAAAGACTCACCTCCGTCCTGTCTGGGTTGCATTCCAGGCAGCTCATCACCAGCCAGGAGCCTTGTTGGTCACTGTGCCTGGTCAGACTGAGGGGCTCAAATGCAATGGGAGGGAATGTGGAAAAGCAAGGAAATAAGGGGAATGGAGAGAACTGGGTGGGGGGAGGGAACCTGGAAGTAAATGAAAAGCAGGAGGAAGACATAAACAGCAATGGAAAAGGAGAAGAGAATGAGGAACAGCCAGGAGCTCTGACTCAGGCCTTGTCACCCCCCCCCCAAGATACTGTTGGCAAGCACCGGGAGCTCTCTCCCTGTGCACCAAGGACTGATCAGCTACTGAAAGCCATGGGCCCTACTAAGGTCCCAGTTAGAGCCCTAGCTTCATTAACAGCTAGCAGCAGCAGCTAACTGGGGACCTCTCACCCTAGTGTCTGAGCCCCAGTGAGCAGGCTTGAGCAGAGCAGAAAGGGAGATAAACACACCAGGAAAACAAAACCTCCATCTGTTTCTACTAAATAAAAAGAGCCTCTTATGGGACTTGATTTCCAGCATCTCCAAGATGAGGAGCAGCGCTGGGCTCTAGCCCATGAGCCTGAAGACAATGAGCAAAGAATGGAAGCTATAGGAATGAATGAGAAAAAGGAGACCAGCTAGAGGAAGGTCCAGAACCATCTGACTGAGGGCCCGCTCTGAAAGGAGAACAAACATGGCCATGGCATTGAGAAGCAACTAATGCAGCCTAATGACAGCAAGCAAAATCAAACCCTCATAATTGCCTTACCCAAAACAAGGCATTTGAAGTAGCAGCAACATTAGCACCAGTGGTCTGTTAGGGGATTGTTGTGACACTCTGTATCTGACAGCAACACCTCACAACCCCGAGGCATGCCATGGGTCTTTGGAGCTCAGAGGCCAAACGTGCATTTGTGTCCCCACCTAGGTATCAGGCAGGCCCCACCGCAACTCCCATGCAGGGCAAGAGGAGCCTCATGGTTCCCACCAGATGGTGCTGCCGCACTGCTGCCACAAAGAGGTAAAGGTCTGTACCTGTGGGGTGGAGGGAGGCATTTCCCTTACCTCCTCCTGTGTGGGAGACTTCCTGGTGCTCATTGCAGTTGGATGTGATTGGGCTCCATCCCCACCACCCCCATTTATGCCTCTCCTGCTCCAGCCCTGAAGCTGGTGCTGGTTTGGTGACAGCCAGGAGGCAGCAGTGTGTAGATCCTGCTGGTCAGTCACAGCTCTTTGTCTGTCTCCGGGCTCCATCCAGACCCCCCAAGAGCATCCTATGCCACTGTCATGAAGCCCCCCCCCCAAGTACAGCATTGCTAAAACCCTGTATTCACTGTCATATAATTATGTACAAAGTATGCCTTGTTTGGTAATATTTCAAAAATCTTAATCTGCTAAACATATCCTGTTGTGCTACCACACTGTGAGACGTTATAAAATATTGTTGTAAATGCTATTAGAACATGTCGTGAGATGGGACATTGCCACAAATAGCTTTTTAGTCACAACAAGGTAGTGGCCAGACACTGGTAATGGCTATTTCTCACCCATCCAAGAAGAGATCCTACTAACAGGACCTGTTCACAGTGACTATTCTACTGTAGGAAGCACATTCACAATATGGCTTGTTACACTGGATTTAGGGGCCCAATTATGATATTAATATCAATAGTTCAAAATTACAATAATCCATGAGATAGGCCACATCACGTACTGATGGAAAAGTTATAATTTGCAAAGTATGATGATGTTGTTTAGGTGTGTGTCATAGCTATATTAGAAGTTATGAATATGTTTGATATACTAGTATTTTCACTTGTGCTATGTTTCTGGAAGCTACCCTGGACATCAGAGTCTCTCCTATGAAAGCTCATGTGATAAATAAATTTGTTAGTCTTTACAAGTGTCACAGGACTCCTTGTTTGTTTTGCAGGACACGACTAACATGGCTGCCCCTTTGGACCCTAGTAATGATGGCTGAAGAAATTGTCTGTTTAATGGCCCATTAAGAAAACACTCAGGTACGCTGGGCCCAGGGCTTGACCTGGTGAGTACCCAGAACTTGCCCATATGATTCTGGACATCATATTATTTCTGAACAATTTCACAATCAGCATGGAAAAGGCCAGAGGACATAAAAGGACACTGCACCAATGTGATGAAGTAAGAAAACCTCTTGGGCTACTGTGGTTCTTCTTTTCTGTTCCTGTTCTTTGGTGATGGTATTCTGGTGATGGGACACAGGGGTGTGATAACTATAGGTACCACT
>ML681963.1:98444020-98528528 GCA_007922195.1 Podocnemis expansa | reverse complement strand
GCAACAACGCCCTTGTTTCAAAACAATGGTTCCCGTTGTTTTGAAACAACGGTGCGTTGTGTGAACATGTTTTTTTTGTTTTGTTTTGTTTTGAAACAATGAGGCTGTTCCAAAACAAAAGTGCTGTGTGAATACAGCCGTAGTGCTCTGATTAAACGGCTGATCCTTTTGGGACTCCGGAGAACCCTTTTGGCAAGGAACATAGCTTTTTAAGTAACTTATCTCTTTATTAGATCTAGTGGCTTGTTGGGCACCAGTGACTGAAGTGCACTAAAGAGAGCTGAGTGTACTTTGTTGTGGCTTCTTAATAACCAGTAGGGAGAATCAGAAGCATTGTTTGTGACTAATTGGGAAGCCTGACTTCAGTATCACCCATTGCTGCTTGCCCTGATTTTGACATTTTCAGACGGCCACCCCATGCTGGCCAGGCCACAGGACTGCTTGAGCAATGGCAAGCATCTACCATGTCAAATGCTTGTACTGGTCTAGTAAGTAGAAACAAACTGTAAAAGGGGTATGTGTGACATCATCACCGGGCTCCATGCCCATTCAACCGAATATCTGGAAGACAAATGGACTTTGAAAGGGGTCAGAGGAGTTCCACGCAGGGAAGATTGCCCAGCCTGTATTTAAGAAATGGCTTGTAGCAGCTAACATGGTTGAGATGTTGCTAATGCCAGAGCTTATTAGTGTGTAGAATTAGACTAAAAATTTATTTATTGCATGAGTATTTGTGAGAGAAAAATCCCACTTCATCAGGCGCTTTGAAGAGTGAAAGCATCTGCCGAAGCGGGATTTTCTCTCATGTGATAAATAAATTTGTTAGTCTTTAAAAGTGCAACAAGACTTCTTGTTTGTTTTGCTGAACTAGACCAACGTGGCTACCCTTCCTGAAACTACAATTAGACTAAAATCTTATGTTAGCTCATTTGGTAACTAAGTTTAATCACTTTACACTTGCCACTTGTACTCACTTAAAATATATTTTTCTGTGGTCAATAAATTTGTTTTTAATGTTTTATCATACTCAGTGTGTCGAGTGAAGTGTTTAGACGAATTGTTCAGTAACAGAAGCTGGTGCATGTTCCTTGCACTTTGAGGAGACGATCATCGCCATCAACCAGACTTTTTGACCAGGGTACATGGTCTAGTCCTGTGGTCCGAGGCTGAGGAGCCAACTAAGATTTCTCTAGTGGTGTTTTGTGAGTGGCTAGAAAGCTTTCTTTGAACGGACCTGGGTGGGGTTTCTGCCTGTGGAGGGCTGTGTAAGTTCAATACTTGCCAGGGGGTTGTGGCTTGTCACAGCGTGACGGGGCTCAAGCTGGTCAGACAGAGGGCTCAGTGGTATCCCAGATCCAAGGGGTGGTACCCCAGGGGTTTTGCATACCATCACAGGGATGCTTCAGTCAAGGGAAAAGGTACCCAGAACTAGTTTGTGACCCTGCCTTTAGATGACTTAAGGCCCAATACTACAAATTTGTGCCTAAGTAATTTTATACATAGCAATAGCCCAGCAACTCCATGTAAACTCTCACGTGCCTAAAGTTATTCTCCTGTGTTAGGAACCTCCCGAGTCCTTTCAGTTCTTGCTTCACAGACAGAAGTAGAAGACCAACATTCAGCAGCAGGCAATACAACAGGTTTATTGGGATCTTTTTTTTTTCATGCAAGCATGTATTAGGACCTCCTAGTCCTCTAAAACAATAAATTTCCCCCTTACAGACTGGTTTACCTCAGTTTTTATAATGTATTTTAACCAATCATTTCGTTAGTAACATTACAAGATGATTTTTAACCAATTCTAACATATTGTAACCTAAGTCTTCAACCAATCATACCCCACCACCTTAATTGATTACAATTCATTATAAGACAGGCAGAAACAATCAAAGAGCCAAACAGAAATCATTCAAATAGACAATAGAGAGCTGGATACCACAAGGACAAAATAATGAGTGTAGATTTTAATACCACAACTGTTGCAGGGTAATTCTTTTTCCAGACCAGATATTATCAAACCAAGTTTCCTTTAACCACCCTAGCATTGTTCCTTCATTGGGTGGCGTTAGACTGGCTCACCACCTTAATGTGATGCTGGACGTGCATATGTGACTGCAGGGTTCCCAGTTTATGGCTGCCACTCCTGCCTCTAAGCCAGAGTACAAGATCCTAGAAGGAGAAGGTCTGTGGTTTTGGTACTTTGTTTTGATACTCCTGGAACTAGCTAACTAATAAGAACATACCTAAAAATCATAGGATCATAGGTCTTTACAGGCAGGCCTAAATATTTGTATTCGAACATCCTGTACTAATGATTATGAGACCAAGGCCTTCAGTTTCATCAGACCCACTCTGAATCACAGCCAAGGTGAGCCCAGCTCAGGGTTACCTAGTGGTACCTAAGCGATTCCCCCCTGCCCCCCCGCCCCTGGTATTAATTTTATAGCACAGTGCCTGTCTCCAGTTGCTGGGTTGAATATATGCCAGAGGCATGACTATGAAGGTTAGGGTTTCTGTTGCTGGCCCCTAACCAAGGCCTGTTTTGCCATGTGTGTTTAGGAAGCCCCTGAGCGCGACAGACTCAAAGCAGTTCCCCTTCAATCCTTTCATTAGGTACAGATGTCTGAAGTTCAGGTGTTTGGTATTTACTGACAGTGGACATGTCCATTGAAGGAAGTGGCTTGTAAGGGGAGAAATTATTAGTTGAGGCAGGCCAAATCTGAGTCCTCTCTGCAGATCTCAGGGATATCGCACAGCCCATCCCACAACTCCTCCCCACCCAAAGGGCATGTGCGGCTGTGTATTCCTGGCTCCCCAGATCACATAGTGAGCATCCCTTAGCCTCACAACAGTCAGCACTAGAAGAGACTTCATCACACCCAACAGTGGGAACATCTCTCATACAGCCTTTTCCCAGGCAAATTTCAAAGCTTCCCCCTTGTGAGGAAGGACAAGCCCTCACACATCGCACTGTCAGGACTGTTCTGCTAGTTTACCTCCCTGGTCTCTTTCCCACTCCTGTTCCTCCCAGCACTAACCATCCCATGCACCAAACTCCCAACACTCCTTCTCCCTACTTGGTGTTTATGTGCTCCTATACACACAGGTATTTCTTACGTCTCCCTTTTTAGCCAGGGCTTAGCCAAACTTTACATATTCAGCTCTTTTAATCTTCCCTCAGAAATCAATCCCTTTGCTTGTTCATTATTTGTGGTGTTCTTCTCTGAACTCTCTCCAGTTTGCTGACATCTGTCGGCTGTTGGTTTCCCCAGCTTTGAGCTGCAGGCACTTTTATAAACGGATTGAAAGATCGGCTAGTTTCACTTGTCCTCCTGCAAAGTACTCTTAGCTCCGCTGCTGAAATGCTGATCAGTAATTTCCTGTGGGGCTACCCTTCTGTGAGCCACAGCCCTAACACTAGCATGGGGAAGGGGCACATTTCCTCTGCCCACCCCAGCAGTGGAAACTCAACCCCATTACAGGGGCTCTGCTAACTGCCCTGTACATCACAGAGGCCTATGGAACCTGTCTGGAAAGTGCAGATCAAAACAAAATCAGCATTCTGGGGAAAAACAAAACAAAACAAAACACCAAAGCACTGACTTGGCTGCCAGATGGGAAGGAGGGGGTTTGTATGGCAAAATGTTCAGCACCTGACCCATGGAAAACTTCAGCCAGTGCTTTGGATGGGCGGAGTTGCACAGGAATCTCAAGTCAGTGGTGGACAGGAAACAATCTGCCTAGTCTTGTGAAACTTTAACAGATTCCTGGACAGCAGATCCCCAAGCTGGTCTCACACAAAGCACAAGGATGACTGAGGTGCAGTAATAAATGGTGGGGTTTCTTGGTCTGTTGTTTTTTGGGCTAGTCAGACAGTCCCTAGCAACTCTGCTCAGCATCTTAATGAACATGGCATAAACAACAAAAATTTGCAAAACTTCCTCCTCCTCACTCACAGCTGTATCTCAGAGAGCACTATGTCTGAACTCATCAAAACCCTCTGACAGCTTTTTGCACAGGGACTAGAGTCTGCACAAGCCCCAGAAACCATCCCCAGAAGAGAGCAAAGCACTATGCTACTAAGGCAGGCTCACACAGTGAGAAGTTTAGGGGGGGTGCCCCAAGAAAGAAGGGGTCACCCCCCACAGAGCTGAAGGGCCTGCTCATATACTGTGCTCGGCTCTTCTACCCATTGAGCAACTCACAAGGGGTGTTTGAGCTGGTCTTTAGCATCCATACAGGACCTCTAGGACAGGGGCTACCATTCAAGCTATGCCCACACAACATTTTCGCACCACAGGGCTGACTTGGCTGAGGCCTTAGTTCTACCGCAATAGAAATGTTACATAGTAACACTACATTTAAGGCAAGGCTCTTGCTCTGTTCCCTTTACTGACACCACCTTCGCAAACTCTGATTCATCTGCCTTTCCGGGGGTGCAGGGAAGAGATATTTCAGGTTAAGCTGTGGCAGATCCAGTACCGCCCCTCCCCACACCCTGCTGTTGGCATAGAGACAGGATTATCATCATTTCATCCTGAATGCTGACAGCACACCTGGCATCATACAAACCCACCCAACAGGCTGCTTGCCCCAAGGAGCTTGCACTGGGTTGGGGGCAGCATCACAAGGTAACGCCAGGAGGGCATGGCGATCCCTGCATGGTCACAGCCTCAGGGGGGCCAGCATGGAAGGCGACTCAGAGATGACCAACGGGCAACCCTGCCAGCAGTGGAGTGCCTGCTGCAGAGGTGACAGTCACGGGGGGGGGTTCACCCATGAGGCAGCAGTAGACTAACGCCCGGATGATTTAACTAGGAAACTTCTCATTAGGGCTCCCCCTCATTAGGGTCTTGCAGGGAGCAGAGAGCTCTGCTCAGCCACTATAGATGCTATTTGTCTGACAGCCAACTCTGAGCATTAGCAGGGGCTTCTAACCCCCAGCACACACAGCTGGCAGCAGCTCGGGCTCTGGGAGCCTCCCAGGTCTTTGGTGTTATGGTCTCTGGGCAGGGAACGAAGGCCCCACAGGGGACAATGGAAATGGCAGGAGAAGCAAATAATGAAGCTGCCTCACCTTCATCTCCATTTTCTCCTACCTAGCGCTCTCCCCTGCTCAGTAGTTGGGAGACAGGAAAGTCTGCTCCTAGCAGGACCTCACATTCACCAGTGCTGCCTGGGCAGGGTGCCCCTCAGATGTTGTGGCAACTAAGAATTTGGAGTTAGACAGGGCCACTGGAGATACTTCCTTTGTGCTGACCAGTCTCCCTAGCAGACCAGCTTCCATCCAAGGCCAGGGACTGCTCTATAGCTATAGGCAACTGTCTAGGGCGGCTGGAAAAAACTTGCGTGACAAGCTCCGAAAACTGAAGTTCAGCTGCCCCAGTGGTACCATAACCACTGAAGCAACAGAGGGTTCTCCACATCCCCCACCAAAAGCACGCGCCTCTTCCTCCTCTCCTCTTGTGGACCTCTGTCTGAGGGCAGGGAGCAAAGTGACCCAGAGCAGCAGATAGGCCTGAGCCGCCTCCATTCCGGGCTCTTTTGCCAGCATGGAAGGCTGAGATTTGAACCCAAGAACTTTAAACTCTGTGTTCCCAGAAAAAGCCATGGAGAGACGAAGCACCCTGCCACAAACCAGCTGTGCTCAGCAAAGAGTGGGGCAGAGCAGAACAGCTGCAGAAGGAACCAGAGGCGCCCAGTGCGTGGTGCATCTGGGGTTTCTACTCTGTCAAGTGCTCAGACAAAATGGCAGGCGCAGGAGTGTAGGCCCCATCCCTAGGCAACTGGGTCAGGTTAACCAAGACTCAGAGTTTCACTGCCCCAGACGGTCTCTTGCTATCTTGACCTGCCACAATGCCTAGGCTGGTTTGTGCACCCCTCCCTCCTCTGAATGGGATGGGATATGGGCAGCAGCCAGGGCTGTCCCTAGGGTAGGGCAAGCAGGGCAATTGCCCAGGGCCCCACACTTTGGGGACCCCGTAAGGCCTGCACCGCTGCCCTGCCAATGCCGGGGACTGGGCTAGCTAGCCAAAAGTGGCAGCCCGGTTCAGCATGGGGCCTATATTGCTGCCCCCTGGCCATGCTGCCTCCCGCCCCCCTCCCTGCTGCTCCATCACAGAGCCAAAAGCAGTGTGTATGGCTGAGGGATAAATAGTTTTGGCCAGAAAATAAAAAACTGGCTAGATTTAGCAACCACAAGGATGAGGAGGGGTAGTCATCTTCTAATTTTTTAGTCCAGTGGCTAGAACTCTGGGATGTCAGGGACCCAAGTTTGAATCCTTACTGTGCAGCAGGCACGTGGTCTCCACCTTTCCATGTGTGTGCTTTAACTGCTGGACTAAAAGTTATTCGGGGAGCACCTGCCCTCTCCTCCCACCCCCACTGTGTTTGGGAATCTAGCCCTTTAAAAAAAATGCCCTGAAACAAAACATTGCAGATCAAACTACATGTTTGGTTGGAGTCAAAACAAAAGTTTTTGATTCATCACAGAATATTCCAGTCTCGGGGTGGAGCCATTTCTTTCTCCATTTTTTTCAGAACAGCCAGTGAACCGAAAAAAAATCAGTTATTTACCCATCTCGACTCTCCTTGTGCTCAGTGGCAGTGAGTGTTCTTTCTGACAGGGGAGAAAGGGGACCGGATGAAAAATATAAAAGTGTGTGTGTGTCGGGGGGGTGTATTTCACCCCATCCAAACACTGCAAGGTGCAGACAAGGTCCTGTTGGGTTCTTGTGGGACCAGCTCAAGCAGGGCCCAATGATGAAGTAACCCACCCTATTTGTGTAATGACAGGTATGGGGGGAGAGGAAAGAAATGAAACTGTAGCCTTTGGCAGCTGATTTGTTATCCTGAGGCACAAGTGCTGCTGTCTGAGAAGGATTACTGAAGTTTTTTGCCTTCTCTTGTCTTCTCTAAACCAGACGTCCCCTTTGTCCGCAGGGCTGGGGGTTGAAAGCTGTAAACTCCACGCTGTGGAGGCAGCATGTCTCAGGCCAGTCCCTCACGCTGGATGGAGGAGAGTTAGCTGCCAGAGAGTGGTCTGCTCCAGAGTGGTTTTTTCATCTCCCTTGTGAAGTGTGGCCCCTCCTCTTCCCTCCACAGCCCGCACACCAGGGACACCAGCCTTTTGTTCTTCCTTTCCCCAGCTTGCACCAAGGCAAGCTGCTTTATCACTATCGACCGGCTGCAGGCCCTGACAAACAACCTTGCAGGTACTGACAAACTGACAGCCTCCTTTTGCTTTGCTAGGAATTAGGGCTGGGGGCTGACCCAGAACATTTCCTCTGGGGTCTGAGAGGGCCTGAAAGAGAAATGGGCTGGAGAACAAAGGAGACATGCACCAAAACATCTCAGTGAGTTCAGCGTTGTTGCCAGGCTACTGGCACCCAGCCAGAGGGAGAAAGAAGGGCTCTCACAGAGCCTCAGGCTGCAACTCAGAGCAGCTCTTTCCTGAGCCATGGGAAGATGTGGTGGCAAATGTTGCTAGGATTAAGGCAACTGCTGTCTGCATCAACAAAGTGACAGGCCTGGGTTCAGGGCATAGTGGGTAATGGTATTTGGGGTTAATCTGATCACAAATCTGTCAATATGTGTAATTCTACTGAAGGGAAATATAAAATACTGTCTTTTGTGAATTGCTACTCTCTATTTGTTTCAAATCTGTCTGGGTTACTTAAAGGGTAAAAGCTACCCTTAGTTAAAAAGAGGCTTGTAGGACAGGTGACTGGTGGGTGGAGCCAGCAGACAGTGAGAGCAGCCAGTGGCAAGAGTGACCGGTGGGCAGAGCCAGCGGATAGCGGGCAGAGCCAAGGAATGGTGCTAGAGGATGGACTGAGAGACCAGTGGTTGGCACTGGCGGACAGCTGGCATGAAAGACACTCCCTACATACCCTAGGGTTGGTTGGGAGCCTAGTTAGCACGGATTCTCCAGATCAGTGCCGATTTTGCCATTATGTCTTGTACGTTCTGTTAAGTGGTATGGATTGCTGGGAACTTTGCTTTGTACTGATTTTCTAGATCAGCACTGATTTCTGTTATTTGGCCTTTTACACTTTATTTTACTACTATTAAAAGTTCTGTTTACTATACTCAGACTCATGCTTGCGAGCGGGGAAGTTTTACCCCTTTGGGGTGCCTAGGGAACAGTGCAGGATTCCCCAGAAATCTGGGTGGGGCTCCAGTCGTTAGGTGGTGTTACATTATTGGGAAACCCCTAGTCATAGAACCAGGCCCTTGTTCTGCCAGCCTGCCCTGGCAAAAGGGTTATACTTACAAGAAGCAGTGTTAGTTATAAGCATTTCTGGGGTTCCCTGTCAGTGGAGTGTTTGAGCCTGTCCCCTGCACTCCTGAGTTCATCCCTGTAGCAGCCCAGAAAGACAGGCAGCATCATGATCCCCATTTACAGGAAGGAAGCTTTGTGCAAAGAAATTGAGACCACCTTTTTCAAAAAGGGTGACATTTTCTGGAAGCACCAAGTGTTTGGTGTCTTACTTTACGCCTCGTTTTTCAGAAGCCCTAAAGTGAGCCTCCAGCTGGCGTCTGTTGGGCTCCCACGAAAAGGACATACCCCAAGTCTGTGACCATTTTTGAAAATCTCAGTCAAAGTGATTTGGCCACATAACAGCTAGAGCCTGTGGCTAAGCTGGCTGCTGTGTCAAGGACATCATGGCTAGGGCTTGAACGTTCAAGCCGTTCTTCCTCCCTGAGATGGCAGCACCACACCAGGCTGCCTAAATGTCAGTCTGTCAGCATCCGAGCTCTTCACCATTCAGGAAATAGCTTAAATTGGGTGCTGGCATTTCTAGCACTTAGATGCTGGTGCCTGACTGCTGTCCTGATGGATACACTAGACGGGCAAAGGACTGCTTGAGCCCAGGCCCTGCATTTCAGTCAGCTCAGCCCACCCTGAAAACACGGCAGCACAGCCAGTACGGGACAGTGCGGGGGGGGGGGTGGCCGGCCCTCATTGGGAAAGGACAATCCTGCACAGGAGGTGTTTAATGCACATATATGCTAGAAAAAGGGCTTCTCAGTGCCAAGTCAATGTGGCATTTCTCTTAGGCCCTGGCAAGGGCAGTGCAGCCTCTGACCCGTTGCAGGATATGCTCAGGTCTCAGAATGGCGCTCTTTCCCCAGCTCCTGCAGCAGACAGGGAGATCATTGTCACTATTCTCCTGAGACAAAAGAACCCACTCATGCTGCAATGCACCAGTTACCTGGCTCCAGAGCAAGAGCCAAAGTAACTAGTGGTTTAGGAAGCAGCTTCTGTCACTGACAACTGAACCCAGAGGAACTCACATGGTATCTGGGGGCAGTTCCTGGAAGACTAGGCTCTGCATTGTGTCCAGCAGGAGGCAATATAGGAAATGGTGCCGCAGTACTCACTGTGAAGTAGTTCCCTGCTATGCTAGTGTCTGATGGCCAGCTGCAGATGCCTTAAGGCAGAGGGTCTCAAACTCAAGTCACCACAACAGCTGCATGAGGACTAGCATGTTAGTCCGAGGGCTGCACCACTGAAACCTTTTCATACAGTGATACAAAGTATAGTCAAAATGAAGAGTAACATATATATGCTAAGAGTAAGTAAAAATTACTTCTGTTCAAGATGGAGGTATCATCAGGAAGACAAAGAGTGAGTAAGTAAGTAAGTAACACACTTTAAATTGTCAATAATCAGTTATCTGAGAAATTCTAAGTGTCATCATGGGCTGCAAGAAATAACTTTAGGGGCCAGATGCAGCCCACAGGCCATGAGTTTGAGACCCCTGCTTTAAGGCATGGTGTATTTGGGAGCATTGGCTGAGATTAGGGTCACAACTGTTGCAATCTCCCCTTTGTCTAGTAGAGAGCAGCTTGCCTCAAGCCAGGATGGTATCATACCATCATGGCTGGAGAGGCAGAATGGTGAGGCATGGAGGCAGTGCAAGGGGAAGGGTGTCTTCATCAGCACTGGGTATTCAAATGGGCTTTAAGATGATCTTTGTGCTCCAGCTGTTTCTTAAGAATTTGACTTGTTATGAATGCAGCTCGGTTCCCAGCAGCAGCAGCTGCTTCTCAAAGGCTTAGGAAATAAGTCACTCTGGCACCACCACAGGCGGATCTGAACAGCCTGCAGCATGGGAATATGCCTCCCTGCAGGAGCCCCCTGCCTGTCTCAGCATCCCAGGTCGGGGGGGCCCCTGTTATTCATCTTCCTGATCAATAGCGATGGATGTGTGACAGGTACAGCTGAAATGTTACCATCATTATCGAGCTGGGATTCTTCAAACGGCTCTGAACTGTGACACAAATTGTACTTTTATGAGGTCCATTAGGCCATCTGGATGGATTCAAACAGCCTTAATTGTGATGGAGCGGGAGCTGCTTAAAGGAAACTGGATCTCAGCAGCTTCAGCCCATTTGCCATCCTAAATGAAACATTGGAACTGCATGATCTGGGACTGGGACCTGTGGCAGCAGCCAGGAAGGGCCTAGGTGTGGCAAAATGCAACCAGCTGCCTCCCCCACATGTATTGTGAGAACAGAGGAGCCTTCAGCATAGGCACAGGCCCCCACCTACTCCACCTTCCTTGTTTTCAGATTGCCAATCCCCACCCAGAATCTACTGGGTGACCAAGACTGATCAGGTGTGCCCTTCCATTGGGAATCTGCCAGCTGAATAGGGGGATGCAGCCAGGAAGGATGAGAAGGGGTCATGCAAAAGACATGCCCTTCAAGACAAAAGGAGAATTCATTGTGAATCCGTGTTGCCTTTGGCACTCTGGCAGTGCTGCGGCCCAGGGCTCAGTGCCTTCTGCTAGCCCTGGGGAGCCCTGGATTGAGTTCTCACGTAGCTCCGAACCAAGAGATGAGGATCAGAAAACATGAGGTGAGCTGTGTGGAAGAACAGGTTTAGGGAGGTGAAGTGCTGGAGGCAGATGCAGCTTGAGATGTAGCCTTCAAAGCTCCTCCAGATACAAGAGCCCTTCCCTGGGCACAGGTCAGGCTTGAGTGTACTGGAACTGTAACCCACAAGGAGCTCTGGTAGTGCCTCCATCACCCCTTCTGGAGCGACTCTCCTCTGCAGACTGCCACGGAACAGCCTGAACACAGGCTTGGTCCAGCCTTGAGCAATATATGGTACCTCTGATAGGGAAAGTGGAGGCACTTGGTGCTGGGCTGACTCACTGCTCAAACCTGGCACCGACAAACCTCTTCTTCCCCCCACACAAGGGGCCTCTTGCCTCTCCCCTTCACCCCCAGGAAAAGACAAACAACGCAAGGAACGCTGCCCTACTCACCCTCTGGTGATCCATCAGGAGCCAGGAGTCTGCATACTGTATGATGGAACAGACAGATCTGAGCAAAAGGGCAGAAGCAGCCACACATGGAAACCTTCCTTAGGAGCAACCAGGCAGGAGTTAGATGGTGCTGCACAGATCTTAAGTCTATTGTGCACCATCCCCTGCAGCCACATGAAGGGGGTTTAGGGGACACAGCTTTTTTTTTTCTAGTTCAGATGCCAGAGTGATGGATGACTGTGGAGGTAAGGGAAGGATGGAGTGGAGGCTGGAGCAAGTAAAGCAACGGGCACAGCACACACAGTGAGCCAGCCTTGTTCAAGCCTTAATTCCCTCCACCAACCACCCAGGCACCTGCAGCACAGACAGTTCCACATGGAGATTAAAGCAAGCACTTAGTGAGATGAAAAGGAAGTGCACGAGCTGTGAGAAACAATTGGAATCTAAATAGATTCAAACTGCACTCAGGCATTGTGGAGCCAGAACAAAAACCAAAGGAAAAAACCAAAAGGGTAGGGATGGCTGAGTAGGCAACAACTAGCTCATACGCTATCAGCCGCATTAAGAAGAATTTGTTAGAAGGGCCTTCCCTGGGGGAGAGCTAATTTATTCTCTGGTTTATTATACCTCAGACTAGCAGCTGCAGTTCCTCTGGGAAGGAAAAATACAGAGGCTGCAAAACTATTTGCAAATCAACAACAGGATGGGCCAAAGTTGGTGGACAGGGAAAGTGACTCCCAACCCTTGTGGGTACCTGCCCTGGTTTAGGCAGACTAGAAGCTCGGCTTTCCCACCAGCTGTGCCACTCTAACACTCCCCCCCCCTGCAATCACTGCAAACAGCAGCCTCTTGCTCCTGGCACAGGGGACAGGCAGTTGGGATGCCAGGGCATTAACAGAACAGACTGTACATCCTTCATCAGCCAACTGTACATGCTGAGACCTTGCTACCAGGATTAGACAAACAGGAGAGCACAAGGGTAGTACAGCAGAATACAACCCAGTGTGTCAAGAAGGGAGTGACAATCTAGACTTCCAGTAGCCATACACTATCTACATGAGCTGCCCAGGGAGGGGGAGAAAGGTGGGGGGGGGGGCGGCAGTGTTGTCCACTCATCAGGGCACAGGAATCTGGGTGCTGATCCTCCATCACTGTGCAACTGAGCAAGTCCCATAACTTCTTAGGACATCAGTTCTCCTATCTGGTTAAATGAAAATAAGGGAAAATTAATCACAGAATCAGAGAAACTGGAAGGGACCATGAGAGGTCATCAAGGCCAGTCCCCTGCACTCACATGGCAGGACCAAGTACCCTCTTAAACCATCCCTGGCAGGTGTATGTCTAACCTGCTCTTCAACACTTCCAATGAGAGGGATTCCACAACCTGTCCTTCTCCGGGGTTGTCCTCTGTGCAGTTTCCTTTCTCCAGTGGCTAGAGTCTAATAGCTCTTAAACCACATGGGCAGGGTGCACACCAGGCCTCTACTGGCCATCCCACTCCTCTCTTACGGAGTATAAAAGCTGCCTCTGAACAATCCCCTTCAGTCCATTGTTTGGATTGCATGGGAGGCAAGGCTTCCAGGAGGAAAAGTCAATTCAAACTGATCAGCAGAAGACAAGGTGCCTGAGAGAAAAACCAACAACAAGGTGCAAGAGAAAAAGCCCTGCAGAAAGAGGTAACCTCCAAAAGGAAGGTGGTGGGAGTGTGGTAATTCTGAACTCTTCAGAGAAGCCCAGAAACAAGGCGAGGAATTTTCCCTTCTCTACAGATTCCAACATCACAGGTGTCTCACTGCTGGGAACTTCACTGCTGAAGGAGTGTCCCAAAAGGAGAACAAAGCTTCAGACTGGCAGCAGTGACAAGGCCAATGCCCACAGCATGAATGGGAGGAGAGAGAAAGGAGACATCAATAAGCCATTTCTCAAATTCAGCCTTAGGAGCAACATAAGCAAGGAGAATGAGCTCCTAACCACTCAACAGACCCAGGAGACCTGGGTTTAATTCCTTGCTCTGCCACAGAGTTGCTATGTGTCCTTGAGCAAGTCTTTTCATTTAGTCTATGCCTTTCGTGCTGTTTTCACATGGTGACATGTTCCTACCTCACAGAAAGGAAAGACTAAAGTTTATTAAGAATCATGAGGTGCTCAGATATTGTACTGTATTGCATATTGGCTGTTGAGGTCCATAAAACCTTGGAGAGAGAGAGAAAACCCCATAAAAAGAATGCTTAAAGAACTAGGCCAACTGAAACAGAGGGTCTCTCAGAAATAAAACCAATTTCTTCTGGGCAGGGGCATCGCTGTCCCGGGAAAGCACCCGGGGCACCGGCCCACACCACGCCCCCTGCCAGGAGGCCATGCCCCCTTCCCGCAGGCCATGCCCCCAGCCGGGGATGGGGCCATGAGCGGCTGAGTCCCGGATCCCCAGCCGGGGACCGGGCCAGGAGCAGCCTCTGCGGCCACAGGAGGCTGAGCCCCGGATCCCTGGCCAGGGATGGAGCTGCCGCGGCTGCGAGCGGCTGGGCCCCGCATCTCTGGCTCGATTGGGCCGGAGACCAGGAGAGACGGGCCCTGCCAGACCGGGGGCACTGGCACCGGGATTAGGGGCACGTGCCCCGTGTGCCCTTCGCCAGCGACGCCCCTGCTTGTCGGTGTGGAAGAGCTTCCAATATGGGGAGTTCCAAAGCAGCAGCCGTGTTAGTCTAGTAAAGCAAAAAAACCCAAGGAGTCTTGTGGCACTTAAAGACTAACAGATTTATTTGTCGCATGAGCTTTCGTGGGAGAATGTGCCAAGTGGGATATTCTCCCACGAAAGCTCATGAGACAAATAAATCAATATGGGGAGGTTAAACTAGTTCTGGAGCAGGGAGAGTCTGGAATGGGGGGGTGGGTGGGACCCCCTTTAGAGGATGAAACTAAGCAGTAATGCAGGGTAAGGACACAGAGTGAGGGTGATGCTTTTACTAGTGCCAGCTGTGCCTCTGATTTGGCTTTTTGGTTTTGGCCACTCAGGCCATACTGAAAAGATAATGCAGTCCTAGGATGCATCTGAAGAGGTATTTCAAGTAGAGAGAGAGAGGTGTTCGTGCTGCTGTATAAGGCTCTGGTGAGACCTCAGCTGGAATATTGCATGCCGTTCTGGTCCCCCATGTTTAAAAAAGATGAATTCAAACTAGAACAGATGCAGAGAAGGGCTACAAGGATGGTCTGTGGAATGGAAAACCTGCCTTATGAGAGGAGACTCAAGTAGCTTGGCTTGTTTAGCCTAACCAAAAGAAGGTTAAGTGGTGATATGATTGCTCTCTATAAATATATCAGAGGGATAAATATCAGCAAGGGAGAGGAATTATTTAAGCACAGCACCAATGTGGATACAAGAACAAATGGATACAAACTGTCCATTAGAAAATTTAGGCTTGAAGTTAGACACAGGTTTTTAACCATCAGGGGAGTAAAGTCCAGAATAGCCTTCCCAGGTGAGCTCTGGGGACAAAAAACATAACTGCTTTCAAAACTGAGCTTAATAAGTTTATAGAGGAGATGGTATGATGGGATGGCCTACTTTGGAAGTTGATTGATCTTTGACTACTGGTGGAAGATATGCAAGTGGGCTAAGAAGGGAGGGTAGATGGGGTGGGTTCTGAGCTATTACAGAGAACTCTTTCTTGGGAGACAGACTGGTGAGACTTGTCCACATGCTCAGGCTTTTAAATGATCTCCGTATTTGGGGGTCCAGAAGGAATTTTCCCCCAGGGCTGATTGGCTCCAGCTCCGGGAGTTTTTCACTTTCCTCTGTAGCATGGGGCATGGCTCACTTGCTGGTGAATTCTCTGCATCTTAAAGTCCTTAAATCATGATTTGAGGACTTAACTCAGTCATAGGTTAGAGGCTTATTCAGGAGTGGATGGGTGATGTTTTGAGGCCTGCATTGTGCAGTAAGTCAGACTATGAAAAGAAATGCAATCATCTGAAAACCTTATCCAATGTCCAGGAGTGTTGTTGCTCCAGGGGAATACCTGGGGCCCTGGTCCGGGCTCCAACCCCTGGGCCCCAGCCCCGGGAACCACCCCCTTACCCCGATCCAGAGGTGGGGTGCTGGGTTCCTGCCACTGTCTTGCCTGTTCCCGTCCCCTGCTGTGGGTGGCCCAGCCCAGGAGAGGCAGACACCGCAATGGCCAGGCCAGCCCAGCCCCTGGAAGAATAATGAGCTATCTGTCCCTGGGATGTGGGGAAAATCTGGAAGAGTGGCTGGTGAGGTATTATCATCTCCGGGTGACTTCTACACTGACCTGAGTTTGAGGACAGTCCTTATACCCAGCTGGGATTTGATGAATGATGGCTCAGAGAGATGGCTCATGTTTCATCCTTCCACTGCTTTCAAGATTCACTAAATTTCAAGAGTTCGGAGTTCTGCTAGTCTCATGCTAAGAAAGCCACATCCCAGGTGTGAGAATCCTGTACAGATGGTATCTTCAGACAATGATATTTACCCAATTTACGGGACAGCTGTGATGTGAAATTAATATTTGCCAAGTGGTTTGAGATCTTTTAGAAGGGAAGCAGCACCTAGGAGGGATACAGTTGCAATTAAGGGACATCAGCCACTGTGGTGACCAGTCCAGGTGGATACAGCTCCACTACCAGCTGACCAGAGGTTTACATTGATCGTCCACTACATGCTGATCTCATGCTGGGTAAAATGGAAGGAAGAAACAATATGCATACACCTGAAATGGTAGGAAAAGCCACCTGCTCTCAGTGTGTCAGATTAATCATGCATGCCTTGTGGCTTAACTTTGTGACTTTGTACTCACCCCTGACTGTTATAGATTTGAAGATAATTTATATCTTCAAGTCAGTGGTACTCCTATGAGTACCTGCATGACCCCACAATATGCCAACTTTTTTATGACAGACTTAGAACAACGTTTCCTCAAGTTTTGTCATAAAGCACCTCTCCACTACTTATGCTACATTAATGACATCTTTATAATCTCGATCCATGGAAAGGAAGCCCTTGAAGATTTCCACAGAGATTTCAACAATTTCCACCCCACGGTCAATATTAGTTTGGATCACTCCACACAGAAGATCCACTTCCTGGACACTACAGTACAAATAAGTGATGGCCATATAAACACCACCCTATAATGGGAACTTACTGACTGCTATAGTTACATACTGTACAACCCTTGAGCTTTTACCTAGGACACACCACACGATCTATTGGCTATACTACAGCCACGCCCAAAGATATAACCGCATTTGCTCTGATCCCTTAGACAGAGACAGGCACCTTTAGGATCTCTATCATGCATTCTTAAAACTACAATATGCACCTGGGGAGTGAGGAAACAGATTGACAGACCAGATACGTACCCAGAAAGCAACTGCTGCAAGAGAAGCCCAAGAAAGAAAACAGAACACCACTGGTCATCACCTACAATCTCCCAGTCAAACTGCTACAACACACCATTAAGGAGCTACAATCTATCCTACAAGATGATCCCTCACTCGCTCAAGCCCCGGGAGGCAGACCTCTTCTCACTTACAAAAAGCCCCCTAACCTTAAGCAGATACTTACCAGCAGCTACAGACCAAACAAGAGAAATTTAAGGCAGGCACATATCCCTGCAACAAAACCCAGTGCCAACTTTGCACACATATCTGCACAAATGACACCATCATACGACCAAATCAAGCTAGCTGCTCCATCAAGGGCCCATTCGTCAGCTCATCCACCAGTGTGATATATGCCATCATGTGCAAGCAATGCCCCTCTGCCTTATACACTGAACAAACAGGACAGTGTTCCTGACATCAGAAATAACATTTAACAACCAATAGAGGAAAATTTCAATCTCCCTGCTCACTCCATAAAAGATATGTTAATTCCTGTACTTAAGCAAATTGATTACAAATCAAAGCTTCAAAGAAAAACTGTACAGATGGAATTTATATGCAGATTTAACACCACTGCCTTGGGCTTAAACAGCGATATCGGCTGATTTTCTTATTAGACTAGGTGAGTTTTCCTTCTTGCTCGCTCCCCTTCTTCAAATATGCTGTCCATGCTGTTCGAATCTAAACAATTATTTTGATTTGCTGAAACAGTCTGACCTAATCCTATGATTTACACTTCCCTGCATTTATGTTCCTCTAATTAGGTAAGTTCCCCGTCTTCAAGCATCAGACGAAGTGGGATTTTCTCCCACAAAAGCTCATGCGATAAATAAATTAGTTAGTCTTTAAAGTGCAACAAGACTCCTTGTCAGTTTAATCGTAGTGAAATTCAGGGCATTTCTCCCCTCCTCCCAGCCAAAGAGGATTAGGGTAGCACTCCATGTTTTGCCCCTGTATCTTTTACCTTCAGTTCCGTGTTGACTCACACTCACCTTCTTTTTAATCTAGCCTTGTTTTCCATCTTTCCTCTAACTGCTTGTCATATATTCATAGAGTCTAAGTCCAGAAAGCACCACTATGATTATCTAGTCTTGATGGCATGGAACAGGGGGGCAACCCCAGGCACACGTGCCAAATATGCCGTGTGCACCCATTCAGAGTGGCACTCAGGGCTCCCAAGTCCTGCAACTGCTCTCGCCTGCTGACCTCCCCCTCTGGTGGGGCTTGGGGTCTGGAGCCTTAAGAGCTGCATGCAGGTGGTGACTCCTACTGGACCTGCCCCCCCATCAGCCCCAGACCCCTCTGGGGGGCTTGGCCAACAGGAGCTGCTGCACGTGTGCGGTTCTTGTGGCCCCAGGCCCTGCTGGCCCCATCCCTTGCATCTGCTGGCCCCCACTCCTGGCACCTGCTGAGCATGCAGGAGGTGGGCCTGGCACAGGAGCTGACAAAGGTTGTTGACCCTTGGCTTAGAATCTCATAGGCTATAGCATCTCACCAACAACTCCTTTAGCAATCTTGTAATGTCTATTAGTGATACTGCACGTCAATTAGAAGACATCCAGTCATGACCGAGAGACTTCAAGTGATGAAGAAGCTGCCATACCTCCAGCATAAATTGTTCCAATGATTAATGACTCTCCCTATTAAAATATTTCACCTTAGTTTTAGCCTGTGTTTGTCTAGCTTCAGCTTCCAATCATTGATTCTTGTTAGATCTGTCTGTACAATTAAAGAATGCTCTTGCATAAGAAAACTTCTCCTCTTGCAGACCACAATCAAGTCACCTCTTGGCCTATTCTTCGTTAAACTGAAACTAAACAGATTGACCTTTAGTTCTTCTCTGTAAGGCAGTTTTCCAGATCTTAAAGCATTCTTTTCTGAACCCTTGCCAGTTTGTCAACATCGTTGTTAAAGTGCAGATACCAGAACTGGATGCAGTTGTTAATTATGGCCTCACTAAAAACCACATACAGTGATAAAACACCTTCCTATGTTCACTCATTATTCTCCTGTTTATGCATCCAAGAACCACATTAGTTTTTAGTCACCATATCACATTTGGATCTCATGTTTACTTGGTACTCAGCATGATTCCCAAGTCCTTTACTGAGTCTAAAATACAGCCTTCCCCCCATCTTATTAGTGTGACTTACATTCATAGTTGCTAAATGTCTGACCTTGCACCTAGCTGTAGTAAAACAGTCTAATGCTGCATAGCTCTATTCAGTGCTTTCTTTGTTTAAAAAAAAAGTGATAGTACTCAGCCAGGGACTTGGGGGCCGCAGGCAGTGGTGGCAGGAGCTAGGGTTGCATCACTGTGAAAAAAAAGGTGCCAGTACTCTGTACCCCTGAGTACAATCACAAAAAAAAAGCCCTGGCTCTATTTATTTTTTAAGCAGAATGCAATGCAGTATCAGTTTTTCAGACAACTAGTGTAAGTTTCCAGATCACAGGATCTGGTTGTCATGGGGGACTTCAATCTCCCTGCCAGCTGCTGGGAGAGCAATACAACAGAATATAAACAATCAAGGACCTTTTGTAAAGTGTTGCAGAGAACTTCCTGGTGCAAGTGGTGGAGGAACCTATTAGGGGACCAAAGGGCTAGCCGTGTCAGGCTAGTTTAGCAAAACAAACAAGAAATGTTGTGGTACTTTTAAAGACTAAAATTTATTTATCATGTGAGCTTTCATAGGAGAAAATCCCACTTCGCCAAACACTTGAAGATGAAGAACTTACAGATGGGAGGAAAATAAAGGCAGGGAAGTGTAAGACATAGGATCAGGTCAGACTGTTACAGCAAATCAAAGCAGTTTAGATTCAACAGTAGCAAACAGCATATAAGAGGGAGGTGGGTTAAAAATCAAATGTTGTAATAAGAAAAGAAGCCAAAATCCCTATTTAATCTTAAGGCAACCGTATCCTATCTGCATATGAGTAGCAGAATACGTCAATCTTCCTGCTCACTCCACTGACAACATGTTAATAACCGTACTTAGGTAAATGGATAACAAATAAAAATTTCAACGAGAAACTGCAGAATTGGAATTCATATGCAGATTGGACACCATTACCTTAGGGTTAAATAGGGATTTCATTTTTTTTTTCTTATTACAACAGGTGATTTGACCTCACCTCCCCCATATGATGTTCTCCACTGTTTGAATCTAAACAACTGCTTTCAGTTGCTATAAAATGCTGACCTGATCCTATGACTTACATTTCCCTGCATTTATTTTCTTCCCATTCCGTAAGCTCTCCAGCTTCAAGCATCTGACAAAGTGGGATTGTCTCTCATGCAAGCTCATGTGATAAATACATTGGTTAGTTTTTAGAAGTGCCACAAGACTTCCTGTTTATTCTATTTGGGGACTGCAATCCTCTTGACATGCTGCTCACAATAGGGAAGAATTGGTAATAGAAGCAGATGGTAACCTGGGCAGCAGTGACCCTGGGATGGTCAAGGTCAGGATCCTGACAAAAGAAAGAAAGGAGAACAGCAGGCTACGGACTTGGAACTTCACAAAATCAGACTGACTCCTTCAGTGAGCTGTTGGGCAGGATCCCCTAGGAGGCTAATTTGAGGGGAAAGGAGCCTAGGAGAGCTGGCTGTATTTTAAAGAAACCTTATTGAGGGCACAGAGATAAACCATCCCAATGTGCCGAAAGCATAGCAAATATGGCTGGCCACCAGCTTGTCTTAACAGAGAAATCTTGGGTGAGCTTGAACACAAAAAACAAAGCTTACAAGAAGCGAAAACTTTGTCAGATGACCAGGGAGGAGTACAAAAATACTCCTTGAGCATTGCAGGAATGAAATCAGGAAAGCCAAAGCACAAATGGAGTTGCAGCTAGTAAGGGTCATGATAGGTAATACAGAAGGGCTTCTACAGCTGTGTTAGTAACAAGAGGGTGGTCAGGAAAGTGTGAGCCCCTTGCAGAATTGGGGAGGCAGACTGACAGATGATATGGAGAAAGTTAAATTACTCTATGATTTTTTTTGCTTCTCTTGTTACAGAGAAGGTCAGTTCCCAGATGGCTGAACTGGGCAGCACAGTATGGAGAGTAGGTGAGCAGCCCTCAGTGGTAAAGAACAGGTTCAGGACTCTTTAGAAAAGCTGGACCTTCACAAGTTCATGGGCCAGATGCAGTACATCCAAGGATGCAGAGGGCGTTGGGTGATGTGACTGCAGTGTCATTGACCATTATTCTTGAAAACTTGTGGCGATTGGGGGTCGTCCAAGATCACTGGATAAAGGAAAATATAGTGCCCATCTTCAAATAAATTAAGAAGGAGGATCTGGGGACCTACAAGCTGGTCAACCTCACCTCAGTCCCTGGAAATATCATGGAGCAGGTGTAACCCATATGCCAAAAGGAGCTCTCTCTTTTAGGGAGCTCTTGAGGCTGGGTTATATTGCTGGGCAGATTTGGCTGCTCACTTACAGAAGCTTCTGGAAATCAAGTGAGTGGTTGCACTGAGAATCCTCCACTAGATTTTCTACTAGTGCTGTGGCCAGATGCCATGAGAGTGGAGCCTGAGAGCAGCAGTCACAGAGAGTTGCAAAGAGCAGTCCATGTGCTTGGTGTGTGACTGGAGGAAGCTGAGCCAGGAGTGGACAGCAAGATGTTTTCTCCCTTCTGTGATGCATTTTGCAGCACAGTTTTCTCATATGTGACTGATTGTAGGTTAACCAGTAAACTGACTGGATGGTGCTGGTTCCAGAAGAGAAAGACATGCCTGCATGGATTCCTGCCTAAGATTCCTGCAACCAATGAAGAGGATTGCTGCTCCTTGCAACTCAAGCCTTTGGACTTGAACAGAGACTGGAGCTGAGATATGGGTGAACTCCACCTAAGTTTTGGGACTCTTGGGTTTCTCTTCCACAACATAGGTGTGGGGATTGTTCTGTTTAAATTCATTTTGTGTTTCTTAAGATAAGATTTATCATGTTAGTAGTTAATAAAGTTCATTATATTTGTTTATAGGCAGTATTTTAATGTGGGGAGGGTAACAGAACAATCTTTGCTGTTAGTCCCTTACACATTGAATCCTGGGTCTCCAGCTGCTTCTCTGTAGGAGTTGGCATTTAATTTTTTTTTTTTTAAGGTACTACAGGAGGGCAATTAAATGAATTCCAGCCCACTCGAAGGTCACACAGGTCTTCAAGAAATCCATTTTCAGGCACCTGGAAGAGAGAAGGTAATCAGGAACAATCAGCATGAATTCACCAAGGGCAAGTCATGTCTGACCAGCCTTATTGCCTTCTACAGTGAGATGACTGACTGTGTGGATGTGGAGAAAGTGGTGGACATGATATACCTTGACTTTAGGAAAGCTTTTGGTATGGTCTCCCACAGTAATCTGATCAGCCAGTTAAGGAAGTATGGATGGATGAATGGACTACAAGATGGATAGAAAGCTGGCTAAATCATCAGGTTCAGCAAGTAGTGATCAGCAGTTAACTGTCTAGTTGGCAGCTGGTAACAAGCAGAGTGGCCAAGGGGTGGATGTCAGGACAGGTTTGGTTCAATATCTACATTAATGATCTGGAGGATAGGATGGATTGCACCCTCTGCAGCTTTGCAGATGACACAAAGCTGGGGGGAGTGGTATAGACTGGAGAACAGGGATAGGATACAGAGCAACTTAGAAAATTAGAGGATTGGGACAAAAGAAATCTGATGAGGTTCAACAAGGACCAGTACAGAGTCCTGCACTTAGGACAGAAGAATCACATGCACTGCTACAGAATGGGGACCAACTAGCTTGCCAGCAGTTCAGCTGGAAATGACCTGGGGGGTTACAGTGGCCAAGAAGCTAGATATGAGTCAACTGTCTGCCCTTATTGCCAAGACGGCTAACAGCATATTGGGCTGCATTAGCACAGGTATTGCCAGCAGATCAAGAGACGTTATTATTCCTCTCTATTTGAGCACTGGAGAGGTCTCATTTGGAGTGCTGTGCCCAGTTTTGGGGTCCCCACTACAGGAAGGATGTGGACAAATTGGAAACAGTTTAGTGGAAGCCAACAAAAATGCTTAGGGGGCTGGAGCATGTGACTTATGAGGAGAGGCTGAGGGAACTGGGTTTGTTTAGTCTGTAGAAGAGAATGAGGAGGAGATTTGATAGCAGCCTTTAACTTCCTGAAAGAGGAGTCCAGGGAGGCTGGACCTAAGGCTGTTATCAGAGGTAAGATGACAGAGCTAGGGGCAATGGTCTCATGTTGCAGTACGAGAGGTTTTGGTTGGCTAATAGGAAACACTTTTTCACTAGCGTGGTGAAATGCTGGAATGGGTTACCTAGAAAGGTTGTAGAATCTCCAGTCTTGGAGGTTTTGAAGCTGTGGCTTGACAAAACTCTGGCTGGGATAGTTGAGTTGGAGCTGGTCCTGCTTTGAGTAGGGGGTTGGATCAAATGACCTCCTGAGGTTCTTTCCAACCCTAATCTTCTATGATAAGTCAACTGTCTTGCAGAAGTCTAAATATATTATGCCAACAGTCACCATTGCTGATGAAACTTGTGACCTCATTATGAAATGCTATCATTTGCTCTTTCATAGCTCTTTTTGTAGCAAATTTGTCTTCAAGGCTCTCACAGGGTCATTGTCCTAGAGTTTTCAGCCTTTCATTTTGGGTATAATGTATCTTAAGAACCAGTAGCTTCAAACATCTAAAGAACATTAGGTCAAATGTCCTTATGAGAACAGCTGGAGAATGGGGCTGACAAAGGAAAAATACCTATTACCTTTGTTTCCTGAGCTGGAATTCATTATAAATGTTGGTACGGACCAGTTGGGACTTAAGAGCAAACTTATGTGACCTTGAAATGAAGTACACACTGGATATCCTTAGTCCCAGGTCAAGAAAAGGTGGACTGTGCTCCATCAAGCACAGCCCAGATTGAGCCTAGAAAACCAGCCTAGTGTGAGCTGAACCTGAAGACTGAGTGCAGAACACACTCCAGGAAAGGGTGTAACCACTGGTCTTTCACTGGAATGTGCAAAAAGCATAGCCAAGAAACTGAATGAATTTAGAGAACAAAGGACATACACTGATTTAGCCCTGGGAGAAGGGAATGCAAGGGCAATAGCAAAGGCAACAAAGAGGTGCCTAGGACTGACTGAATACACACCTTGAAATCGCTCTGCAGAAGAACACAGTGGAATGCCACGTTGGTCTCCTTTGGGCAAGCACATGGGAGATACAAAGGGCTAAATGAACAGCACTGACTTCCCATCTCATGAGTAGCATGGTGGTTTTCTCAGCCCAGGTCACTGTTTGAGACACACTGTGGTCTGCCCAGAGAACATCACAACTCGGAGTGAGAGTGAACCAAAGGAGGAAGGTTATCGCTGCAGCTGCCATTGTGTGTCCTGGCCTCACATTTCCATGTCAAGCCTACTCAACGGAGGGGAGGTTCTGCAGCCTGAGCAGTTGCTTCCCCTTACAAAACATGGAATTGTTTTCCATCAGTCTCCTTGTCCTGGTGTTTATACTCTTTCCTGTGGCCTGAAAGCTGTGACCTAGGGGCTGAGTTTGGCCACTAAGAAAAGCCAACCAGCCTTGGTTTTTCCTAGAGTAATTGTTTTAATTAGCATTTGCTCTGATGTAGATTATTAACACAGGGTTTGTAACATAATTTCTGTGGGAGCTTATGCAGTAGGCAGACAGATAAGTGCAGCCCTTTGTACTGCCATAGCATTTAAAACACTCTAGTGCAATGGTTCCCAACTTTCTTGGCTCGAGGGCCACAAACAGCATTATTTACAACCCTGAAGGGCACCAGTCAGCTCATAAAAAATGTATTGATGTATTTGTATAGTGCACTATACATAACTGAGGAATATAGATTTTTACATATTTAAAACAAACAAGGAGTCTTGTGGCACTTGAAGACTAACAATTTTATTTATCACAGGAGCTTTCATGGGAGAATATCCCACTTCGTCAGATGCTTTAAAGATAGGGGAACTTACAGAATGGAAGGAAAAGAAATGTAGGGAGTGGAAGTCATGGGATCAGGTCAGACTGTTACAGCAAATCAATGCAGTGGTTTAGATACACACACTGGGGAACAGCATATAGAGGGAGATGAGGACAAATCACACAAAAGCTCGTGATAAATAAATATGGTAGTCTTTAAAAGTGCCACAGGACTCGTTTGTTTTGCTGAACAAGACTAACATAGCTATCCCTTTGGAACTTGTGCCCAGCAAACCACTAGAAACCTGGGCCTCAACACCCCCAGCTACACAGACATGACCCAGGGTCTCATGCTGGAAGAAAAAGGATAAGTGAACTTGGAGCACTTCTTCTGGCTCTTAGATCAGAATGCAATTGTATGTTTATAGATTGAGCAATGTAAACGCCATCTTTAAAGCATCTGATGAAGTGGGATTTTCCCCCACAAAAGCTCATGTTATAGATAAATTTGTTAGTCTTCAGGTGCCACAGAATTCCTTGCTTGTTTTACTGAACTAGACAAACATGGCTGCCTCTTTGGAACTTGGCTATATATGTAAACTAAACATTTAGTTAGTGCAAAGCAAATTTAAAATTAAAAAAAATTAAGCTTAGCTGTTTAAAAATGTTTTTAAAAAATTTAAATTAAGAAAATTAAATCATTAAGAACAGTTCATTTTATTTCAGTGACTATTAGAACAGGAGCTGGGAGGGCTGGGAATTGGCAGGCAGGAGGCAGGTACCTGTGGGAAGTTGGGAGCAGGCACTGGGTGGAGATTGGCAACCACAGTCCTGCCAAGGTATTACATAAACAGAGATGGGAAATCTTGCTAGGGTAAATGGAAGACCAGAAAGTTAGGTTTTAGAAGCCACATGTCCAAGTGCTTTGGAAGCTAGTAGCCTCCTCTGAATTGCCTCAGCACAGCTGGTCAGCACTGAGAGAACACTGTGCTGATAACAGGAACTCGCTTAGCTCCCAACTGGGTCTGAAGTCAGCCACGAAAATAATCTGCCCATTAAAATCTTATTGAAAGATAGTTGCTTTGTCCTGTGCTGCATTCAGAAAGAGAGATTAGAGCCAATTTGATCGGAGCCAGTCCATGATCCTATCAGGGTATTACAGTATTATTGGAGTGGGAACTGAGAAAACTATTTTAATAGCTATGATCTTACCAGTCATCTGAAATTAAACTTCAGGAAAGACCATGATGCCTACTGCTTGCTCTGCTGCAAGCCTACAATTGCAAGGCACAGAATTCTTGAGGGTAAAAGTGTTTTTACCTCTGCGTCAGATTTATATACAAACCCCATCAACGGGAGCCAACACAACTGTGTTATTTATCAGGCACCAGTTGTGTGCTGGGACTCAGTGGGTTACAAACATCCCTAGAAACAGATCTCAGTGGAGGGAGTCTGCATTCTAGTACAGACACAAAGCATGTACTGGGGAGCAGGGAAGAAGGGGGAAGGTGAGGCTGAGAGTGTGCTGAGCTGAACGTGGAAGCTGGCCACTCACTTTCTGAACAACTTGTATTTACAGGCCCGTATCCTGGAAAGTGGTGCCTTGGAAAAGGAATTAAGAACCATAGTGGGCAAGCAACTCCATCAATGCCATGACACAAAGGCCCAATGTGATTAATAAGTAAGAGCAGGGAGTGATTTTACCTCCGCATACAGCATTGGTAGGACCATTACTGGAATACTGTGTCCAGTTCAGCAGCTGCCTTTTTAGAAAGCCGTTGAAAAGTTGGAGAGGGTGCAATAAAGAGCCACATGAAAATGATTTGAGGGCTTGAGATGATGCTCTTCCAGTGAGGGAGATGTAAGGAACTCATGGTCTTTAGTTTGATAAAAAGATGACAGAGGTGATTAGATTATAGTGCATAACCACCTTCATGGGGAGAAAATACTCAGTACTAATCACTCTTTCATCTAGAAGAGAAGGTGAGAAGAAGAACCAATACTGATGGTGATTTTCCATTGGAACAAACTGCCAAGGGAAGTGAGGGATTCCCCATATCTTGATGTCTTCCAGTCATGACTTGCTGCCTTCAAGAAAAGATGGTTTAGCCAGTCACAAGTTATTGGGCTCTGTGCAGAGGTGATGAGGTGAAATTTAGCATCCTGTGATGTGCAGGAGGTAGGTCAGATTGGCTGACCTATTGGGCCCTCCTGGCTTTAAACTCTCTTGAGTGTCAGAATGTATCCAAGCCCAGCTTCTACCATCTGAGAGTGTCTCCTCCCTCATCCTCCTAATTGCTAGTCCTCCATTGGCTGGACTCTGGGTCAGCTCATCTGACAGAAGAAGCTTGGCAGGAGTTGCTGCCTTAGCAGAATGGCACAGGGACAGTCATGGCAGGCAGAGCTCTCCCCTCAGCTCCTTGCTATGGCAGTGCCCCAGGCTGGTCCATTTGTATCATTTCAACAGCAGTAAGAAGTCAGCATTGTGGAGGAGGGATGAAAGGGGCTGCTGCCCCTGTGAGCCCTCTAAGGGCCATCCATCCCCACTATCAGACTTTCCTCCCTGCATGAAGGTTTTTTCCCCTCAGCCTCTGGCTAGCACCGCCATCCCGGATGGGTACCATGCTTGGCCGGGAGCACTCATGCCGAGTATGTTCTTGGGTGCCATAGGGCTTCTGGCAGAGTTTCCTTGGGAACTTTTGCAGTGGGCAGGAAGTACCCCATGATACAGAGAGGGTCCCTTACCAATCAGCTCTGCTCACATTGCCCTTGATTTCTTTCAGTGTCGATGGTGATTCAAAGAGATGGAAAAACATCCCTTCCCAATATAGCATCTGCGACCAAGGAGCCTGCTGCTAGTTCCACAGAGCAATCATCTGCATCTGCTCTCACATCCTTGTTCACTCTCTGATCAAGAGAGTCACCTAGCCAGGTGTGCTTCTGCACATGAAGGGAGGAGCAGATACAATCACAGCAGCAGTTTCATTTAGGGAGGCAGTCAACTTTATTTCACCGTGCTCTGGGACCTTCAAGGCATAAACTAAATGTATGAAGAAGAGCAAGGTGTTTAGCATACTCACAGATGGCCATGCTCTAAGTTGGGGTAGGAGAAGAAAGCAGTGAGTAAAGCCTGTGCCCTAAGCTAAGAAAAGAACCTCTGAACGCACACATTACAGTAAAATCGCATGTGTTTGTCCAGGCCTTTGCATGACTTCTACCACCACAGGAACTGGGCACCTTACTTCTAACCTTAGCCTCAATGTATGCATGCCAATGACAAATCTGCAGGAATACCAGAACTCTGAATAAATGGGCACAAATCTGATATCAGAAATCACAACACTCTAAAATGGGTGGGTCAGCATTTCAATCTTCGTGAGCACTCCATTAACGATTTGCTAATTGCTGTGCTCACACAGATGAATACTAAATCAAGGCTTCAAAGAGAAGCTACTGAAATAGAATTTATTTTCAAATTTGGTTGCATTGCGCCAGGACTTAATAGGGACATTGAATTTTTCTCTCGCTACAACAGGTAATTTGACCTCATCGCCCTCTGTATGCTGTTCCCCAGTGTTTGAAACTTTACATCTTTTGATTTGCTGTTAGAGTGTGACCTGTTCCCATGACTTACAGTCCCCTGCATTTATTTCCTCCAATTCTGTAAGTTCCCCGTCTTCAAAGTGTCTGACAAAGTGGGATTTTCTCCCATGAAAGCTCATGCAATAAATATATTTGTTAGTCTTTAAGTGTCACAGGGCTCCTTGTTTATTTGTTTTACTGAACTAGACTAACATAGCTGCCCCTTTGGATCTCACAACTCTGGTATAACACCCAATCTGAGCAAGCAAAGTCCAGCAGTCAGAACCAAACACGCAAGCAGAGGCAAGCCTGTTCAGTACTTGGAGCCCTAAACAGAAACCTCACAGGTTGCCAGAAGTGCTGTGTGGCTCAAGTGGTTGTGTTCCTTGGTATGGTGGTAGAGGCCCCTGCCAAGATGTGCCCATCCACCTGCCTCTTCCTTCCCCCAGCTGCATCATGAGTAGCTGAGAACATTGTAATAGCTGGCACTTGGCCTCAGAGTGCATCTTGCACATCTTTGGCACAGCAGCTGGGAACAGCATGAGTGAACATGATAGGTCCTTTCCAAGATCAAGGCCCAGCTAAACCAATAAACATAGGCAGCCTCACAGCGTCCAGCCATTCGAACGAAGCCTAGCAAATCTGGGAAACCTAGCTCTGCCAACCCTGATGTCTTTGGGTCTCCCTTCAAGGATGAGGAGGTCAACACACAGGCCTCACTTTGGACCAGTTTCTTTAGACCAGGCCATTGCTGCTACCTCCATTTTCACTCTAGCCTTTCCCACCTATTCAGCTCCAGCTTGGTCATCCTAGAGCCCCGAGTCTCCTCTCAGGATGGTGGTATTTTGTCCATTATTTCACTGGTCACTAGCAGGTAGGTGACGAAGGGGGGAGGAAAAGCTGTCAGTGGCCCTAGCCAGAAGGCATCTCTTTTTTAACTTCCTCATCCAGCCTTCATTAAGTTATCTGTTCATTGCTGCTCTCCAGCCTTCTCTCTTTCAAGATTTGTGCCCCACTCCCATCCTGCCAACGTGAACAAACACAGCAGCAGCTACACCACCTTTCCACCTCCTTGCATTACCCTCTTCTTTCCATTGTATCTCCTTGAGCCCTAAATATTCTGAGCTGGCTGGCATGATCACATGGAGTATGTCTATACTAGGGGCTTAAGTCGACTTAAGCAGGCTAAAGTTGACTTAACCAAAGCCCTGGCCACATTTGGCATTTATTAAGTCAGCTTAAGGCCCTCCTTAAGTTGACTCAATAACTCTCACTCTAAGTCGACTCAGGTGTTAAGTCGACTTTATTAAGTTGCAGTAACGAAATGTGGCCACTTAAGTCAACTTAAGGAATCCTATCTAATAACATGTGCCTGCTTAAGTTGACTTAAGCAACACGTGTTTTTATTAGGACACTTTCTTAAGTCGACAACCAACTTTGTTAAGTCAACTAAGAGAAGTGTGGACTCACTAAGTCGACTTAATAAAGTTGACTTAAAGTAGACTTTGTTAAGTTGACTTAATAGAGTCCATCAGATCCTGTGGCTGGAGATCCAGCCAGGGAGGTGTGATGGTAGAAGCACAACAGCGATGCTTGGTATTCAGAACAAGGGGGTATGGGAGAGGCAGTGGGGAGGTAGGTGCTCAGCATTCTTCTCATTAGGGTTAAAGGATGCTGCATGACAGCAGACTGGGGATGGGAGACATCTGCACAGTCGCCAGCAGCTGGTTGGAGCCTGGTCTAACCAGCTCCTGCTTGCTACACCTCGTCAGCAGTGGAGCTTCTGGGATGAAGTGGAGAAAGCAGGGACTGTTCATGAGCAGCACCACCTGGTTTCGGTTTGTAATCTCAGACACATAACAATCCAAACACCCACTCACAGGGGAGAGGTTGGAGGAAGCCCTCGCTGCCAGAGGCCCAGCTGGTACTGATTGGGTACTGAGGGGAGGGAGCTGGGTTACTAGTGGGTACAGACTGGACACAACTAACTCATGCATGTTACACACTAGCAGCAATTGCTTGAAACTACAGCAAATGCTAGCCAAGGGGCTGAACAAGAGCAGGTGAGACATGCCTCTGCCATGGACAGTGGGGATACAAATAAATGCCTTTGGTAGAAAGTGCCAAGCATGTTTTAACAAGCTCCCCACCTGTTTCCACCACAGCAGGAGGAGGAGGAGAGAGGCCTCTTTGAGGGAGGAGAGGAAGGGGCACTAGACATTTATTGGCTTGTTTTCCTCACAGGGTGCTGGCTGGAAATCAAAGGCCATCTCCCTTCATGTGCCAAGTCCCCCCTTGCGCAAAGGAGAATGACATTTACATGCCATGTGCTGGGATCCCCACTGAAGCGCAGCCAGCTCACCACACAGCAGTCTCTAATCCATTTGCCTTTTCCTGTTGAAGAATAGCTTTGCTGACAGATTGGGACCACACAGGGAGGGTGGCTGATCCCAGGCAAGCTGCCTCTTCCATCAGCTCAAGCCAAGGGCAGAGAAAAGAGCTCTAGGCCTTCACCTGGCTCAGGGACAGGGTCACAGCAGCAACTCTCTCCCTAGTCTCCTGGATGCATTGACACCAGCGTATGAGAGCAGCACTGACCAGCAGCGGGAGCAGGCAAGTCACAAGCTGGCTGTGGATGAGAATCCGACTCATGCGCCCTCAAAGCTCTCGGCGTTCATTTGCCAGCATTTCCCTGAGACTCAGCACTATGGAATCCCAGCCCTGGGTCCCCATTTGCTCCTTTCTGTCTCCCCAAAGCAGTCCTCACAAGCAGTTAGAGTGGGGCAAAGCCAGGCAAGGAGAAGGCAGCTACTAGCAGCAGGTGTGGGCCAGCCCCTCCATGAGGTTAGGTTACGGGAAGCAACAAGCAATACCCGGCACTCATTGCCTGGTTTAACTACTCTGCCACCTTGCTGTAGATGGTTGCCAGCACTGGACATCTGAGAGGAAGGGGAAAAAACCTCCTAAAAGCTCCCACTGCACTCAGCTCAGCATCACGGGCGCATCAGACACCTCCCCACCAGCTTGTATAGCCTTAGGACGAGTGTGGGAAAGTGGAGCTACCAAGGAGCAGGCAAACGGAGAAACACACACATAGGAGATAAAGACATGGAGGGAAAGAACAGAAAATGGACAAAGGAGATATGAGGCAACTGTCAGTGCAGGTGAGACAACAGACGGACACCTGTTTGTTCATCCACCCTGGGTCCCCCGGCACAAACCAGCTGGGGCCCATGGCCTTAGCTGCTGACTGTCACCAGTTAAATTAACTTGTGGGAATGGTCCCCGCTGGCACCTGGGGCTCTCTCTTCCCGCCTGCTAACGGACCCATTGTGGGTTAGCACTAGTTGAGTCCTATTGGCATGTCTGATTAACATCAAGATGCCCTTCTGGCCCCCAGCACCCACCTTCAATGAGCTGCAGCTGACATTTTCACAATGATCAAGCTTGACTGATCCCTCTCCTCTTCCTGACTAACCTAAATTTTCAGCAAATTTTGCCACTAGGCTACTCCTCCTCCTTTTCCAACTCATTAAGATATTTCTAGAATATGGGGCTTTGAGCTGATCCTTGGGCCAATCCACTATTAACCTCTTTCCCCGCTGAGAATTGGCCATTTATTCCTAACTGTGCTTCCCAGCTCAAACAGTTTCTACTGATGAAAGAACTTTACCTCTCGCCCCCAAGGTGACTATGTTTCCTTAATAGCTTCTTGTGATGGACTTTATCAAAAGCCTTTTGAAAGTTAAAATAAATCCTATCCATCAGGTTCTCCTTTCCCCAGGCATCTGTTAGCAACTTTAAAAGTGCCTGACAGGTTAGAGAGCCAAGAAGAGTCTTGAATTCTCACATTTCTTGTTCCTAAGAAGCCAACACACTCATTTCCCCATTGGATGGGACATGAGACAGTATTTGGCCATGACATGGCTTTCCTGGGGAAAGTGGCTGCCTAGCCCACATTCATGGAAGGCTGGTGGCTCTGGAGCTCTAGATCAATCCAAGCATGCTGGTCTGAGAGTCATGGTAGCTGCAGCATTGTGTGCACAGGCCTTGTTAACAGTTGCTGTTCAAGGCTTCATGTGAGGAGGCCACTGGACATTCCCTGTCTGAAGACCTAGTGAGAGCTTGCATCAGTCCTAAGGGTCTGGGGATGTGGGAGAAACTAACTTGGCAGTGAGTGGGGATAGGGTGGCTGGCAGTCTCAAGGGAAGGGAGCTGGAGAGAGACAGGCTGAGCAGAATGAATCTAGTCACCTCTTCCTCCTAGGTGCTGGGCTCTGCTTGTCAATCCAGATCATCCTTCCCTCTCTGTGCTTCATCTGGGACTCTGGGCCTGTTCTACGGGATAGGCTGCTGAGTTGTGCATATTCCCTGCCTGAAACAGCTACAATAAACTGCTGTTGCCTCTGCAGGCTCAAGCCCACCAACTCCTTGCACCAAAGAGCACCTGCTGTTCCTTCGGCAGAAGGCCTGGGCCTTCAGGCTTGGAACCAGGTTTCCTAACAGCAGCCAAACCTCTATTCCCAGTGAAGCTTCTGAAGAGGAGTGAGGGAGGGCTGAGCAGGCTGTGGCCTGGAGAATGTTCATCCATCTCCCTCCCCCTATTTGTAAATAAATAACTGCACCTGAGATCTCAGTCTGCACACAGCTACACTTGCCAAGTAGCCCTGAGACAGTAATGCCGCAGAGCCTGACCTTCTATTGATGCTGGGCACCACAGTCCCTGGCTTCTCTGGGAAGGCTTCACTGGGCCTTCTCCAAATGAAGATCTTCTTCAGTACAGAGAGAGTGAGTCCAGACTAAACTGAGACGTAAGGGTTGCTCTTATTCCAAGTTCATGGGAGTCCTACCATCACCGTCAGTGGGAGTAGGACCTTACTGTGGGGACTGAGGAAGTGAGCCCAGACTAGCTGACTATGATACGTCATGGCTGTTCACAGCTAGAGCACTGTGGCCAGCCTCAACTGCTGCAGGGAACACAGACATGTCAGTGTGGTGCACTGGCATCTTTTACCAGCCTCTGCTCCTTTTCATTTCCAAAGGAGCTGTGCATGGACCCATAAGCACTGGCTATATCCAGGGCAGAGGCTGCCCTGAGCAGGCCACCATAGTAGGGACAGAGCCCCTCTGGCTCAGTGGATCAATACATTCCCATGGAGCCTGCACAGAAGCAGAGACAGGATGCATGTAGCTGCCACCTCCATGGAAGGGAATCCCATTATCAGGCCCTGTCAGCTCAGAGATGTGACTGGCACAGGGCAGGCTTCAGTGCCTCATTAACACCCCGCCACGAGGCCTGGCAGTGGCTGATTTGATTGAAGGTTCATTTCCAGGCCATGATTTAAGGGAAGATTTGCTTAATGTTCTTTAACCGACTCTTCTGACTGGGAGCTTGAGTGCATATAATGATGGCCTTATTTATTGGGATGGCCTAACAGTGTGCAGAGGGGCAGGCACATGCCAAGCAACAATTATGCAGACACAGCAGGGAAAGGGCCCCTCACACCAGGCTGCTTATCATGTCTATCCCCATGGGCCTAGGAGCCCTGGCCCTTGTGGGGGAGTGGCCTGCACAAGGAGCGCATTTCCCGGCTCTCTTGGAGTAGATAGCTGTGCCCCATTCTTTTAGCAGCTTTTGGCTCTTTGCATCAGGGGGTGAAGGGAAAACCAGGGAGGAATGTACCCAGCTGTCTAATGTTAGAGGGAGGCACTTGGGAGCAGGACTGCCGAGCTCTGTTCCCAGCTCTGCTCGTAACTCACTGTGTGACCCGGGGTGCCTCTGCCCTGGAGGTGATAACACCCCTTTCTGTTCTGGAGGAGGAGGGAACACGAGGTTCTTGTTTGTGAGGCACCTGGAGCTCCTTGGATGAGGGGGCTAAGAGAAGGCCAAGACTCCAACGCACATTGCCCAGCAGACAAGAGAAGACAACAGGCTGGAGAAGGGTTTGTCATATTTTAATGACATTGATCTTTGGTGTTTCCCTCGTTAGCACTCAAGACTCTCCCCCTACCCTCCCGCCACAAGCTTGCTGGGATGGAGAGTTACAAACGAAAAGGAAAATCACATTTTAGACTAAAAACAAAATATTATCAGAGCCTTGATTTCTCCACTAGAAACTACATGTACAAGGTCAAGATTTCACATGCAACACCTTACGTCACAGACCCATACCTCACGCCCTAACCTGGAGCTGGAAGACTGCCGTCCCTCCCCACTCCCCAAGGGAAACGCAGCCTACCAATGGTGCCATGATCCTGGCAGACTTTGCCAAGATGGTGTATTCATGTTAATATTGGCACAGCTGGGGTGTGAAGACATTGGAGTATCCTTGTGCAAACCAGCCCCTAGCAGGAGGAGCCATCCCCACCTCACTCCCACACCTTGCATTTGCCCCTATTCTCTTCCCCCATCTATAGTAGCTCAGTGCTAAGCTAACACCAAAGGAAGAAGTGTCCAGTTCTGAGAGGCTCCTGGGTATATAAAGGATGGTGAAACCCAAGCCTAGCTTGTCCTACTCCACTCCGTGAAGACTTCAGGCTGGAGAGGAATAATGTTCTTTCTAGTCACCAAAATGCTCCACCCCCTCCACCCTCCAAGGGCCACAAGGCAATGCCATGGAGTGAGGCTCTGGTCTGGAAGACTCCTCCATTCCAATAGAACAGCTGGGGCATCAAAGACAGGATACGCCCAATAGGGTCATTTGTTTCTGGAGGACACTGCAGGCTCTCCTCCCCCCTTCCCTGATATTCGTTCTTCTGCTCCATCCTTGGGGCTGGGGCCAAGGAGGGGAAAACACACATTTTACAAAGGATAACATTTACTGCAGTGCAGGGTTAGGGCTAAGCCCAGGGGATTCCCAGCGAGCTGTGGAATTTGCACAAGGCTCAGATGAGCAATGTTAATGTTCTTGTAGAAAGTGGGCAGCAACATGGGTGCCGGAAGCTAAGACAAAATGAAGCTTCTTCCCCATGGGGTCCTATAGATTTGATGCCTTCCCTTCCATTTCCTTCTCCTCCCCGCAGGTACAGATGCCCCCTCAACTACCGTCACCCTACCAGGGTCCCAATACCCCACTTGTCCAGCTCCTGATCAGCTGTGAGGTACAGGTCAGCTTAGCAGTACAAGGGTAGCACCAAGACACAATTCATCTCTACCTGTTCCGCGACTCCCCGCTGGTGCTGTCATTACTAAAGTAGTTGGTATTGTCAGGAAGATGGTTGTTATTAGTCAGGTCACTGTACTCAATTGGTCCCTCAGTGTCCATGGAGGACTGGGACTGCTCTGGCAGATCCAGTCCATCGGCTCCTTGTCCTTCACTCCTGCCGGGAGCTGTCTGCGGGCTCAGGCTGTGCTCTGCCAGCTGCACAGACTCAGAGAGGATCCGTCCCTCCAGCTCAGCTGCCAACTCACGTGAGGTGGACTGCTGCACCAAGGCGCCATCTGCTCCCATGGGCTCCACACCAGTCTGAGAGCTTCGGTGAATCCGGTGACTCACAATGATGTTGTTGCCAAAGCCACCCATGGATGCCATAGTGGTGCTCTGCTCCCGCTGGACCACAGCGGTCATGCCACCTTCAGCCATCAGCCGCTGAATCCTGCTGAGGGCATCGTCCCCAGCGGCCCCATATTCTGGACCTTCACCTGGAAGAGAGAACATGAGAAGTGGCCTCAGTGCACAGGACACAAGAACTAAGGGACATGCTGTCCACGCTGAAAGGAAGAAGCAGCTCCTCAGATGCAGCATGGTGCTCACGGACTAGGACAGATCAACTATGAGGCACGCTATCTCCTTGCAGAGGTGCACAGATTGTGCCCTACAGAACCGAGCACGAGTTTTATTACATTTTGTTTCACTTTTATTAAAGTGCCAAACAAGACGAATTCAACTCTGACAACACACAGCCCACAGTGCAGAAGCTCTTTCCAAGCCACAGTCCCCAAAGCAACCAGCCCCCAGGACAGAATGATTCCTGCCAGCCAGCAGCAGGGATGGATAATGCTGCTTAGTTTAATGGGCCCTATGGGTAGGACACTTGCTGCATACTGCTGGGCACTAGGTAAAGCTCTGCAAACAGTCACAGGTGAGAGCATGTCCATAAAAGCAAGGTTCTCCAAGAGAATCAAATCACCCCCAATAACCCACTCCATGCACACGCTGCTCCTCTTCCTCACCATGCCAGGGGAGGAAAGCAGGTACCATTCTCAGAGCAGGGAGAGCTGCACTCCTCTACTGTGCTCCACCTTATCCTTCTCCAAAATGGTAGGTGTTGTCTCTTGAGGGTCAGTAGCACCAGCTCTGAGCTGACACAGCCAAAGCACAGCACCCTCCCAACCCCCACCCACTGTATAGCCTTGCAGACCAAAGACACTCATAGCATCTGCTGGCCAAGGCGCTGTTAGGCACAGCACCACCTCACTGTTCTGCTCTTGCAGCAGCAGAAGAGTGGGTTCCCAAAGACAGAGAGGCGGCAGACTGGAATGGTGGCAAGAAGATTAATAAAAGATGCTCCCTGCGCCAGTCCTGGAGACCTTCCCTGCCACGCTTTTCATATCCATCCCTGGCTCCCTCAGGCTCCAAGGAAGAGAAATGGCATCCCTGAACAGAGTCTGGGAGGAAGCTCTTACCAAGCCATGCAAGTGTGGAGTGAAAAGGCCACAGACACAGTTTCTTCCCAGCTATGAGAAAGGTCAGTGAGTCCCCAGGGCCCAGAGCACAGCTCACCATGCTCTGCAACAAACAAAACATTTTGCAGGTGGTCACAGCGGCCCAGAAGTCACCTCTAGGGTCCTTCCTCTCTTACCCAGTGAGATTCTATCAGAGGAGGAGGCCATTTTTTGAACGGACAGCCATGTGTGTACAGAGAAAGACTTGCGCCTGTACATCACTGCAGAATGGAGAAAACTCAAGAGTCCCATATAGAGAGCAAAATACTACATGAAATAAATCCTGCCTAAAGGAAGAACAAGTTACCAGAGCTGACAGGTCTGCCCCTCATCCACATACTCCATTAGTGTTAAACCTCATCCAGCCTGTTCAGGGAAAGGTTCTTATTCACTGGAATGTGTTGCAATCATTCCACAGAGAGATGCAATAGCCTACCTGATTCTTATTAAAGAGATAAATCTCATTCCCAGTTCTGCAATGCCATCAGCACTGATTAGCTCAGAGGAAAAAGGAGCCAGCTTTTCTGGCACCAGGGGAAAGAATGTAAGGATGAGCAAGGCTATGAGGAGCGTGTGTGTGCGTGTGTTTAAAAAACAAACAAAGCTCTGAACTAGAGGACAAAACTGACGTTGGCCATGCCATGTGTTATGCTTAACACAGCTGTGCTGAGGGATATTTGCCTGGTCCACACAATTTTTGTCCCAGTAAGAACTATTTCGATTAGAGCTGTGATTTTAAGAAAAACCCACCAATGACACTCAAACAGCTCCCAGTGTAGACAGTGCCATACTGGTGGTGTTTATTCCCTTTCCTATGGAAGAGCTGTAGTAGTATAAAGCACTTTTATGCTGACAGAACTACATCCTCGTTAGAGAGGTACAAATTGTGTATGTAGACAAGCCCCTCAATTCTCTGCTCTGCTGTAGAAATACCACAGATACTAAGGTGAACTGAAAACTCATAAGCAGAAATATGGTGGAAAAATTTAAAGTGTTGTAGGTAATTCATCACTGGAACAACATGCCAAGGGACATGGTGGATTTTCTCTCACTTCTAGTATTTTAATCAAGATTAGATGACTTCTTAAATAAGTGTGGCTTAACCACAAATTCTGGTTTTGATGCAGGAATCAATGCTGAAATTCCATGGCCTGTGTGACTCAAGACATCAGATTAGACCAGCATCGTGATCCCTTTCTGGTCTTAAAATCTACAAAAAGGGGATTGGTTACACAGACTGAGAAAGTAGAGGCTGTGCAAGCTTCCTCCTCCCAGTTCTGCTAGTGTTCCTCAATCCTACCTTATAGCTCTTCTGGGGAAAAAACCCCCAAAACTCACAAGGAGTCTGGTGGCATTTTTAAAGACTAACAAATTTATTTATTGCATAAGCTTTTGTCGGAGAGAATCCAACTTCATCAGACACTTGAAGATGGGGAACTTACAGAATGGGAACAAAATAGAGGGGAAGTGTAAGTCACAGGATCTGGTCAGTTCCCTTTGGAACTTGGTATTATAGCTCCCCTGCCATTCTGGCTCTGGGCTTTCCACACAGCTTTAGTGATATTTTTAGCACTGGCATACAGCACATATTTCAGCATGGGTATCTGGCACAGAGCTTTGCCACCACACTTCAATCTTGACTGCAGCTCTCCGCTGCTTGTGCTGCTCTGCTCCAATAACCCCACAGAACGCTCAGATTCATCCATGCTCTTCAGCCCTGGTGAGAGGAGAGGATGGTTTGCTTCCTAACTTTGGTGGTGTGGAAATCAGAAGTATAAGATAAAGAATAGGCCTGCTGTGAATTACAGGACTGCAGTTCCACAGTACAATTCTGGGCACTTGATTTCACTCGCAAGATTTTATTGCTCATGGCACTTTATAGACAGAAACAATTATCAGATTCCTGGCCTGTGGAGCTTACACTAACTAGCCAATGGACAGACCAGAGTAGTGGGTGATAGGATGAAGTGCACAGAAAAACTGAGTGCCTGGCTTGGTTTGGAGGTTTCATTTTGGAGAGATGGATCTCATCATTTATGGACGTTACTCTGAGCAAGGAAGGTCCGATTTGTGGATAAGACGGTGGATGGCTGGAGGACTCAATCAGGTGGCTATATGCAAGAAGGTGTAGAGACCATTGAGTTTGAGGATGGCAACAAAGACAGCAAGTCAGAACATTTGGGTGAGTAGAAACAAAGTGCAGAGAGGCAGAAGAGCTGTGCAGGGCCACAAAGAGGAGGAGGAGGAGGAATTTGCAGATGATACATGGCTGTTGGGAGCTAGTGTTGGGATCAGCAGGTCCAGACGGTGTAAGAGCAGTGGCAGGGAAGAGAATCTTTGTGGCAGAATTTTGGACATTGGGGGTGAGCATCTGAGAGGACAGAGGGGGGCAGCTGCAAGAGTCAGGGACTTGACAAGGGTTTAGCCATGGAGACGTAGATGAGGAAGGAGAGGATTTAGAGATGGCATCAAGGCAGGAGAGAGGTGAGAACAGTGCTCAGGCTTGAGCTTCCTAGACAGAATGTCACTAGAAAGAACCTTACAATGGAAACCCAGCCTCCCAGGTTGGTTATTCCATCCAGGCATTGATCTCTCCTTCTGAATTTACTGGAGAATGTCAGGATGGGTGAAAAGTGAAACATACATTGTGGGTTAAACTGAACCAGCTACACTGAATCCCTCCTTCCTGGAGACAAGCTGAAGACAGGACTGCCCCAGGGCAGCCTGACAGAGACCCACATCTTGAAGTTCAGAAATCCCATGGACTGAGCCAGATGGTATAAGTCACCATCAGTCCAGGAGAGAGGTTTTCAACCTTTTTTTCATTTGCGGACATCTAAAAGATTTCAAATGGCGGCGTGGACCCCTTCGTAAATCTGAGACAATCTGTGGATCCCCATGGTTCCATGGACCACAGGTTGAAACCCCTTGGTTCAGGGAATGCTCTCCAGGCCATGGACAGCAGTGGTGCTTTAAAAGGGTGGAACATTCTGGAGCCAACTTTATTTTGGGTGAGAGAATTATACATTTTTACTTCTGAAGTGCTTGTGGCCAAAGCCTCTGGGAGCCTGACGACATCAGTTCGACTGAAAACGAGACTCTTAGCACCAGTCCAGTCCAGTGATCAAGATCCCAGAACAGCTGCTGTAAGGAGCCCCCAGTAAACCAGCCCCTCAACCACTAAAGAAGCCATAGAAACACAATACAACCTCCTCAGAGGTGCCCTGGAGCACTATTGTATACAGGGTGAGGTGAAGCAAAGATGCAGGCCCTAAGGAGAAGAGTCCTTCCTTCCATCCAGACATAACTCTATATGGGTACTGGAGAGTCCCTCAGCTGCTCCATGCGGGGAGGATATTCTACCACAGGGCATACTCTTAGAACAGCAGTTCACAGTCATGCTGCTGCCTCCAGCATGGGCTGCTGTGTACAATCACTTTTCAAGAGCAGTCACCTGTAAAGTGCATTGCACTAATCGAGCACAGAGTGCATGGGTGCAGGTCCGTACAGGGCAGTTGGTATCTTGAGTTCAAGAAAGTTTAAGTCCCAAGTGAAGAAAGCATTTTCTAACCACCATCTGGACATAAAATTCTATGTTCAGCTCTTGGTGGCCATTCTCACAGCATCCTAGCCGCCTAGGCCAAACAGCAAAGGGAAAACGTTAACTAAATAAGCCGATTCCTCCAGACACGTTGCCTTTCTCTGGGCAACAGCCCCACCTTTTAGAGGCTGAGCTTTGGCCAATGTTTTATTCTTTGCTAGACACAGACAGAATGGCTTTGGTGAGAACATCAGTAGCATATTGATCACAATTCATACTGTACTGCTGTGTGTGAATAACAAAGTCCTTTGTTACTAAGTAGGTGGCAACGCTAGAAACAAAAAGCGTTAGAATTCCGGAGCTCACATTATTGGCTAGGGGCACGAAAACCAGTTCCTAACTTTAGAGGCTGTGAATCCCTTGCATCTCCCCTCTCCCTTGCATACTCTCCTCTCTCTCTACATCCCCATTGCCATGTATATACTCTGGGCCTTCAAGTCAGCCAAGATTTTCACCTAGCATCCTGCCTCTGACATTAAGAGCACAAGCTGAATATAAGCAGGCCGTGCAAGAAACCTTCACGCAGCTCATGCCACACTATCCTTAACCTTCCTCTATCCTTTAATTCAGATCTTGTGCTTTACTAAGCTGTGCCTGGAGTGGCATTCTGGGGTCTGAGGCAGTTGCCTGCTCAGAAAACAAGTGCTGATTCCACAACAGAAGGGCCTGCTGCCCAGCAATTTGTCATGTCAGAAGCGATCAGATTAAGAAACCCGAAAGCGCAGAGGAATGAATGCCAGAGCTTCTAGAAAAAGGCCTAAGAGGACTGGCCTGCAGTATCGTTGCTGCACTCCCTGGCTTGGTCATTCCACTCCCTTACCTACACACAGCTAAGCAACACATTTTGCTTTTCCTTTGGTCTACCTTATTCCTTTTCTTTCCCCTCCTCTCAAGTTTATAAACAGCTGCCTCAGCTACTAGGCAGTAGAGACACTGTCTGACATATCCTGTCTCACCGGTTGGGTAAAATCAGGACAGGATAGAAGCAAAGCTGAGCTGACGGCTGGGTTTCTCACTGCAGGTCTTCCATTTCGTTCAGGCTCCAACAAGGCTTTGGCTGGTGCTCAGTATAAAAAGACAGCTAGTATAAGAGGAATGAGCAAAATGGCCATTCATTTCACTTCTCTATTTAGAGACTATTTCACTCTCTCCTCACCTATGAATCTCAACAAGTGCATTGTGACCTCCCAGATCTTCCAAAGCCCCCTCCCACATACAGGGCAGTCTGGAGATCTGTCTGGCCCAGCTGGCCCTTGCACTGCTTTCCTCAAGAGGGCTGAGTCATCCTGCTCAGCAGTGCGTGGCTTTCTCTGGGATACTCATACGACACACAAGTAACAAACTCCCTTTTGTTTCTGCTACTCTCACAGGTAGGTCTTTCTGGAAGGATCTCTACTGCCCTAGGTTCTGGAATGCTGTCCCGCAGACACCGCTGGAGAATTTTCCACACTGCTAAGCAGCTCCGGAGAAAAGTCTCTGCATGATCCCAATTACTTTCCTGTGGTACACAGCATTGCTTACTAGCAGCTCCCCCCAGGATTAACACAGTGAGTGACGGAGGAAAGTGGCACAGCAGATAGCTTTAGGGAATGCTCACACTGCGGCACCATGGTCTAGGCCAAGAGACAATGACAATTCATTGGTGAGCCAGGAAAGCAGTGAAGACCTCACAGCACACAGCACACCAGAGGCAGAATTCAGGCAGCCAGCTCCGCAAGTGAGGGTACTGAGTGGAATGTGAATGTGGACGTATCACTAAAAGGAACAGCTGCTCAGCTTCCACCTGGGTTGCTCCTATGTCAGCATTCATCTCAAAGCAGAACATGACCTTGAAACACCTGAACTGCCTTGCCATTCACCTGAGAAAGGGATAAAGTGGCTTCGCTCTGTCAGACACAGAACAGGAGCACTGAGTCCAGCATCGCTCGAAGCTAGCAGGTTAGGGTTCCTTTAAGGAATGCAAATATTAAACAGGGCTCCCGACAGTATCTAAGTTATAAGGCACTTCCCAAAGGTCCAAATTCCAAAACAAAGGCAGAGACAAGGTCAGAGCTTACGGATATTTATCCCAAAGAGTGGGGCATTCCATCAGTCTGTGCAGCTGGCCCCAATACTATGTTAGTAGGTACAGCCAAATCATCCTCCCTAGTTCCTGGAAACCAACTCTGATGTCCGCTCCTAGGTTGTTTGAGGAAAAGCAGAATTTTGTCTGGAGCAGCAAGACTACAAAGAAGGAAGTTATAATGACTCCAGCAGTGCCGAGAGATATCAGGCAGGAAATAGAAGTCTTTCCAAAGGACAAAAAAAGGGTGTGACCTTTACCTTCCTGGGGCAGGGATGGCAACATAGCATGATTAACATGGACCCAACAGGCAGCCATGCTTGGATTGATCTGATTTGTGGCAATATGGCATACTGGTTCCTCTCACCTATGTATATTTTGTTCTCCAAAATCTTAACTTAAAAAAAGTCAGTCTTCAGCTGTTGTGACTGTGAGTTCCAAAAGCAGGAATCAAGCATAAATTATGGAGAGATATCTATTAAATTTAATTGAGTCTGCAGAGAATTTGAAACAATAGTTCAGTGGTGTGAACTGTCCCATTAACTTGGATACTAAAGGATAATTCAAATGTCAACACTTAACTATTTAACAATCCATGTAAGTAAGGAACAGGAAGGTCACAGTTCTGCACAATCTACTGTGAGTGGTCTCATTTTGGTCCCCCAAAGGATACCTCCACTTAATTGTTCCATCATCAACCAACCACTGCCAAGGATTTAAATTCAGATTGGATTTTTTTTTTTTTAATAAAAGATATGCTCTAGGAATTATTTTGGGGAAATTCTGCGACCCATGCTATACAGGAGGTCAGACTAGATGATTTAGCTGGGGCTGGTCCTTACTCTGAGCAAGGGGTTGGAATAGGTCAGTGTTTCTCAGCCTTTTTGATACCAGGGACTAGCTTTCTATCCTGCATCAGGGAGATCTCAGGGACCAGTGCTGATCCATGAACTGGTCACTGAGAAACACTGGACTAGATGACCTCCTGCGATCCCTTCCAACCCTAGTCTTCCATGATTCAAAGATGATCACAATGGTCCTCAATGCCTTGGAACTATGAATTGCATCAAGCAGAGCCCAGGGCCACATTCAAGCCCCACTGAAGGGCAACTAAGCTCTGGGAACCCCATGGAGCTCAAAGAGCAGGCACAATCCTTTTGAACATTAGCACAAACTACTCAACAGTGAATTGCCAAAATGGGTGAGTGGAATTTATTTTGTAGGAATATCTCTCATGCACAATTTAAACTCTGGAGAGCAAGGAACTTGAAAGGGAACCACAAAGGATCCCTTGGTGTATGCCACTCGTACATGATCTGCCATTTCTGGCTAGTCCTCTTCATCAGAGGATCTCTTCCAGACAGTGACTGAATTCACACCACCACATGTATTCCTATGCATATTTTAGACAGGACAACCTCAGGCACTGAAAGGTTAAATGATTTGTCTGCGCTTTGACTTTGAGTGTCAGATCTGGGACTAGAACCCAAGAGTTCCTTGCTTTAATTATTTCACATGCCAATGGTGTGCAAAGAACCAATAGACCACAGCCAGAATGCTGTGTCCCTTTCCTACGTAGCATTCAATCTCAGCTGGAGGCAGTGTTGTATTCCTCCTCATTCCATGCCCTGTGGCATTCTAGTCCCAGTGGCTATACAAGAAAAAGGTGCACAGAACCTATGGGTACCAGACTGATCTACAATTAACATTTAGAAGAATCTAGCTACATCATTCAGGGGTGTGAAAAATTCACACATACCCTGAGTAACAGTTAAGTGGACTTATCCTCCAGTGTAGAGGTGGCTAGGTCAACACAAGAATTCCAGCAGTGCTTGGGGAGCTGGATTAGCTACATTTAAGGAAAAGCCCCTTCTGTTAATATAGGGAGCATCTCTACTGTGGTGCTCTAGATCTGGACATAGCCTTAGGTATGTGTTTGCTCAGTGAGCACTGCTGGAGTCTTCACAGGGCACCTCACTTGCATCAGGATCGAGGTTCCTGTTGGACTGTTTCACAGACACATGACGTCTCCTGGCTACTTAAGGCTCAGCACACACTAGCCCAATGTAACTTCCCTGCTTTATTTTTAGAACCTTTTCCCAGTTGTAAGTATCCAATTTATTAAGTCAGAGAAGCAATACCTCTAAGCAGCCAGGTCACATGGCTGTTTGTATGGACTGGGCTGTAAAACAGGCCAGATTGGCTACAATCAAGATAGAAAGACCCAAAGATGCATGTGCATGAGAACAGTCATCCTGACCTGGTCTCCCAAAATAAGAAGAAGGTGGCCTACTGACAACCCTCTCCTTTCTAGAGAAAAGACCACACTTCTCTACTCAATGGCATTAAAACATCTGCTTTTCAACTCCAGGGGTTGGGATGATCAACGCCACTCACTAATCTCCTCTCAAGGTGTGTATTTTGTTTTATTTATTTTAAGGTAATTGACTGATGATGAAAGAGGGACAGATGTATATTGCCAAGGATGGGGATAGGGCAGGCAAGCTTTTGCACATGCTTCTTCACTTAGCTCTGCCAACACTGCTCAGTCTCAACTTACAGCACTTCTCCTTTAACATTCCAGTCCTGGAGATCTCCTGATAAACACTGCCAGTTCAGTGATGTGCAGAAATGTCAATTAGGGACTACGATGGAAACCATCACACTCACATCCCTTCTGAGACGGCCTAGATTAGAACTTACATTTCCTAAGGGTTGGTGTGCTGGGAGTTCCTCCTTGTTTCTAAGTGATATTTAATTTGGTTGTTAGTCAAGCAAGACCCTCTTTGATAAATTTCTTCATTTCCAGAGAAACTGACCAAGACAAATTCCAACTAGGTGCTTTCATTTAAGAAAGACTTTGTCGTGAAGCCCACTCATAATTGTCCCCATATCAGTTAATTTAAAAGGAAGCAGGAGAGAGAGAACTATTTCAGGAGCCAAAGCATCTTTCAAATATTTTGTAGTGCCTCTCTCACAGCTTTTTACGTGCACCCGTTGTCTCTTTGGCTTATGCATGCTTCACATGAGATACAGTTCAAGTCAGTGATTAACTAATGGAAAATGCAACATGTGCACTAGAGGGATTTGCTTCTAATAAATTCACTCCCTGTACATTCATTCTTCCAAAACAGGCACAAAGACAAAAGTCTCCGCAGAGCTTAGCAGGGAGAGAAGGAAATAGTATTTACACACAGAAAGAGGTTAATTAGATTTTTGATGATACATTGCATATTTCTTTTCACAGAAAGCATACATCTGCAGAGGCCCCCTGACATGGAATTCCCCACACCAGGATACTGGGCAGCTGGTAGTTCAGAAAGTCACACCTGTGTTTCCAAAGGAACTGCAAAGTACACTTGCTTTATTCTTTCTCATTATGAAGCTGTTCACTAAACACTTTCCTTGAAGCTGCCCAGACTCACATCTGTTCTATACAAGACACACATTAGTCTCCACAACCTGCTCTGGGAGGTACTACAGGGAAGGTCTATTTCCATTTTACAGACAGATGAAATAACATACCTAATGTCACACACCAAGAGGTAGAATTGGGATTCATGTTTAGGAGTTCCTGGCTGTTAGCCCTGTGATCTTACCATTAGACAGTGCTGCTTCCCTTCCAAAATGGCAGCAGAAACTGAATCTGGCTGAATATTTGGCAGGTGCAGAATACAAGCAATCCATCAAAAAGGCAGTGAGGCATTTGAACAGCCCAGTGTAATGTGTAGCTCTGCTAGAGCCAGGCATGGCAGAAGTAGAGACAGGTACTGGTTGTTGACAGTCTGACCCTTCTCTGAGCAGGGTTAGATGACACAGTCAGATACAACTGGCAGCCACTTTACATGAGTGCTCTCAACATTTCTAGCACAAATGGAACTGTGACAGTGCTCCTGCAAACACAGTATCTTAGGCACAGATGCGGCCCTATAGACTAGGTTCTTCGTCATTATCCACTTCTGACAAAGGCAGCTGCTAATAACCTGGCAATGTTCTTTGTTTACTGTAGACAACAGGGCTGTTTGAAATCATGGACAGTATAGCTGATTTCCCAGCCACTGGGCAGACTTCAAAGGTCACTGAGTGGCTCAGGCTGCGTTAGAACAAAGTGCTGCTAACTGGCTCTTGAAAAGAGCAGGTCAGTATGCTGGAAGTGCACTAGCTGACTGATTGACATGCCAGCCTCAGAGAAGCCAGTTTAACCAAACCCTCTGTTCCTATCACAACACCGGTGCAAGAGGGAAAGGGGTTCATTGGCATCTGGTAGTGAGTTTTAGTTGGTTTGATCACCAGAATGTATCCCAACTCACTATAGCTAACCTCTACCCAAAATCAGCCATGTAACATGTCAATAGAAAGCTAACACCATCAGCTCATTAATAATATTGTGGGTATGTAAGGAAGACACATTCAAAATCAGACATACTGGAAATCATGTTATCATGTTATCAAAGTGTGCACCAGGCAGGGCTAATGTTACCCCACCCTACACCAAGGGAGATGGTTCTGCCACCTCAAAGGTATTTCCAAGGCATGTTAAGAGACAACAGCACTGTGATTTATACAGAAGGTAAACAGGACTATCAAACCAACGGGGGAGGACCTAATTGCTCAGCATCATGTCAGGGGGAGGAAACTGCAGGAAAAATCCATCTGCATTTTAGCAAACACCAGCATGAAAACTCTTTCAGCAGGAGACTTAGCGTCACCACATCTCACAGCATGAATGAACTTTTTTGCGGGGTATGCTTCAGAAGAATCCATTTCAAAGGTTTACTGGAGTATATAGAGAGACCCCAAGTGATCTTTCAGCTCAACTGACAAAGGAACAGAATACTTCAGACTTTGCGGGCAATCCTGATTGGAGGTGTTGGTCAGCCATCTTGTTGCAAGGTAGCATGACAGAATCCTATCTTGAACAACAGCTGTAGCTTCTTTTGTTAAGTCTTCTTCTCTCAAAAGCATGTTTCACATTTGTTTGCTTGTAGTCACTTCCTACCCTGTACTTTATACTTCAACTCACTTGAAATCCTTCCTTTTCTTAATAAGCTTACTTTACTTTTAATTTAACCCAACCCAGGTCTGAGTTTCACTTAAAATCAACATTAACTCCAGTTAATGTGGCAAGCTGCTGGTTACTATACCTTTAAAGGAACAAACAAATCTTAAGATGTCTCAGGAGAGGGCTGGAGATTGCAGAGCACAGAGTTCTGGGAAAATCTGGGGCTGGGGATGTTGAGGTCTTCTTGCCATGTTTAAGCAAGGCTGGTGTGGTGCCAGAGAGTGACAGTGGTCTAACCAGCAGGCTGCTGGAATCAGAGCACTGTATCAGGGCTGCTTAATTAACACACACATTCAGAACCTGCTTGTGTGCTGGCTGGAAGTGTCCAGTCAAGAAAGCTACAGCGGCAGACATTGTGAATCACTCAGGGTTACAGGGCTGACAGTGACAGCACCTCACTGGTCTTGATTGCATCGCAGAATGTAACAGCACGAACTGGTTAAGGTGCCAGTCACGGAGGAGCCAGTCTACCCAAAACACCCTTCTCACTTCAGAGGAGGCTGAACCACCAGCACTTGGGAGAAAAGAACAGGTCTTTTTGTAACAGCCCTATACCACTGAATTTGAGATTTTTGGAGTCATATGCTCTGACGGGCTTTTAGTTAAGGAGCTTCTATGCTCTGAGCTGCCTTGGATGCTTCTGCAGATGGGCAGAGGCAACGAACCAATAAGATCCATTGAAGAATAATGTTTGGCCCATCTCTAGTGCCTCCTTCTATGTTACAAACAATGAATTTATTCCTCACAGAATGCCCTTGGCAGGTGTTAATTTATTTTGCAGGTGAAGGGATTTGCCTAAAGTGAGCTGGTGGCTGATCCAGCAATAATGCCCACAAGACCATGCTGCCAATCCACAAATAGCAAAGGGATTGGGAGGGGACATTTTACAGACTCTCCTCAAGTGCCAGATTTGAGGCACCCTGAGAGCTGGCATTGCCAGGTGTTGCCCCATGAACATTAGAAACTCAGGCCCTCATTTCATGGGTTCAGGCTCTTGGCACAACCAGCATTTCAGGTTTACTGATAACATGGGCCTGCCCCAGGTGCTAGCATCCATGACAGCACATGAGACTGTCTAACTGGACTCTTACAACCAACCTGCCCAGCTACCTCAGACCTGCACTGCGGGAGAGAGGATGTGACTCCCAGAACCCACTTTTCCCATGCACAGAGACACACATGTGTAGGCCAAGCTCCTTCTTGTGCTCACCCCTTCAGCACTTCCAGTGCTCCCCACTCAGCCAGCTCAGTATGTCCAGTATCAGCATTAGTGTGTCCAAGCCTCCAGAGAGGAGAATTATTTTCTAGTCTGGTTAAGAGTTGGTCACAAATAATACTCTGCATCTAGAGACTGCAAAACTGTTTAAAAATGGAATCAAGATCAAAACCTCAACTGGTGCAGCAACAGAGGAGAGAAAGATGGAGAAAGGCACTGGTTTTATGGCAAAACAAGGACTGGGGACATCCAAACCAGCCTCTTGTCCTCAGTCATTGCCTCAAGGTGTCAAGGGTGCAGCATCCTACACATCCACCTTCACTTATCTGTGTATCAAAAGTTTTTTCTCCATTTGTTTCTCAGGCAGCATGCCAGCTAAAGCAAAGGAAACAGGATTATCCTTCCCATGAGTTTGGCATCTGCCCAGCCAGTGTGACTTCCAGGATAGTTCACATGCCCTTAACTGCACTAAGTCTCCCAAGAGACTAATTCTGATCCCACTGAGACAGGCCAATGGGAAGCCACACACAGACCAGGAGGGCATTTCCCACTTAACTGATTCTGAACTGAAATGGCAGGACCAGAGTAGCACAAATCTGTTATCTCACACACTAACTGCTGGCTACTGTAGCAGGAACAATGGAACAGCCACAGATCACAGAACTGGCTGTTAGCTCCACTGCAGAACAAGCAGGAATAGTTCACAGAGCCAGTTTCCACAGCACAGATTTCATCATGAACTAAACATGCTCAGAATAGCCTCTTCTGAATCACGCTGCTGGAATTAGAAAAAGTTTGAGCTCCCAAACTAGAAGCTGGGAACAGGTAAGCTGACTCTGATGCCAGAGATACCAGGAATAGGGTTACCGGGTAAAAGGAGGACGTGTTGTCCTTTTTACCTTCACGTCCTCCGTCCAGCAGACATTTTAAAAATACATGATTTTGTCTGGCTTTTTACTTACACAGGTTAAAAGTATGCTGGAACACCCTATTTTTAGGGGGACACATTCAAGGGCCCCCTAAAAACAGAATAATATATTAATACTACATTTTCTCCATGTGTCCTCCAATGTCCTCCTTTTCGTACTTCCCTGTCCTCCTTGCCATGCTTTGGTATCTGGTAACCCTAACCAGGAAGAGCCTTCTGCCATATTCTTCATAATGGGGGAACTGCACGTTGGAAGCTTCCATCCCTGGCTTCGTCATACGCTCCAATGTGTCCCCTCCATATCTAGGAAGTGGCAGGCAGGTTCTTGAGTAGTTCAGCTAGGCTCTCACTGAGCTGTCAATGCAACCACAGGTCCTGCTTAACTAAAAACCAAGGCAGAAAGACAAGTCTGCTCTTGGAGCTGTGATTATAAAATGGCAGGAGAGGGTTTACAGCCCCCTGCCCTGGCAACAGAATGACATCAGAAAGTATAATCAGCTTTTGAATACTGGCATAAGAAGGAACCTAGTTCAACTCTGGCAGGGGAGGGAAGGGTGAAAATTCCCAGCACTGCTCAGCCTTCCATTCCAGAAATAAAGCAGGGAGATGTCTGCAGAAGCCATACCATAAGCAACAGATTTGCACGGAACAAGGTTCTAGTGAGAAAGCTTCTTTATGAACTTTCAAGCTATTGCACGGAGCTGGCAAACAAGGGAAAATGCTATGTCTAGCTAGAAAGAGCGATCCTTGGTGGAAACCCCTGGTTAAATGAGAATATTATAACTGTCCAGGCTTGGATCCTGGTTCTACCTGAGCAGGGTTCCACCTCACCTGGGACCACTTCAGAATATCACACTGCAGAGGACAACTCAGCTGGAGAGGCCTCTCTGCAGACAGATGCTAGGAATACTGGAATCAAAAGGGATTCAAAGGTCACCAGAGTGCTGTGTGTATGAGCTCCCTGCCATTCAGCTAGCAAATGCAGGGGAGCTCTATCAAAGAGAGATTACTGCCCAAGCTCCTACCTTCTCCGGTTCCTGAGGAGGCAGCACCTGGTTCCTGTACCTCCCTCTCTGTCTGAGTTTCTGCATTCTGCAGCAGAGGAGCCAGGGTCTGGGTACCCTGTGATGTCACCGAGGTGGTGGGGTTCCTAGGCTGCAGGCCTATGGCATTCATCAGGCCCATGTCTCTGTCTGTCCTCCAAGTGGGTCTGCTTGTTCTGAATGGAGACAGAAACAAAACCAGAAGCAATGGGGGCAGGGCTCTGACAGATTAGTGTCCCGTGAACATAACAGCATCCATTTCATCCCCCTCTCTCCAACCCAGTCAGGAATCTCCTAGTCTAATCTAACTGCTTTGCTGGCACTGAGGAATGGCACTTACATCCTGCTAACAATCCCATCTCCCTACTTGGCTTGTTGCTCACAGGACTTTCTGTTTGATGTTTAATTACACTTGGGCTTTGTCTTAGAGGCCTACCCAATATATCTTCCCAGAGGCTGCATGGCAGGCATGATCACACCAGCAACGCTACCAAGTCTGTATAACAAAGTTTAGACCTTTGGATTATCAGAAAGCAGCTCAGGAGCAGGGATTTAGGGAACTTTCCTCTGGCTCAGAAGAGTCTGGGGTCACAGAGTGATTTGGCAAAGCAGTGTTTCTGCTCCTGAGTGTATGATCTGCATCTCTTTCCTTGCCTTATCCTCTGGGTTTGTCAGCATCACACACTAGCTCCCCTCTGGCATGTGCTATCTGAGCTAGCCAATTCCCCTCTCTCTAGTGCAAATTCCAGTAGGACTGAGCATGAGCCTTATTATTTTATCTTCAGAAATAAGCAGCTGAAATGTATGAGCTTCACAGATGAGGAGTATTTGGAGTGGTAAGGGATTCTTCCCTGCACTGGCCTCTGGCTACCTGTCCTGGGCATGCTGAAAGGGCCTCAAGAGATCACTTCATCACAAGGTTCATATTCTTCTGTTTAATTCTCTGTAATCTTTTGATGATGTGAACCCACCCAGATAGGAACCAATAGGAACCAGGGGGTTCTCAGAGCTGTCTTCCTTCCTCTGGTGTCAAAATCCCTCTGGAGAGAGAAAGAGGGTGTTTGGACTTTCCCACCATGCTGCTGCTTAGCAGCACATCAGAATCCTACGACTAAGACACAAGGAGTAATCTGTGACAACTGCTGGGGGAAAGAGGGGAGAGAGAATAGAGCTCCACTGGTCCTAGCTGGAGAGGATGACAACCCACTGAAATGGGACAATATCTCTGTCCTCCCACCTGGCAGTCTGACTGGGAACTTAGGAATCCTTTGGGGAGGGAAAGGGGGAGGTTGGACAGAACCATATTCTGAGCTCCAATTTCTCTGGGATTATGGAGTTCAGACATTTGTCTCCAGGGACTCTTGTTATTTTTTTTTGTTTGTTTGTTTGTTTTTTTAGGAGGAAGTGCCCCCTGTCTGAGGCAGGAAGTAGAGAGAGCCTCATTCACATGTTTACAAAACTGTGGGCATCACTGAAGCTCATTGATCGTTGCTGTCTATGAAACACCCATTGGGATTTTGGGGGACTCTAGCTCTGCTTTTAGAATTTGTTACAAAGGAACAACTTGTCCTGTGACGAAGGATACTGGGATTAAAGTCATTAGCACTGACCTTCACTTCCCGGTCACTGGAGTTGCTTAAAGGATTTGTCTTTGCCTGTAGCTGACCCATTGTTCTCCGGGTTCCTTCCTCAATGCCGTTTATTTTACACTGCACTTTTTACACAGCTCTTTCTTACAGTAGGCCTCATGTGGCTCCCTGATAGTTTGCTTAAGGGTGCTATTGATGGCAGAAGCGACCCTATGTGATAGACGTATGCCATTATCACAGCTGGCACCACCAGGCACTGAATATTATTGCCAACAGTAGGCCAGCTGCCATTAGCTGGGCATTAGGAGGACAGAACAGTGTATAAAATGCTGCCAATCGGAATGGAGACAGCAGGAAACATTTCACTCCACTCAGCACTGCCAGCCTTAGTAAGCCCAACATGAAGAAACAAGACAGGTGGCACTTTGACTGGCTGCCTCTAACCCACTCCTGGAGACTCACCCAGGCCGCTCAGTGCTCCTGTTGTTGGAATGCACAGTGAAGACTGTTTCATTCAGCTGGTCCCAGTAGTATTCAACTCCAGAGTTTAAGGCCCTGAAATGCCAAAGGGGAAAAAATTTAGAGAGATTCCTCCACATTGGCTGCCCCATGACAATATTTAGTACTTGTCTAATCTGCTCACCCAGATCGGCTGAGCAGGCATAACCATCTGCAATAAGGTTGTCTACTCCTGATGGATAGAAGGCATTCAGTGAGCCCCCGTGACAGGTTCACACACCGCACAAGGTAAAAGACCATTTCTAGGGCTCATCCCTGCAAAGAGTCTCCTGAGCATTGAGCGCTGTCTTGGGTACCATTACACTCTGAGCTAAAGATGCACTCTCCAGTTCTCACACTCACTTGGCTCAAGTGCACTAAAAACAGCACTGCAGGCATGGGCTGGGTGCCTGTATACAATCCTGTCAGAGATCCTAGATCAACACGCAGACAGCTAGCCCTTCGCCTGTGCTGCCATGCCGAAACTGCTAGTTCTGGTGCACTGGGCCCACACATCCAGTTGGACAGAGGTACATCTTCAGCTCAAATGCACCCTGAGCCAGGAAGAAGTGAACTGCCCCATTTATTTCAGCAGGGCATTATCAGTGAAGCACCACAGGAAAGGCCAGACTTCCAGCTAACACTGGCATGCAGCTGGACATGCATTTACCACAAGTGTGTTTGCAAATCAGGTAATTGTACATCCAAGTGGATACATGTGCAAAGGGTAGGAAAAACACTTCTGTTAAAAGGTGTCTGGCGGCATTTCACTCCACTCAGCAATGCTAAGAACTAGTCAACACTAAACATTTAGTCGTTGTACAAGGGTCTAAATCCCAGTGCAAACAGCTCACTGACACTGAAGGTGGTCTGTTGAATAAGGATGAGTGTAGCCAGGGTCTTCGATCACAAGTGACATGGCTACCCACAGAATAGGTTTGATAGAGACAGACCAGCTCTGGCCTAGAGCATATGCTAGGAAGGACCTATGGGGCTTTTCAGGGATTCTCAAACTGGGGGTCAGGGCCTCTGAAGTGGTAGCAAGATTATTATGGGGGGGTAATGAGCTGTCAGCCCCCAGGCATGCTGTATCCAGGGCTGAATTATGGGGCCCCAGCCTGCCCACTTTTGTGGGACTCAACCAACTGTGGCCGCTGGCCGCCCGCCCCCTCCACCTCACCACAGTGCGGGCAAGGCAGACTGGGGCCTTGGGTCTACAAAGCAGTGCTTCCGCCCTATCCCTGGGCCATCTTTTGTGCCTCAGGGGGTGGGGCCAGCTGGCATGTGGGGTGACCTCTGGCGGGGCTCTCCAGGGCCAGAAGTGCTGTTGAGCCACCACCGAGGCCCCCTGCGGTCTGGTCACACAAGCCTGAGACGCCGGGTCCCTGGCATGGTGGCCCGACAGAGCTTCTGGCGCTAGAGGGCTATGCTGGATGCTGTGCTGTGCACCAGCCAGTCCCACATCTGGTGCACAGTAGAGATTTGCCAGCCTGCTCTGGCCCTGCAGACCCTGTGTTAATCTGGCCCTGGCTGTGTCTATGGCTGCCAGTGCCATGCACGGCTGACATCCAGAGCCCTTCAGATATGGGTGGCCAGAGAGCAGTGGCTGCTGGCTTGATTTTCTGAATCCACAGTTGTCCCCAGCGGCAGGGCAGAAATAAGGGTACTATGGCATGGGGGGGAGAAGGGCAGGTATCAAAGGCTGAAATATTTTAAAAGGGGGCCCAGAAGCAAAAGAACCCTTTGAGAACCCCTCTAACATCTGTGAAGGGGCACAAGAGGATGCAGGGAGGGATGTGGATGTGTACAGTAGAATGCTTATCTCCACTAGTCACTCAGGGGCTGGAGCAGTGCAAGTGGATCCCTTATCTAGGACTTTGGCAGGCCATGAACAGCACTGGTGCCTTCCAGGAATTTAGTCTGATCACTGGTATGTCCAGGAATGTCACAAATGCTGTTACTGGTAGACCAATTAGGGAAAAGGCTTCAGGCACTGCTCTGCCCTGCAGACACAGGATACAAAGTGAGTCTCAAGGGTACGAACACACACGTGACCCAGCCACCAGCTGAGTTTCACATCTCTTGAAGAGAAGCACAGAGCTGGGAAACACACCTCCCCAGAGCTCTGAGAGGCAACCAAGCTCAGTAAGTAAGTTGCACAGGACAGTGTGGTGAGCCAAGTATGAGCAGAAGGGTTTCCTAAAGAGACTTGCAATGCAAGTATACTGATACAGTGACACATGAAGCAAATGGCCAGGAGGTGCCAGACTACCATAAAACATATAGGAGATGACCGCACAGAGCAAAATCCAACATTTGATGTCTGAGAGAAGAAGTTTGGTTACATCCACACACCTGGGTTCACATTTAACAGACCACATTAGAAACAAATGGTCTCAGTATAGCCCGGACTAGGTATTTGTCCAGACCAAAGTCTGGGACAGTCTAATCAGGAAGAAGCCCAGGATAATGGGGTCTAACCAATGAGTTGTCAAGTGAGTTCTATGCATGTGCGATTGCGACAGTGGTGGCCCAGAACTGGGTTAGCGAGGAGGCTGTAGGTCAAGAGTGAAGTACCTCAGCAGAGCAGCACAGGAAGCCCAGGACTGGACTAGCAGGATTGCTGCAAGGCAGGACTGAAGTACTGGCAGAGTAGTGAGTGTTTGAGGACTTGGACTGGCTAAGCCTGAGCAACTCTAGTTCAGAAGCAAATCCAAAAGCCAAAGGGAAGAAAATAGGTCAATGCAACCATGCGCAGCATCTGCAGAACGTGATCGGTCATCATATTTTTCACTGAGCTAGTCCTACTGCATTATACCCATGTGAAAGAGCAGCTGCCAAGGAGACAGCGATTTACAAACTCTTCAGAATTCACTGACAGATGGCAACCCATCACTAGAAACTCACCAATCCCCCTCAGTGCTCTGCCTGATGCACTGAGACAGCAAATGTGACAGCTAAGCCTACAAGGCAGTGACAGCCCCTGGGACTGAAAGCCGTTCAGCTTCAGGAGTGAAATTCTCCCGAAAGCGCCTCACTGCCGTGGCCTTCGAGACTGTTAAGCCAAACCTCCTACTCTGCCCCAGCGCACACAATCCCTATAGCAGCCCAGGCTAAGCTATTCTTCATTAGGGCTGCTCACCAGCTGCCTTTATCATCTCCCAACAAGGAGAAGACTTGAGTGTTGCCCCAGTGCAGGGCCTGAGGTGGTTACACCCCACACATTCAACTCCCCTCACTAGCTTATTCACTTTCCACTGCACACTGAATGTGGCTCTCTACCCACTGCCTGCTCACTTCTCAGAGAGGGCCTGATCTAGCTCCCTGAGATCAGAGCAACATCATAGACAGTTGTGTGCCCTGCAGGTTTGAGAGAAACGAGGAATACAACTCTCAGCCCCACTCCTATCTTTATCCTTTAGCTGAAGCTCCTGCTGCTGCGCCCTCTTCCTGCTCCCCTTTGTTGGATGGGAAGGTCTACTTTAACCCCACACTGTCAGCTTGCCCCCTTCCCTGGACAAAGAAAGCAATAGCCACTGAATGCATTACTTCATATGCAGATTGCACATGGTAGCATTTATCAGCTAAGCTCCCATTGCCATGTTCTTATTAACTACTCATTAACTGTCAGAGTGCTGCAGCCTTTTGCTTTCATTGCCCAGGGGAAGGAGCTGGTTGGAAGCACCAGCTGTTAAGTCCATCCCAGGCTCTGGGAATTCTGACAGACAGGACAAAGCAGAGTCCATTTGATTTCATTAGCTGTGGAAGTGGGATGCCCTTTTCCTTCTTCATTCAATCAGGACCTGCCCTGACCTGGTTTCTAGTTTTTCACATTCAGAGCACTCAACAGGTTGCCAGGAGCCTGTTGAGTACCATCCCTCTACCCAATTCAAGGTGCCAGGCATCCTAACAGTCTCCCTTCTGCTCCCCCAGACTAGCTACTCCTCCATCTCACCCAACTCTATTTTAAGGTATCACAGTGCTGGAATCATCTGATACAATCTTTATTTCATAGGCCCCTCCCTACTTTCTGTGCAGCCCTGGCAGATACGGATGCTCATTAGGACAGGGGCTGATTCCTCTCCCCCTACAATGCTATGAAAAGTATGGTGCTATATTACTGAAAACACAACAAATATACCCCCACTCTTTGTTGAAGCAATTTGGAGTACAAAGGACTTCCAGATCACAAACAGGGACAGGCACACAGGGCTCTGTGTGGGAACCTCAGCTACCCTGGTCCAGGTGCAGGAAAATGGTCCTAATCTGGGCACTGCTATTCTCACACAAAGGGGCTAACTTTCTTGTCCAAATCAACTTGGGGTATGTCTCACTGCATAATTAAGCCAGGTAACTGGCACCCATGTTATCTTAGTCCAGGTATGAATGTTCCACTGCAAAGCCATATCAACATTCTTGTGTTCTCACTAGTTCTGCATTTGATCATGGATGTCTAGGGGTACAGCTCATGATTTTCTGAGAAGATTCTCTAGAATTCTCTCAGACAATCATGGGAGAATTGGTTTGTTCTTTGAGGGGAATACAGGATGGGCACTGGACTGTCAGCATTTAAGTGACTTAACTTGTGTCCTCACCACAAAATGGGTAGGTTCAAACCAGAACTGAAGCAGAGGTTGGGTTTTCACTCACCCAGGTCAGTAAACTAGCCTGGGATGAAAGCAGCTTTGGATCTGCATGAGAGGTTTCTCTCTGTGCATGGAAGCGGGGTGGTGGCAGTGGTGGTGGGGGCATGAGAGGAGAAGGTGGTGATCTAAAAACCAGCTTACCTGGGCAGTGTTCCCATACCCAAAGCTATAACCATAAGTTGCTGTGTTGAAGGCTCCTATTATTAAATCTTTGTCTACATGAGAAATATGCACTGGTTTGACATAAAGTATGATTTTTAAACCAGTTTAGTTAAACATGTGCAACCACTTGTATGGACACTTATTTTAGTTTAAACCAACTTTATTTTGGTCTTCACTTATGACAACTAAATGATTAATTTAAGAGAGTGCCTCTCAACATTTCCAGATTACTGTGCTCCTTCCAAGAGTCTGATTTGTCTTGTGTACCCAAGGTTTTACCAAAAACTACTAGCCTATAAAATCAGACATAAAAATACAAAAATGTCACAGAACACTATTATTGAAAATTGGTTATTTTCTAATTTTTACCACATAATTATAAATCAACTGGAATATAAATACTGTACTTACATTTCAGTGTTTAATATATAAAGCTGTATAATAGAGTCTGCAAAATTTTATTTTGCACTGAGTTCATTAGAGGTTTTTTTATGTACCCTGTTGTAAAACCAGGCAAATATCTAGATGAGTTAATGTACCCCTTTAAGACCTCTGCATACCCCCAAAGGTATATGTACTTCTGATTAAGAATCACTGGCATGAGATAAAACAAAATAAGCCACTTTTGTAGCAACATAAAGTTGTCCACACAGGGGTTTGCACTGGTTTAACTAAATCAGTTTTAAAAAACAGTGCAACTTTCTTGTGTAGGAGAGCCCTAAAACTTCGTTTTTACAACTGTTGCTACAGAACACTTAACTTGAAAAATTCTGTCAGTCTTTCGCAGTGAATTTCCCAGTTAATAAGGAGTTACCAAAGTCTGACTATTCAGTTGAAAGATGCAGAACTAGTCCTGGAAGGACGAATAGTGGTCAGGTAATGGAAATAAACTTTAAGAGAGCAAGTTCTTGGCACAGAAGTGCTAGAAACAGTACATCCTCTGAAGCCCCATGTGGAATAGTGAATAGGATGTCTCTGGATGCAGCTGCAGTAAGGAGGACATTTGCTGCCCAGGGCCTCAGAGTGAGAAATTTCAATTCTCCATGCTGCTGCTAACAAACTCATCTCTGGAAATCTCCACTAGCTTTGCTGACTGCAGAGCTGGACACCGACAGGCTGCCGCAGCAGTGTATCTGTTCAGTGAGGAGGTTTTTCCTCCACACATCCCATCCAGCTCAAGCTTCTGATGTGCTTGGATGGTCTGAGTGGTGCAGAGCTCCATGCTGTAAAGCTGTACAAAGACTGGGAGTGAGGCCGTCAAAAACTGAGCAGAAATAATGAAGTAATTTTGCCCCTCAGTCTACCAGCACTACCTAGATTGTGTGTTGGGCCTATGGCAGAGGAGAAACTGGTGCTCCATTCTCACAGCCATGGATAGCAAAATTAAGGGAAAACAGAACACTCACCGTTTATAGGTTCCAAGGCCAGAAGGGGAACACAGTGATCATCTAGTCTGGCCTGAACAGCACCAGTCATGGAGCTTCCCCAACATAATATCAAGAACCATGCTTTTAGAAAACATCCCATCTTGATTTAAAAATCATCAGTGAGACAGAAACCACCAAAACACTTGTTAAATTTTTTCAGTGGTTAGCTAGCTGCCTTCACTGGTAAAAATGTACACCTTAGTTCTAGTCTGAATTTGACTAACCTTAACTTCCAGCCACTGAATCGTATTATACTTCTCTTTGCTAGACCAAAGAGTCCATTATCAAATACTTGTTCCCCATGTAGGTAGTTACAGACCAGCTTAAAAAGAATTTAACAAGAGAGCTGACCCAGGGCAAGTCTAACATCAATCTCCACTGCCTGCTAAGTCTTCCTCCCTGATAGCCTCACAAAGGAACTGATGTTAGACTTGTCCTGGGTCAGCTCTCGTTAAATTCTTTTTAAGCCAGTGAGACAAGGAGCTCAATTTATCCAGTTTAACAAAGAAAAGATTAAGGAATGGCTTGATCACAGTCAGTCAGTAACTACATGGGGAGCAAGTACTTAATAATGGACTCGCCAATATAGCAGAGAAAGTGAGGTAATACCCCCAATCTTGGACCAGAAATGTGAACACCTTGCAGATGCAGTGAAGTCAAGTGGTGTAATGCCAGCAGGAGCAGTTATGAAGAGGGTTTCATCTTGCAATAGGCTGAGCATGCCTGGCCAGAGGATCCTGTTTCAAACAGCTCATCCTAAGAAAACCGGACATAAGGCTTATATAATCTTTCAGTTCAAATCAGTTCACATACCTCCAAGTTAAAGTGAAATACAAGCAGCGGTCGGGGTAACCTCACTCTACCCAAACTCAGAACAACCACTGTACAGTGCTCCTTGGAACACAGCACTTCATTCAGTTGATTCAGAGCCACCATAACCATTTCCTCCAGCCTCAAGAGGGCCACTTTAAATGCTGACCAATCCTGAAACTACTTGGCTTGTGAGATCTGAAAAGACCCCAAAAAAGGTAAATTAGTGGCAGTCCCAAGCTACACAGACGAGAATTAGGTGAAACCTCTCGCTTTCACAAGGCAAAAGCTCCTTTCTTGCTAGAAAAAATATCAGTTTTTAAGCCAGTTTCAGAAATCTGCTATTAAATGGTTTGCATTGTCCGTGTCAAAAAATATCTGCCCCTCTCTTACTGTGAAAATGCCAGGTCCCCTGCTCCTTTTCTGACAGGGCAAGGAATGAACACCAAGCGAAACTCCACCCGTCAATCAGGATTACATTGCTTTTGTTTAGATAGGCTGAAACAACAAAACCTGACCGCCTGGTTCCCCATTCAAAGCTCTCCCCAGTTCCCCGCTGCACTCCACTCAAACAGCTTTTATCTCCTGCTTACAGAAGGGATGAGCAAGGAACCTCATTTCAATGTCATATGTTTCTTCTCATCAATAGCTGGGCAGTGCCACTTTATGTACTGAGAGCTTTGCATCTCTCGCTAGCTGCCCAGGCACGGAAACACTGCCATTAATAGTCCCTATCTCAATAAAAAGGGCGGTCACTTACCAGTAACGTCCATTCTTTGAGATGTACTGCTCACATTCATTCCATTATTAGTGTGCATGTGCCACTGTGCACAGCCATCGGAAAGCCTTTTGCCCTTAGCCTGCTCTGTAGGGTCAGCGGCAGTCCACTCTACAGTGGCACATGGTGGCCTTGGTATAATAGTTGCCACTGGCCCGCTCTCCCTCCAGTCCCTTCCTTCCACAAACTGCAAAAGAGAGGATGGAGGGAGAGTGTGGAATGGATGTGAGCAGCACATATTGAAGAACAGCTGCTACTGACAAGTAACTGCCCTTTTTCTTTTTTGAGAAGCTGCTTGCATGCATTCCATTACTGGTGAATTACAAGCCTTACCTTGGATGGCAGGTGGTTAAGGTCCATTTGATTGCAGCATGGCCTTACCAAAGGCAGCATCAGTCCTTGCCTGCTGTACAATGGCATAATGGGATGTGAAGGTGTGGATGGCGGACCAGATTGTTGCTCTACAGATTTCTTGTATTGGTATGCAGGCAAGGAAGGCCACTGATGAAGCTTGGGCCCTAGTTCACCGTGCCATTATTGTCCCAGGAAGTGGGACCTTAGCTTCCTGGTAACTGGCTCTGATACAAGTAGGTGATCCAAGAGGATATTGTTTGTGATGACTCTGGCCTGCCCTTCATGCCATCAGCCACAGCTATAAAAAGCTGGATAGGTTTTTGAAATGGCCTTGTCCTTTCAATGCAGAATATGAGCGCCCTTCTAACATCCAAGGTGTACCACCTCCTCTGGTGTCCCATGGCATAAGGCTTGGGGAAGAACACAGGCAGAAAGATGTCCTGATTAATGTGGAAGGGGGAGACCACCTTAGGGAGGAAGGCTGGGTGAGGTCTCAGCTGGACCTTGTCCTTGTGAAAGACAGTGTAGGGGGGTTCCAATGAAAGGGTCTTCAATTTTGATACCCGTCTGGCTGATGTAATGGCCACCAAGAAAACCGCCTTATGTGACAGTGTCAACAGGTGGCACAAGGCCAGGGGCTTGAAGGGTGGACCAATTAGCGTGAGGAGGACCAGGCTCAGGCCCCACTGAGGAGCAGGGTCCTGAACCTGAGGAAAAATCCTTTCTACATCTCTCAAGAACTTTGATACCACTGACTGGGAGAAGGCCATGTCTTCCCTGAGGGGATCTTGGAAGGCGGAAATGGCTGCCAAACATACTCACAGGGATGCTAGGGCCAGACCCTGCAGTTTTAGATGTAGTAAGTACTCTAGAATAGCTTGAATGGGGGCAACCTGTGGGTTTAAGCTCTGGGTCTGGGCCCAGGTGGAAAAGTGCTTCTATTTCACTCTATATGTGGCTTGGATGGAAATCTTTCTACTGCCTATTAAGATTTGATGGACCTGGATTGAGCAGGCCTGCTCATTCAAGGTCAACCATAGAACTTCCAGGCTGTTAGGTGCAGTGACCTCAAGTTTGGGTGCAGCAGGCAACTGTCATCTTGGGTCAAGAGATCATGCCTGTGTGGCAGTTCTCATAGTGGAGGGGCCTACTGACATTGGATACCATGTCGAACCAATGCTGGCATGGCTATGCAGGGGCAATCAAGATGACACTGGCCTTGTCCCTTTTTATTTTCAGTAGCACCCTGGGGAGAAGGGGAATTGGGGGAGAAGTATATAGGAGGGGTCCTGACCAGGTTATCAGGAAAGCATTCTGGAGGGAGCCCCTCTCTGAGCCCCTCAGAGAACAGAACTGGTGACATTTGTGGTTCCTGTGCATTGCGAAAAGATCCACTTAGGGATAAGCCCAACTGCGGAAGACTGAACTCAGTATATCCTGGTGGAGAGACCATTCTTGCTGTGAGTTGAAACATCTGCTGAGATGATCTGCCTCATTGTTCCTCGCTACTGGCAGGCGAGAAGCAATGATGTGCAAATTGTGTTTCACTGCTGCGTCCCACAGACAGACTGCCTGGTGGCAGAGGGCCCGCTCCTTGGTGGTTTATACAATACATGGTCACCATGTTGTCCATTAGTATCTGAACTGATCTGTAGAGGCCTGCAAATCCACGGATATCCGCGGACCATTTCTTGCAGATGCAGATCGGATACAGATCCACATATTTTTATCTGCACAGAGATAGAGCCCTGCAAATATGTGGACATCCACGGATATCCGCATTATATCCATATCCGCAGATACAACACGGATATCCACAGACCATTTCTTGCAGATGCAGGTCGCATATGGATCCACTTCTTTGTATCTGTGCAGGACTCTACTGATCCACCCCATAGTTCCTGCAGGAACACTTGACAGGCCAGCCTGATGACTCTTAGCTCCTTGACATTGATATGAAGGGGCTTTTCTTTCTCCAGCCATCTCCTCTGCATACTGAGGTTGAGACTGAAGTGAGCATCCCAACTTAGATCAGATGCGTCCAAAATGAGTGTAACGAATGGGGAGTTTGTCCCAAATGGAATCCCTGTTAACGTCGACTGAGGTTTGTGCCACCAGCAAAGTTCTGTGATGACACTTGGCAGGACAGTCACTACCCAGTCCAGGGAGCAGCTTTGGGGGCAAAAACACATCTTAGCCACTCCTGCAGGGGTCTGAGGTGAAGGCCAGCGAGTCTGTCCACATACATGGACACAGCAATGTGCCCTAGAAGCCAGAGGCAGCATTAGGCGGTGGGTAATACTTAAAGACTAACTACTCTATTCTACAGCAACCATGCAATTCAGGATTTTGAACCATCAAGCGCTCCTGGGTAGGTATGACTTCAATTTATGGTGCTCCTTAGGTCATTTTGCCAACTCCCTTCCACCAGATCATCTTTAACACCTTGCTGGACAAAGGCATGGTAGTGGCAAGGACAGCTCTCCAAGCTTCTTGGTATGTGGCTGATTTGGCAGGAAGGGCCACTGCCTCCGCAATTAGCCTGCATAGAGCCGTGTGGCTAGAAGTGTTGGGGCTCTCTCCTTTGGTCCAACGTTCCATCCAGGACCTGCCATTTGAGGGTCTTTCCATTTTCTCTAATCAAACAGATAAACCGCACAGCTTAAGAGACTCCAGAGCAACCCTTTGCTCCTTGGGACTGTACTCCCCACAATCTTTCTGTCATCTGTTTAGGCCACAGATTTTGTAGTCTCACCAACAGCCCAGGCAGCCTTTTGGTAACAGACCTGCCAGACAAAAGAGACAGAGATAGGCCACGAGCTGCTAGAGGGAGACCTACAAACTCTATGAGCAGGTCCTCTCGGGGCAATAACCGCCAATTGAGTAATCAGAGGAGGCAGGCTAAGGGCAAAAAGCTTTCCGGTGGCCGTGCACAGTTGCGTGTGCACACCAGTAATGGAATGTATGTGAGCAGTCTCTCAAAGAAGAAAATTCAGTCCCCTGTGCAGGAGATGGGTCATGTATGCAGAAAGAGACAAATCTGAGGTTCTTCACCAAAGGCTCTCAAGCAAATTAAGTAGTCATGGGATAATAGGGAAGGTCCTCTCCTGGGATCAGTAAGGGGTTAAAAGACAAGAAACAAAAGGTAGAAATAAAGGATCAGTTTTCAGAATGAAGAGAGAAGCAGATGGGGGTGTCTTCCAGGGATCTGTACTGGGACCACTGCTGTTCAACATATCCATAAATGGTCTGGGAAAAGGGATAAACAGAGAGGCAGCAAAGTTTGCAGACAATACAAAATTACTCAAGATCATTAAGTCCAAAGCCAACCACAAAGAGTTGCAAAGAAATCTTACAAAACTGGGTGACAGGGCAACAAAATGGCAGATCAAAATCCCATTAGGCAGTGCTGGATTTAGGCATGATCCAAGTAAGCCATGGCTTAGGGCCTCACATTACAAGGGACCTCCTTACTGTTATAACGCAATACACTTTTTTTCTTTCTTTTTATGGTATGGGGCCTTTGAATCTTGATGAATCTTAGGGTCTCAGCATGTTTTAATTCAGCCCTGTCATTAGGAAAAGGATAGATAATAAAACCATACTTATTATAATACCATTGTTTTTACACAGAGAGGATGTTCAAGGGTTGGCATACCATAAAAGAGATTAGCTATAGAGATATCCAGAGTATGCCCACCCTTTGAATACTGTATGTGGTTCTGGTCATCCCATGTCAGAGAAGTTATACAGCATTAAGAAATGGAAACGGTACAAAGAAGGGGAACAAAAATGATTAGGGGTATGAAGCAGCTTCCAGATCAGGAGAGCTTAAAAAGACAGGAACTTTTCAGCTTGGAAAAGAGATGACATAAGGGGAATATAACAGAGGTCTACAATCATGAATAGTGTGGAGAAAGTGAATAGGGAATATTATTTACCCCTTCACATAACACAAGAATCAGAGGTCACTCAATGAAATTAATAGGCAGCAGGTTTAAAACAAGCAAAAGGCAGTACTACTTCACACAAGGCAGTCAGCATGTGAAACTCACTAATCAGGGTGTGAATTTTGGAGGCAACATAAAAGGATTTCTAACAAGGCCATTCATGTGGAGAGAGCAATTCAAAATCTATCTGTATTTAAGTGACAATGCTAGCTCCCAAGTTACCCTAGTCACCCCAATTAGAGTTGCTAGAGGACAGCCACCACTTGGTTGAGTGGGCAGCAGATGCATTTGTTACAGTGCAGATTCCTACATTATCAGCAGCTCCTTTTTCTCCAAACTCCACTTCCAAAGAACTCAATTAACTTGGTGTAGCTTGCTGTGGTGCAGAAAATGGCATCCTACTGCTCTCCTTGAAGTACAGCAGCTCCAGTCTGCTCACCATGTGGTTAGGAAGCAGGAAAACAGGAAGCCCACTGTAGGCAGCAGTTCTGTGTCTGCTTTAGGACAGTGGCCAACTGAATTCATAAGGCTACTGTTAGACAACTGACTATAGGAACTGACTGTACAGACATACCAGCTAAGACAATAAATGGACTGGAGTGAATTCTGTTCAAAACCATGTCACTTGACAGGGTTGGCATTATATATCAGGAGCCATGGATGGTTGAGGACATTTTCCTGTCTTATGCATTGTCCACATTTGCGGTCATGTTGGCAAAACTTGGTCACTTTTGGATGGGATGTGAAACACCAAGCCCCCCCTCCGCCTCACCCAAGTGATATTAGTTTTGCTGGCACAAGTGTGAGTGTAGACAACATTGCTGGCAGGAGATGCTCTCCACTGACATGGTTGCCACTCCTAGTTCAGGTGGTTTTATTGTGTTGGCAGGAGAGAGCTCTCTTCCACCAACATAATACAAATACACTTGCTCTTATGTCAGTAAAACTCTGTTGCTCAGGGGTGCTAAAAGAAACATATACATCCCGAGTGACAAAATTTTGCTGGCATAACCATGAGTGTAGACAAAGACTTTCAGCAGGCTTCATATTTCATGAGTCTGTTCTGCCCACCCCTAGACATCCAAAGCTGGGTCTTGTCCTGTGGCTTGCAGCCATGGAGAAAGAAGCTAGATTTGTCAACAAAGACACACCTTAGTCTAGGGGTCTCAAACTCAAATCACCATGTGGGCCACATGAGGACTACTACGTTAGCCTGAGGGCTGGACCACTGATTCCTTTACATACAATGGTATTGCAAATATTGATAATGATAGTGTCACTGCGGGCTGCAGGAAACAACTTTAAGGGCTGCATGTGGCCCATGGGCCTCGAGTTTGAGACCCCTGCCTTAATCAATTTCTTTTCCAGGCCAACATGGACACTTGTTTTTAATCAGGATGTTGCATTAGACAGCCAGATTCTGGGAGAGACCCTGTTAAAAAATTGCTTTTAAAATCACACACAGGACACCCTTATTCAGAGAAAGACACACAAATTGAATGGTTTCAGCTGGTTTAGATAACTGACAAAGATTTGGGAAGTATATGGGCCCCACATCTTTTTGAACCCTCAATCTTTTCTAGGAAATGTGTGATAGCACTGTTGGCTTATGGCTGGCGTGACAGACACATCCTAAGAAGAAATAATATACAAGCAAAATTCACCTCTGAACCTCCTGAGACTAAGAATCTAAATTAAAAACCTGACCCTTTCTAGGGTTCCCAGTAATTGCTGAAAATGGAGATTAAACATTGGCATAGTGACAGCAAAGCAGAGAGTTTAGCATGCAAGAGTGCCAAGGCAGCAAGGTGGTCTTTGGGCATGATGAGGAGTGTGCCTCGTGCATAGCCTGAGGGACAGAGAAGCTACAGAGCAGAACCATGCTGTCCTTTATGATGAGAACAAGGAAAAAAGAGTTCTTTCTCATGCAGAACGTTTTTTGTCTATACTGCAGTAACTCTCCTTAAAATGAAGAGAGCTAGGAGGAGCTCCCTCCTAAGCTCATCCACACTACTCTCGGAGCATCAGACACAAGGAGATATTCCAGCCCCCCCCCCCCCCCCGTGACAAGGGACCCTTCTTTTTCCTGAACTTGGATTTCTGTGTCACACGTTTCCACTAGACCGCCAGCTACAGAAAACCCAGTTTGAGTGGCACTTGGAGGCCATATTAAAATGTAAGCATTAGAGTTGAGGGATTCCAGATGGGGAATTCTGAAGTTATGGTTGTTCCTACAATATTGTCAGGACCTTTGCACATCATGAATATTCTATGGGATAGTTTATACCAGTGGTTCCCAACCTTTTCAAGGCTGGGGACCCCTTTTTAACCTTCAAAAAATTTGCAGCCCCTGCCATAGCCGCGGCCACATCCCCCTTCCTTTGCCCCTGCTGGAGAGTGGGAGCCGCTGTGCCCATGGTCCCCTCCCCTTGCCTCTACCCCACCAGGAGTCCTCCCTAACCGCTGGACCATTCTCTGATGCCCCTCCACTGTTTCCACATCCCTGACCCCTCGCTGGGCCCCTTTTCTCCCCCCTTATGTTGCATGCATCTGAGCATGCTCAGGGCAGAAGTTTTAAGGATTCCCAGCCTGGGAGAAGCTCCTTGCCCACCAGAAGACTGGGTCTCCATGGCAACCCCAGACCCCGGCAGAATCCGGCGCCAGCTCCCAGCACACCTGGAGACCCCTTGTGGTAAATCTGGGGCTCTCCAGGGGTCTGCAGACCACAGGTTGGGAACCACTGGTTTATACCATGAATCAAGAAAAATACAGCACAGAACATACCATTCACATGGAATGAGGCTGAGTTAACCAAGCACAAACTGATAAAGCCCTGTGTGGATACAAAAATGTGGACCTGCATCCATTCAGTGATAGTATCTATCTGGTCCATAATCTGCATGCTAGGTTGTATCTACATATGTAACTGTATCTGCAACTTAGCTTGCACTCACAGTCAGCATTTTAGCCTTTAATTGGCTCATTCCCCACATGGGTCCTGCCCACTTTTTCATTTTCTTGTTGCAGTTTGCATGCTGTGCTGTCAATCAGATTTCCTTGGCTCCCAAGGAAATCTGATTGACAGCACGGCATGCAAACTGCAAACAAGAAGAGGAAGAAGTGGGCATGGAAGTCACAGGGGTTGAGCCAATCAAAGGCCAGTATGCTGACTGACTGACTCTCCAAGCCCCAGCCTGCTGAGACAAACTCTGATTGGCTGGAGCTCTTCCTTTTCCCCCTGTGTGTTGCTGACAGAGATCAGAGCAGCAGCTGCAGGGATGGATTGCACCCTGGGGAGATAAAAATAGAATCCATATCCATAGGTTGGTCCACAGCTGTGGGTCTGCAGTTATCTGTACCTGCATCCGTGGATGCAAATACCTGCAGATCTGCAGCAGATACCCATAGATCTTGGCTCTAGAAATAGTCTTTACTTTAGGAGTTTCCTGAATTTTTATGTGCTGGTTCTTCACTTTTAAGAATACGCTAAAGCTGAGAAGCTTTCTTCATTTAATTCCCACCAACCAACCCCAAACCACCCCTAAAAAAGTGAGGTTATTCAAGGGAGATAGTTCATAAGCTCCACTGACAAGTTCTCTTCAGTGGAGCTATCTGCAATGTGGAGTTAGTTCCCTGAACTAGACCTATTTGGTTTTAGAGGTCCTTAAACCAAGCTTTGGAAACTAAATAAAATACTTAAACCACTTCAAGCACTTAGTGTGGTTTCGACTGCTTAAGATGATCATAGACTCAGATTATCATTCCTAAAGCTGTTCTGATCCCTTATGTTATCTTAATAAGATGTTTACATCCTGTCAGGATTTATAGTGTCTTAAACTAGTTAAGATGCTTTAAATCTTAAGGGCAGTTCAAACTGTTTAAACCCTCTAAGGGATTAAACATCTTAAACTGCAATATGACCTCAGAGCTAAATAACCTGTTTAATCTACAATGGTTCAGCAGCTGTTAAGGTACAATCAATTCAATGAGAGTGTCTTCTGTCGATCATATAGAGAATTAATCAAGCTAAACTGGGCAAAATGACTTCAAATGGGAGGAAGCTGCTTCTAAAGTTCTGAACATTTAAGGCTAGAAAGCATAACAAAAGGTTTCATAACATACCATTCTAATGAGCCTGCATAAAGCTGCCAATCTTAAACTTTCACCAGCTACAGAATTAAAATCTTGATTTGACTGAGGTCTCAGAGAGATACACAAACCAAGCCAAGTTTGATATATTTCTAGCCTCAGCAGCTTTGAAATTAGCCAAGTCAAAGGACTTCTAATTGGAGCACATGGAGAGTGGGGAGGAGTAGCATATACTTTTTCCGGTTCCAATAATGGAAAACAGAATGCTCAACCAATTACTTTTCATAAAACTTAATAACTGGATTGATATCAAACCTGGAACACTTCTAACCATAAGAAGCAAGGAGTCCTGTGACTCTTAAAGATAAACACATTTATTTATTGCATGAGCTCTCGTGGGAGAAAATCCCATGGCTGCTCTTTTGGAAGGTGGCAATTCTAACCATAAGAATGTCTAAGTCATTAACAACTGAAAGAAAGAACAGGAACTCAGCCTTGACTATTAAAGATAAAGAGTCTAGTGGCACCTTTAAAGACTAAAATTTATTTATTGCATGAGTTTTTTGTGGGAGAAAACCCCAGAGGTCTGACAAAGTGGGATTTTCTCCCATGAAAGCTCATGTGATAAATACATTTGTTAGTCTTTAAAAGTGTCAGAAGACTCCTTGTTTGTTTTGCTGAACTAGTCAAACACAGCTACCACTTTGGAACCTTGACTATTGTGGGATCTACCCAATTTCACCACAACACTTGGACATACCACCACACTTCCCCTGTCAAAAACCCAGTAGGTAAGGAGCAAGGAAGATGGCTCCATAATTTACTGCATCAAAGTTCTGCAGATTAAAAAACTGTACTGAAAGCAACCAAACAAGGAGACAGTTAAAACTTGCAGGGAAAAGATGAATGCTACAAAAAGCAAAATGAATTAGTGCTGTCAAATTGGAAAACAAAGGATTTTCTAAAATTATCAGGGAGCAAAAAGTAATAAAAAACAAAGCAAGTCCATTCATCAATGAAGAAAGGGATAAACTACTAACAGGCTAAGATCCTGAACTGCTTTTTTGAAAGTGGCATTCAAAAATAAGAAAATCAAGAGAAGTTGAAACCAACTTGGAGCAAGAAAAATCTTCTAAAAGGAATTCTTGACAAAGGGTTGGTAAGGAAAAAACTGGAATCCATTTAAGGGAGGTTGACTTCCTGGGAGAGATCAACCCTAATAAAAAAGGCCATGTATGCAAAATTTCAAAATCTCATTTTCTCACTTGCCTCTGCATGATTTTTGCTGCTCATCTCTGGTCCAACTCATAAAGCTGGTCACATGTTGGACTTGATCTTCATCCTAACAATCAAGTTCAAGAACACTGCAACCCAAGCCGTTTTCTGGGACAGACCATTATTTATTAAGGCTGTGGTCAGAGCTCTTCCAGCTCTCAGGCAGCAAGACAGACCCATGATCCCAGTTCAACCACACAGACTTCATGGACTCCAACAAATTCCAAAAGTCTGCTAAAGGACAACAGCTCAAATCAAATAACAAGGAGCCAAGGTCCTGGTCAATCATCTTCATTGCATACCAGCCTCAACCATTGATATGTCAGTCCCAGTAAGACCTCTTCCTTCCCATCACCTACACACACCTCCTTGGTTTTCTAAACTCTGCATAGGATGAGACAGAGATGGAACCTGAGCGCTGATGACAGTGAACAAAGGCTGATATAGACCTCAAAAGCCTCTTCAGTGTAAGTGAAGTAGGTGGCCGCCTAGGGCCCCGAACAGTAAGCGAACCCCGTTGCAGTTGTTGGCTTCACCTGCCCTTGTTCTTGCGGGGTGGTGGAGGAGCGGGGGACTGCAGCTCACAAGGGGCAGAAGCTGTACTGCCTGCCTGCCTGCCCGGCCTCTCTGCAGCATGGCAGAACAGTGCTTCCTGCCTACCACCAGCCACCCGTTCCTCCCCACGGGGAGGGAGGAGAGCAGCCAGCACGGGGTTGTGGTGTGTGAGGGTGGGCCCTGGATTGGCCCGCGCCGAAGGGTTTAGGCTGCTTCACCCCCATCCACCCCAGGACTGAATAGGGACTGCATCACCCCCAGGCCCTGGATTGGGCCCATTCAGGCCTAGGGTGGCCAGAGCTGAAGCTGCCCGAACTCTTTGGAGGGGCCCACTCCAAGGCCCCGCCCCCTCATGCCACAGCTGTGTGCTGGCTGCACTCCACCCTCTCCCTGAGGAGGTGTGACTGGCTGGGGTAGGCAGGGAGCACTGCTCCGCCCCTGCTGCAGAGAGGCCAGGCAGGCAGGTGGGAGGTGCAGATTGTGGCCCTGGCAGTCCATGGCCCCCCGCATCTCCCCCTGTGGGAGCTGGGACTGTGGGGGGGTTAGGGTTGCAGAGGGGACCAGGGCCCTGATGAGGGTGGCAGTGGGGGCCTATGGGGGCCCCATAAAGGGCCTTTGCCTTGGGCCCCCAATTGTCTAAGGCCACCTCTGTAGAGACAGGATGAAACAGAATGAATTCTTCCAAGCCTACACTGAGGCTGCACAAGCGAGAACCTTCCTTTAACAGTTGACACTGAAACTGCCAAATCCCACAACGAGGAGCTATCCAGCATGAATAAACTGCTTCGTTAACCCTGAGTGTCTAGAACAGAGCACCTAATGCAATGAAGAATTCTCATCCTATTTTGCTGAAAACATCACAGTCATTTGGAAAGCTCTCTTGGAAACATGGATCCTTTCTTCCTATACCCAACAAGCACAACCATGCCTCCATTCCCAGAGCTCAGTGCATTCACTTACCAACAAATTCTAGATACCCTATAAGAAAGAGTCTTGTAAAATCTACATGTGTTCTTCCTCGCTTGCAAAAGCATCATTTTGCACCAGATGCCACTCTTTGGAAGCACTGGCTGTTTCAGTCAGAAGGAATCTTTTTTGCTTCTTTCAAACTCATATCTAACCTACACCAAAGAAACCCAATTTGGATACATCAGTTCTAGGCAATTATTAATGAGTGTCAAACCCCACCAAAGGCCAGCTACAAACTGTTCTAACTGAAATTAATATTTTAGACCCAGAATAATCTGGATTCAAACCACAATATGGATATGAAACAGTTCAGTGGCACTATGGATAATCTACTCCTGTCAATGCAAAGAGGGCAGACATCCATTCTCTATATCTATCTTTGACTTTGCGTTATTTAACATCAAGAGATAGCAACATGTACATTAACCAAAACAGAATCCTAACCAAAAGAGACACCCCACTGGATGCACCTCTCTCTCTGGTGACAGGATAAGACACAGATGTAAGTCACATTGCTTTCATGCAATACTAAAGACAATCAGATACTACAGTGAGAAGTATGGGATAAGAACCTATACAGAAGAGAATCTATGACTGTAGAATATGCACCCCAGGATAGTAAGAAAGTTGTCAGATTAACTTCTGGCAACTGATGACTATTTCTGACAAGTTACATAAAACTGGAAAGGTACGAGAAGAACAGAGAAAACAAATGTCGTATTGATCTTTAAAGAGGGAAGAACAATTTAATTTGGCAATTACTCTCTCTTCTCAACCTAACCTTCTCTCCTCCTGCCCCCTCTATAAAACAAAGACAAAATAATTCAAGGAATAAAACATGAATAAGGAATAAAAGAATAGACAATAAGCAGCATTTTGAGGAACTATGGAGAATTTCTTGTCCAGTAAACTATTGCTTTTCTTGACTGAATTACAAGATTAGTGAATAAAAGGAAGGGTACTTGGTGATTTACTTGGATTTTAATGACTTTTTCTGATACAGTGTTTCACACAAATCTTACTCAAAACATATTTCTACTAGTTTGGACATTAATACTGCCACCTGGAATGAAAACTGGCTGAAAAACTGCAAAAAGCTTACTGCAAAGGCCCAATGAGTAAATGCAGCAAATGGCAAACAGATGAGAGTCATAAAGGTTTTAATATAAGGATAGAGACAATAACTATGAAATATTTTTTTAATTTTTTGTGATCTTTGACTTTAACCTGGATGAGGATTTTATGATTCCATTGCAGTTTTGAAAAATAATCAAATTTATGATTTTAGGGGGCTTATCATAAATTTAATAAAAAGCTCAACTTAATCTTTTACTTAAAGTAATTATATATTTTATTAAACTAAAGTTTGAATAGCACAATTAAATTGATTTAATCAATTAAATTTATAATATGGAATGAAATTAACAATCAACTAAATTATTAAATACTGTGGATGAACACAATTAATGATTGAATTACAGAGTTCATGTAACACAAGAAATTTTTGCACATAGTTCAGCCTGGAAAGCGAGGGAGGCTTGGCTGCATTTTGGTTGTTGGCCTATGCAGCAATTCACTGACTCCTTCAAAGCAGATACTTACTGAATGAATTTTGCAGTTAACTTATTAATAACATAGAACAATTAACCATCAGAATTTTCCTCTTGAAGTAGATTGTGTTACAAAGCCATGCTTTATCCAGACCTAGGTGACCTAAGTAATTTCAGGTAGCATTTACTTTAGAGGTAGGATAAGCACACACTTTTCACAAGTGTATTACAAAAAGAGAGAGAGAAGTTCTTTAAAAGGAAGCTGGTTGCTCAGAGAAAAAGACTGAAGCCTTGAATTGTTGGTTTGGGGAGCTTCAGAGGTAAGGAACTGCACTTTAGGAGACTTAAGTGTAGTTGATTTGGGTTTTGGCACCACAGTCTGTAGCTATCTGGGTCTTCAGTTTCCTTGGGGAAGGAGAGGCAGCAGCACTTTTTGGTACAAGTGGCAGACCAGAGGATTACATTTTTCTCCATGCTCACCCAGATTTTCATGCTTGTGATTTCACTTGGCATCACCCAGTGGCACCTCTCTTGAGGTGTTTGAGCAAATCAGAGGATTACAAAATTTGCACCCTGATTCATGGTTCAACACATGTTGAGAGAAAGGTTCAGCTGAACCATTTTGGTAGTTTGAAAAGTACTGACTCTTACTGATAGTTCCTTCATCAACTGCATCTGATGTTCTGAATATGTGGCATTAGCAGATAACTGCACAGATGTGATTTCAAGTGCCCCTGTAGAGGGTACCAGCTACAAGACAGAAATGGTTTAAGTTTCTTTTGAGTTTTAACAGGCATGGGATACACATTTAGCAGAACAAACAAGGAGTCTGGTGGCACTTTTAATGACTAACAAATTTATAAATAAAATATAAATAAATAAATATAAATAAAATTTGTTACTCTTTAAAAGTGCCACCAGGCTGTTTGTTTTGCTGGACTAGAGTAACATGGCTACCTCTCTGGAACTTGACATTTAGAAGAGTATTTGTAACCTATTAGCTTGAGGACTTTTTATATTACTTTCAAACATACTTTATTCTTTTAGCACTTTTAAAGATGTAAGGAGATTTCTGTTGGTAAAGACCAGAGAGCTAAGAGGTCTGCATAATTTAATGGGGTAAAAGCTTATTTCTGAGTAAACAGCTGTCTTATGCTTTTTTAATATCAACTTTATCTGATCTATAGAAACAACAAAAGTTTGCAAAACAAGAGGTTAAATTTTACAAAATGAGGCTCACTTAGGTATGCTGACTTGCCTTATACAAACCACACTACTGAGCTGTCCACAGTCTTCCTCAATGAAATCTAGACACATGACCCAAGCTCTGAAGCAGCAAATTTCTAGTGTCACATTAGGCAGTACTATAGTATACCCTGAGGGACAGAAGGAACCCACTCACACATGACACAAAGACAAAAGCATTCAATAATCTGATCCTCAAAACAAGCATGCAGTAGTGACACAGATGACCCAAGCAGTGTTGAGAGAGGCCAGAGCATCTTCCTTCTGAATGTTGTCTTTCAACTACCACCAAATGCAGGGGGGGCTCAGCTCTTGGGAAGCATGGTGTTGGAAAGGAGACACTGATTCAAAGCCAATTCTCATTTTGGCATGGAGGGTATGTTTACACAGGAATTAAAGTCCTTGGGCTTACAGGGCTCCAGTTAAGGGCCCGTTTAATTGTGATGTAGAGATTTGGGCTCAGGCTAAACACAGGACTCTTGGAATCTAGTAAGGAGGATTGTCCCAGAATTTGGGCCTCAGCCTGAATCCAGACATATACACTCTGTTAAACAGCCCCTTATGGCCTGACACAGGCCAGTTGCATGTTTTTAATTTCAGCGTAGACATACCCTGAGATGAGGATGTGTTCACAATGACTAGGTCTCAAAGCACAGCAAGAAACACTGCCAGAGTTGAAATCCCACAGTCAATTTAAAAACAATTTAGTCAAATTTCTAGTCCCAAGATATCCGTGAGTACAGAACTCCTAACCTCGAGGGTCCATCCCCATAAGGTATGTTTTCACTGCAGAGTTGACTTGAGCAGCACCCCTAGTCTCCCTCCCATCCTCATATAAAACCTTCTCACCCAAGTTTGTTGTGGCTTTCAACTTGGGCTAGCTGACATGACTTAGAAGCAGGGGTCTCAAACACATGGCCCACAGGCTGCATGCAGCACCTAAAGCTATTTCCTGCGCCCCGCAACAACGCTATTGTTACCAACATTTGCAATATTGTTGTATGAAAAGGTTTCAGTGGTGCGGCCCTTGGGCTAACATACTAGTCCTCATGCAGCCCTCTACTAGTCCTCACGCGGCCCTCATGGTGGTTTGAGCTTGAGACCCCTGGCTTAGAGCATAGGTTTTCACTAAGGTAACCTGCCCACATTATACCATGGACAGACGCTAAGTCACTTAAGTGCTGAATGCCTTCCCACAATCCCTTTGTGCAGCCAGGACAGAAATTCTCCCATAATTCTCTGGGAAACAATCAGTGCATCTCAGCTTACTGCAGCACAAAGAATCCTGAGATATTCTCGTAGGAATCCTAGTGACAAACATGGGGAATGTGGCACCCTTGACAACACAGAAACTTGGGTTGGCTTTCTAGTGTGGTTGCTCAGACCAGGGTGTACAGAACCAGGTGCCAATCACTTGAGTTAAGTCTGCAATGAGGGCCTGGCACAGATACCATCTAACATACTTCAGTTATAGGAAGGAGAACTCTGGAGCTCCTCTTTCTGTCTTCATTCATCCTGCACCCACTGAGGTTACTCTCAGAAAGCAAAATATGCATTGGGCTTATGTTACTGGGAGACATCTCTGCTAATAGCTGAACAGACTGATAAATAGGATCAGCGAGCACAGAGACATGACGGATGTAGACAGAAGGATAGTTTGCCATCTCTCTACCAGCACTAATAACTGGATGAAAGCATGCTACCCCCATGCCTCGATTAGCTGATATGCAATTTTCAAAGAAGAAACTGACAACACATGGAAGCCTTGTGTAGTGAAATCAATTTTCACAACAAACAGAACAGCAGTAAGGGCATAGCACAGAACTGAATTAGTCTGAGACTCTCTACCTACTTCCCTATAATGGGATTCCACTGGATCCTCTCTGTCTCAGAACCAAGATGTATCTTCAGGTGGTATTTTAATTTGTTACCAAGTGCTCTCTATCTGCAACAGGAATGGTTCCTCATTTCTGCCTACACTGTGTAGCTGGTCCTGGAAAAGGCATTTGCAGCTCTTAGTTCTGGAATTACCCTCAGCTAGGTTCAAAGCATGTTGAAGTTTTGGCACCAGTGTTTCCAAAAGACCTGGGCAGTGAGTTTCACCTGAACCTGTTCCTGGAGAACACAGAAAATGATGCTTAGTTCATCCTGCTACAAAGTCTTCTCCAGGAGAAGCCAGAATGGGCACTGGACAGCACAGCTGTCTGTGCTTGCCAGCTAGTTTTGTTTCACAGGATGAGATTGCAGGTCATTTCTGATGAACCTGAGAGATCTTAACGGGACTTGATTGGGCAGAAAGATTACAAGGCACTGATCTGGTGAGCAACGCCAGGGGCTTGGGACAACTCCAGCAACTCCAGTGCTCCCCTTCCTGCTGCACAGTAATGCTGCTGATTGGTCTGGTCTCTGCACTGCAATGAGACAGCCTCATTTGCTTAAATAGTGATTCCTCTTCTTACCTACACACAGGATGGTAGTCACCATGTTTTTGCTCAGAGCACACGGCAGCCTACATGGGCTAAAACCACTGTTTTTATCTCCATTAATTCCCTTTCACTCTTTCCTCATATACCATATTCTGTCTGTTCACTTGGGGGTGCCTTTTTCATGATTACCCCTTGCAAGAAATATCTGCCTCCCCCTTAAGCGTTCTCCCTCAAAACTCATTTGCTGCCAATCATCCCCCTATGAAGCATTCTAGTTCTTCATTGGTGTCTGAGACTTTATAAACAAAACAAAGCAAAAACACTCACAGGCATCAAGAAATGAAAAACAAATTGCTTGTACCCCCTGCCTCCTTTGCAAATAACTACTTCTAAGAGCTGGATTCCCTTCCCATTTTCCCCTTACTTATGATGGTTATGCACAGGGAAATTGTGCATGCATCTGTCGGGTTTATCTTAGATCACAGGTCTCTGCCCAAATGAAAAGTCAGTCAGCCTCCCCTCATGTGTCCAGTACAGAGATGACCAAAGGCACTACATAATAATCATGCCTTTTCTTCTAACACATATGGAGACTGACCAGAGGCCACCTAGATCATTGCCCCTTTTCTGTCTGTCCAGGGATCTTTTGCATTGCTTCTGTTTTACAAAGCAGAATGTTTTTATCATCATTCAGTTTTGGAACAGATGCTAGCAGTTGTGCTAAACTAGTTGTTTGTCTCCTTAGCATATGATAGGGGGTACATCTGACTGCTTTGTTGCACATGGGAGTAAATGGGGGAGGCGAATGGGTGTGGGGGAAATGTGTAGTGAAAGCAGAGGTTAGGATTAAAAATTATAGGAGTACCCTTCCAAGCTGTGCTCACAAAATAGTTCCTTTTACAAGACCCACTAAGCCAGGGCTCAACAATACTCATGATGCCTGGGAATTGTACCCTGATGCCTAGCTGTGCAGAGGTACTCCAGGGGTTGGAACACCTCCAGTGGATAACCACCCCCCCCCCCCAAAAAAAAAAAGCCAGCAGTGCCTTCAGCTGCACATGTTTTTTATTCAGTGACAGGGCTTCTTTGCCCTTGATTGCCACAAGTGCTCATGGCTGCAGAGCTTCTGCACTCTGGACTGCCACCACCGCCAGCATCCATGGCAGCAATTTTTTGGTGGCAAGGGTGGGAATGGCAGCAGCAGCATTTCGGGTTCCCCTCTGAAGTGCTGCACACCTAGGCACCCAAGTTTTGAAGCTAGTGCCTAGGTATGCAGCACATTTATTAAGGCCTGCACTAAGCATGTTTACATGCTCTCAAGGCTCTCCAGGGCTCCTTGGACTTTGTCTCTCCTGACAAGCAATATACTCAAAGAATCTAGTTGGTTCCTCAGCTTGGCTTCCCCTTGCTGGTGCTTCAGAGCCCCACTAGGTTTTAGTCCCCTTTTGTGGGGCTCAGATGCTTTGCTATGCTCTGCTAAATTCCTTGACCTATGGGGCAAGAAGTAGTAACACTTTTCCAAGTCCACCTACTTGTGGTTCACTTATAGTATATTGTGCAGATCCTCACATTATCATCTTCCCTCTACTTCCATATTGTTCTGATAACAATAAAATAGTTTTTAAAAGTTTGATATTTAAAGTATTGTCCCAGTCATTTGAGTGAGTGCCCAGTGAGATGAAAAGGCAGGTCACAGCTCTCAGAGCTACTGTCCCAAGATGTTGCAAACCTAAACAGACTTTGCTACATTGATTACACTGTCCACATGGAGGTTCTCTTGCCAACTATAACAACTACAAACATTTTTCTTGGTCTTGTCTACATGGGGGAAATTGACTACTGGGGCTATCCTAGAATAATTCCTCCAGGGAGCTGGTCTACTCCAGAATAAAAGTGATTTTATTTTGGAATAACGACTCCACTTTCCAAGCAATTATTCCAGAATTAAATTATTTTCATTCCATAGCAGAGCCTTCATGTGGGGCACAATTCCAGATCAGTTTACTCCACAATAGCTAAACCTGTCAATCTTCCCTCATAGACAAGACCTTAATAAAAAGTCGAGATTCTGGAGAAAAGTAGTTTGAAAGAGTTGCTGGTATGCTGTGCCACCGTACGCTGGCTCAATTCATAAAGGATAGCTGTGTTAGTCAATTCTAGAAAAACAAACAAGGAGTCTGGGTAGTCTTTAATGTACTTAGTTTTTAAAAGTGCCACCAGACTCTTTGTTTGGCTCAATTTAAGTTCTGGTTGCAGTTTCACCCTACGGCTCTCTGTTGAATTAGCGGTTATCAAGATATCATAAATTTGTCCTAACAACAAATTTTAGGCTGACTATATGACACTTCACAAGTATTACATGCTCAATCGCATGCAGAGCTGAAGGAAAGCTGCTTCCATGCCATTGTATTTCCAGTGGATTCTGCTGCAGGATTTCAACTGCATCATCTACAGATGGAATGCAATTTCACTTCTCAGGATTCTCAGCAAGTGAAATACAGCCCAAAACAAGGGGACCAACAGGAAATCACTATTGCAGAGGTATCTTAAGAAGTGTCCTTTGTTTCTAAAGGAGCTATACAGAACACATGGACTAGCCAGTGGAGGAAGGGACTTCAGCACTCACTTTGATCCCAAATTCCTCTTGACAAACCCCTCATGCTACAAGTGAAGCGTGTAAGCACTCCATTACCACGATTTCCCTTGCCTGTCATTAGCTTTTCCTATGTAGTATAATTTCTAAACTATACTGTGTCTGCTAGCAAATCTATAAATCTTATGGTGCTGTGCACATAGTAAACAGAACAGTCATACTGGTTCAGACCAATGGCCTTTCTTGCTAGGGCCACAATTATTCACTGGATTGCTCTAACAGCCCACACAAAATGTTCTGACTATATATGTTCCAGGAAGAGTCGGACGTCTGGGCATATATGAACACTACAGCATCAAAGACTGTGAAGACTATAGCAGGCAAAAATAAGAAACAACACATCTCCTCCCCACACTGCCTCACAGGTTTCGTTGTCCAGGCAGATTGTTCTGACTGAAGTAAACTCCATAACTGCTCCAAAACCAGTCAAACTTCTTGCCCCCAACACAATCCTATGGATGAGAAGCCACTCTGGCCTGATTCCATGTAAAAAAGCAGAAAGGTTAAAGTCTCCCACGGGTTGTAAGTCATGCCACTTACTCTGGTCGGCAAATCACCAGGTCCCCCTTGTTAGTGCCATACGCCAATCCCAGACCTGGCTCAGGTAGCCAGCGAGCAGAGTTTATGCTGACGTGTCTCCTCTGGTCAGCAGGCATCGGGTACAAAACGTTGAAAACTCTCTGAAAAAAGTCACAGAAAAGGATTACTTGAAAGGGCAATGAAAGTCAGAGTTGCCAAGGAGGCTCAAACACTTGAATCCCTGTGGCAGCATAGCTGGAGCAGGGATGTTAGCCACTTATTTACTGGCTGTTCTCAGAAACAACAGAGTAAGCCTCTGACAGCAACAGATACATACATCCACAAACATTTAACAGCACGTAGCAGACAGCTGCAAAGAGGGACAGATTCTCCATTAGCAGAACCATCTGATTGTGGGTTACATACCTGCACACTACCTTCACCGGCCCTAATGAATAAAAAAGCTGGGAGCTGCTCATATATTCCCATCAAGCTGGAGAGCAGCACAAATGGAATGTTCTGACCCTTTATTAGCCCCACTTCTCATCCTCATGCTCCCATCATCATACAAAGTGGAGAACTGTGCTGGCCAGCAAATGTACTGGCTTCTACTAGCACCACCACAAACAGCTACCTGGATGGTTTGGTTACAGAAGATATGAGATCTCATCCAGGTTTAACACCTTCCTGAATATCCTTCAGCAGCTGATTATCTTTCCCTGCCCTTCCTCCCAGGCTGCAGAGCTTTGAAGGAAATGCTGAGTCCAGTGTTTACTTGGGAAAGGCACAAGCACAGAACTGACATAGTGCCTCTAAATTCAGCCCCTTCCACTCAATTAATTTTGTTGCCTTAGCAAGGCCTCTGCCATCCAAATTCATTTGGGCCCAACACCACAGGGTTCAGGGCTGGCCTACATTGAGGGGGGGTTTTGGCAGAAGCTAAAGGTAGCTATGCAAGATATTTAAAATACCTTGCGTATCTCCCTTAGACTGCCTAATGCGTACTCACTGCAGGGTCCCCACAGCATTGAGTCAATCAGCAAGGTAGGTCTTAAAAAAATCAACCTCTGGCTAACTCTGGATTCGACTGAGTGTATCTTTACAAACAATCAGTAAAACTCGCACTATCGATGCTGCACTGCACAATTGATGCTACACTGAATGTAGCCTAGCCCATTGACTCTCATCCACCGTGTTGGGAAAACTTTACTCCATTACTGTGTTCTCAATCACTGTGTTGGGACACATTAACTCCAAGTCACAGCAACTCCTCAGACACTTGCAAACTCTTAGTCTGAGACTGAGACTATAAAACCATGGTGTGGGAAGGGGAGAAGAGAAGCAAGGTGCTGGTTTGACTATTCAGGTCTGTAGAGCCAGTTGGTTCAGAAAACTGGACCACTCAGGGAAGATTCCAGTAGCAGCTATCAGCATCAGCCCTTCAGAGGGAGGACCAAGATGTGCTTACAAAAAGACCATTAATTAAGAAGGCAAAGAAAGGTTACAAAGAAAACAGGTTAAAATGCTGACCTGTAGCCATAATAAGTGATAATGTGTTTTCCCATTACAGTCACTAGCAACGTTCCCTCTAAGGGGCCAATGCAGCTCAGCAACATGTGTTGCTCACTGTGCCACCCCCCTGTGTGGGCCCAATCGTGCCCTCTCAAGCTCCACTGCCAGCCCAGCCTACCCCCAGCTGGCTGCGCCTCCTTGGGAGGTGGAGGGGGCTGGCGCTGAGCTCCGGCATGTGGGGTCGGGGCCCTGGAGTGGCCGGCCCCGCACCCAAAGAGTTTCGGCTGCTTCACCCCCAGCTCCCCACCCCAAGGCCAGGGAGCAGGCCCATTCAGGCTGTGGTGGTGGTGGGGGCAAGGGCAAAGCAGCTGAAACTCTTTGGGAGCTGGGTGGGCTGCTCCAGGGCCCCGACCCCGCAGCTCAGTGCCGGCCCCCTCCGCCCCCGGGGAGGCGTGGCGGGCTGGTGGCAGGCTGGGCTGGCTGCTCCGCGCCACTGCAGTGAGGCTGGTCAGACAGAGCCTCTGGCCCCTGCTTCCCCTCTCTCTGGGAGTGGGGGGGTGGTTAGGGCCCCCTTCCCTAGCCACTAGAGCAGCGCGGCCAGGCCCCCAGCTGTGGGAGCTCTCACTGAGCCTGTGCAGAGAGTCTGCGCAGGCTCAGTGAGAGCTGACTCTGAGCGGGAGTCTTAAAAACTCCCAGCTCTGAGCCTCTTTCCCCGCAGGGATTGCAATTGCCAGTTGTGCGTGGCCGGCAGCCTTCCCTGCGCCAGGCGGCTGCGCAGCTTAGAGGGAACATTGGTCACTAGTCAGTTTTAGCTCATCACAAAGCCTCTATGCAAATTTGGCCAAACTGGCCAATCTTTGCTCTCTCAGAAGATGCCCAATAGCTTGCATGGTGGTGGGCCACAGAAGATGGGGAAGGGACAGGGAATGCTGCCTACAACAGTAGGGGCATGAAGCAGGTTAGCACTGTGGTGCATTGTCACAGCTGTGGAGACCTAGGATTGGAATAACAGCAGCTCAGGATCCAAGGGCAGCACAATCTGCTGATCAGCTCACTGGACTGGGACCCAGGAGATGTGAGTTCTACTCCAGAACCAGCACTGATCTATGTGAGGTGCTAGGCAAGTCACCTTACTTCTCTGTGGCTCCATTCCTTCTCCTATACTTGTCTGCCTTGTCTATTTAGAGTGAGTGAGCTCTTTGAGGCAGGGACTATTTTAGCGTGCATTTACACAGAATGCCTAGTGCAGGGGGTCCCATCTGGGCAATTACCAGACAAATAAATAGATCAGAGGAGCTATGTGCTGTATTATTTTGAGCTACAGGCAACTTTCAGTTTCTTCTCAGAAAGTACCACATTCAGTATAGCAAATGAGTCCTTTAGGAAATGGAGTACAAAAGGGGAGGGATGGAAGATGATGGCCTGCTCCCCACCCCACACAGCGCACGAAGAGCCAGCCCAGGGCCCCCCTCCATCCTAGGCTGGAGGATTAGGCTGCCCCTTCTGAGCCGGTGCCAGGCTGCAGGGGAAGACATGGGTAAGTTTGGGGGGGGGGGGGGGGGGAGGAGGGACGCAGCAGAGCCAAGGCAGCATTTGCACCTTTCCCGCCACCGGTACAGACCTTCTCTCCCCGGTGCAGTTCAGGGGGGCCCACTGGGACCCCTCCTGTCCTGCATGAGAGGGGTGATGTATGCAAATGCAGGCTTGGCCCCCTGGTGCTGGAGACCAATGATATGCCACTGCCTTTAGGATTTCTCTGCAGGATAGAAGCCAGTCACTAATTTTGCCCTTGGTATCATTTGGTAGTCAGTGGTATTCACAGAAGCTAAGGGTCACACAGGTTCCTGCTGTTTTGTTAAACACTTTCCACAAGCCCCCACTGTTCCAATATGTCCATCCCATTTTCCACTCCTGCCTGACTAGCTAGGGAAAAAAAAAAAAAAATCACATGCACACTAGTAGCACCCATTGCCATGGAAACTGTCATGCACTCTCTGAGATGGGGAGTGTGGATTTTGATGGATAGGGAGAAAGTGGCTTACAAAAGCAGAAAGTACTAATTTGGAAAACTATAAACATTAGAAATGTCACAGAAAAGCCACAAGGGGATTTTGTTGCACACCTATTTTTCCACAAGTCACAAAGCAAACAATCTCCTTCACCTCCTAGCATGCTGCCTCCTCCTGAGGAATCACAGCTGGTGAAGCTGGATTTCTGAACTAAACTCTGCTTCTCATCAAAGCAAAGGAGCCCATTTGCTCAGCTGCTGCCCTGCACAATCTAGGATCCAGCACTTGGATGCCCAGGGCCTGTTAAGTACAGTCTGAAGTCCACGTGTTTCTCAGTGAGGGGCATCCAGTGGACTGTGGTGTCATGCTGTGAAAGTGACAGCTAAAGGCAGAAAGAATCTCAAAGCTAAGAACTGCTTAAGGACACCTGCTTCCTTCACCCACTCCTCCATTCACTTCTAAATAGCCAGTAGTTTCAGAGTTCCCCTCCCCTGCTTCTCACTACATCCCTCGCTAATGGGATGATGTCATGCACTGTCAAGAGGTGATGACATCTGAGCATGTGGTAATTAGTAGATACAAGGAGAGCGAGGAAGCAGCTGCACTGGCACAGTCTCCACTCACAGCAGTAAGCAGGACATAGCTGATCAGCCTGATGTAGTCATACAGATGAGCTGCTGCAACCATTAGCGAGACCCTTTGCCCATGCACAGGAATACCAGGCCC